>VZRF01001892.1:18819-85480 GCA_013396875.1 Vireo altiloquus
CCCGCACCCCGCACCCCGCACCGGGGCTGTGCCCGCTCCGCTCCTCGCGTCCCCGCGCTTCACGCAGCCCCAGCTCTGCGCAGGGCTGTCCCTTGGGCATGGGACTGGCGCTGAGAGCTCTCTGAGTTTCCCTGCCCTGTGACAGTGAAGCGAAAATTCGCTCCAGAGAGAAAGATAAAAGAAATCCTCGATGTGGGCTAAATGTATGGATGTTCATCAACGTTCAACCACAAAGGAGGCGTCTGCTGTGCCTGCAGGGATGGCCTGTGAGCTCGGCCTGGTTCCCCATCCTTCTCTCTGCTCTGATCGCAGGTTTTCAGTCAAGTGGGCCAGTAGATCAGAACACACTGAGGTTCCTGCACCGAGATCCCATGCACAGGATGAATTGTCAGGAATTTGGTGAGGTGTGAGATGAAACCCAGGCTAATGTAACAGTGTACCTGTGCCTGGAATATGCTGGCTGTCCTTCTTTCATCTCCCAGACTTGGCAAAATTTGGTTTGTGGGGCAGCTGATGGGGACACCATTGGTTTGTAGGGGCTTAGTCTAGGATTGTGTCTCAGATGGCCTAGCTTTGCCTGAAGCCCCAGCTGATGGTAGTGAAATGCTCCTAAATAATTAGTAACCTCTACCTTTTGGACCCAGTATGCCATATACTTCTACTCCTTAAGTCATTGCTTTCCTCACTCCTTCTTTTATGATGATATTTCAGGGTTGGTAATGAGCCTGCCATACCTACACCTACAAAATTACTGTGTCTGCTTCTTAGAGTGGGAAGTGGCAATAATTTACAAAAATGAAATCTGTCCATGCATTTTTCCAGCTGATACTGAAACATTGCAGTTTGCAGCAAAACAAGGGTTAACATCAAAACTTATTCTATTGTTTAACTTCCAGTTAAAGAATAACCAGCTTGTGCAGAACAGAGAATTGAAAAATTGTTTGGACTTTTAGATTCAGACATATAATTTAAACAATATCAGGTTTTGATTTTACCATATATGCATTCATAGGTGAGTTTACTGCCTGCAGTTCAGTCATTTGTAGAGGCTTATGTTGTAGGAGTCACAGACTTAGTTGGTTTTATTAAACCCAAAGGAATTTGTTTTAAAGCTATGTGTAATTACTTTAACTGGCTTAATTGCTGCCATTTTTTTTAGTTGAGAAAACATATCACATTGTTATTTAGAGCATAAAAATTGTTTTTTGCACTTCATACTGAGGAGTTCTGGTGTATTTTAAAATGCGTGCTGATCATGCATTGTCATACACAAGTGCAGTGTGTCTATGTTGTCCTTCTTGGCCTTTCATGTATTTTTTCACTATTCTGTGGTTATAACTTGAATATTCTGGGACAAGAATTATAGTTGTCCTGTAATGATTTCTGTTCTATTTACAACCTCCAAATAAAAGAAAAGCTGCTTATAGTAAAATGAGGATCACTGGTCTTTCAGTAATTAAATAGACTTGTTATACTGTATTAATCCTTTTTGGAACATTTGGAATGACTTCTTAGCACTCACAAACACAGCATTAGGGCCAGCAATTAATCTGTTGTTTGTCCTTCAATATTTGTGTGCTCTAAAGAATGTGTGTTCAAAGATGTAATTCAGGTAATGAGGACTGGGATCATCATAGAGTCAAATACTTATATTGATCATTCAGTAGCATGAACCAAGTCCTAGAATGAAGTTGCAACAGTTGTTGGAAGGACTCAGACACTATTAATTGCATCAAGCTGAAAGAACTAATAGTGGTTTTCGATGCTGTGTAGTTTGGTTGTTCTATGAGGAAAAAAGTGTGAATTATTTGGAGATAGCCGGAGACTTCCTAATTTTCTGATTGGCCTTCCTTATAGGTAGGTGTGGGAGTGTAAAAATGTCACCAAAGAGAATAGCTTTTGTTGATGTGGGGCTCTGAGGAAGACAGGCGTATTCTAGGTCTAACAGTAAGTAAAACAAAAAAGCAAGAGACAAATAAAGAGGAGAAGACGAGGGAAAAGTAGGATAGTTAACAAGAGATTAAGCAAAGAAGTTGTAATCAGTAACTGCTTGAGATGTTAAAGAAGTTAAAGTTTGTGATTGTTGAACTGCTAGCTTTGGAACAGTATATAAGTTGTGCTTTGTACAATAAAAAGTTAACGTTGCACGCACCCAGCAGAGTCCGTGTTTCCATCACTGACAGGTAGGTCAAGAAGTAAAGACTCAACATTTGATCAGTTGAGAATATGTGCAAGAAAAAAATTCAGTATCTTTCTAATGAAGAGAACAGTGTTATTTTTATCAAGGACAGGTTTAGGGAACATCTAACAAGATGAAACACCTAAACTTGATCAAGTTGTCTAGCAGAGAGGAGGTTCAGGTGATCACTTGATATTCTTTCTAATTTCAGGGTTCAGTGGTGCTAATCCAGTAGTCGAATTTCTTCCTTTCCTGAGTTTTGACTTCACAATGAGCAACTGAAATCACACAAAATTTCTCTCAGATTTTTGCAGTTTTTTAATTGCTTTTCTGCACATAGTCTGCTTGGTCTTTGATCAGAAGGCCACAATAATTGGTGCTGTGTTAGAGTCCTGTGCTATTCTTCTGCATTGTTCAGCTGTAATTAACTTAAAGTGTGGTACAGAGCATAAGCTTCTGAGCCTAGGTTAAATCAGCAGAAGAGTCTTATGTTCCTCTGGTATAAAGTCTTAGAACACATTATCCTATTGCAGTAAGATAAAAGTGTTTTAAATATAGTCCAGCCAGTCTGACCTTGTCAGAATTCAAGTCATATTATTGGTAACTTGGGCTTGCTGACGTGTTTCACAGTAGGATGAGCATTAACACAGAACTCCCTTATTCCTTCTGGTGAAGAACCTACAGAGAGAGCTATACATAGACTTTTCCTTAAATTCCATGTTATGGTATTATGAGATTCTGTCTTCTCCGTGCTTCTGACACTTCTCTTGCCATTGATAGACACCTGTGTCAGAGACCAAAAAATGCAGTTGGGACACTATAAAGCAGCAGTATTAGATCATGTAGATGTGGATGCTGAATAGTAATACTTGTGGGTTATATTTTCAGAAGTGATTAGTGACAGCTTTAGCAAATTTTTTATGAAGTCTTCGGCTTTCATAGTAAGTGCCGTGGAAACATGTTTCAAAATGAACAGAATAGAATTTAGTGATTAATCTACACATGGCACAAAAGTTGCAAAAAGACTCTACAGCTTTTAAATTTGATTCTGCTGAAGTTTTGTACATGTTACAACAACACAGTGATAACCAGAGACATCATGGTGAGGTCTGAGGAAGCTCATGTGGGTCCTGAAAGCAGCAAAATCACGTTCATGTGGCATCCTCATGCGCTTTCGTTTACGCTGCTCCTTTGAGTTCCCTACAGGATGATGTCAGTCTACTCTGGAAAAATATGCCCATTGGAGTAACCATAACAGATTAATTTGAACTTTTCTCTGTTATATGTGTGTTTTATTTTCCAGTAATAATATATGCATATAGGTCTAACTGTGTGCGTGGTGAAGTGTTTCCAGTCTTGAGTGCATGGTGTTTGGTACTCATCCTAGTTATTACGTATCTTATTGACAGAGGTGCCTTTGGTTTTCATTGCTGCTTCCTCTGTCGCTGGTAACATATGACCTCTTTTGAAAGTGGCATATGGAGTCCTAGAGTCACTTAAGTTGTAAAAGACCTCTAAAACAATCAAATCCAATGAGTAACCTAGCACTGCCAAGTTCACCACTAATCCTTGAGTGCCACATCTACACCTCTTTTAAATGCCTTCAGGGATAGCAGCTCAGCGACTTCTCTGGGCAGCCTGTTCCAATTCTTGTCACCTCTCTTGGTAATCAATTTATTTCCTAATAACCAATCTAAGCCTCCCCTGGTGCAACTTGAGGCCATTTCTTCTTGCCTTGTCTCCTGTTACTGGTAACAGCCTCCTTTCAGATAGTTACAGAGAGCACTAAGATCTCCTCTCAGCCTCCTTCTTAACTCCAGGCTAAAGAATGTCAGCTCTCACAATTGCTCCTCACAGAAGTTTTTCTCTAGACTTTTCACCATCTCTTTTGCACTTTCCCTGGACTTGCTTCAGCACCTAAAATTGTTTGCTGTAGTAGCCTAAAACTGAACACAGGATTCAGGGTGAGGCCCCACCAGTGCCGTGCTGACATATTTCTCATTGTCTGAGGGGCAGACAGCTGAGTGGCAGAGTAACTGCTTCTCTGGACATCACTGGTGATCAATAAATATGCCAGCATTTCCTACCTTCATAGAGTGTTTTCACAGAGACTGCTCACACTCATCAGCTTTTTTGGACTCTGTCACAATTTGAGTGCTAGGTGGCTCTGGGCTGTTTGTGCCTCTTTGCCAATGAAAACTGCAGCACTAACCCAACTCCTGCCACAACTTGTGCGGATGTGGGGAATGGGTGAGGTGAGGGAAAAGAGAGGATATGGGGCTGGGGAGGAGTGGGCAGAGGCTGCGTGAGGAGAACCCAAGAGTGGCTGTGAGCAGGGGTGGTGGAGGATGCCATCTCTACTGCCAATAGCACCAGTTTTGAAACCCCTGCACTAGACAGGTCTGTTGATTTCTGAATAGTAATCTCTCTTCTTTGGTCTCCATAGTAACCTGAAGTTACTGTATACAGAATGTTTGTAGCTCTGGGTTTTGATGCTGGAAGAAGAAAATATGCATATAGAATGTTGTGTTCCATTCAAGAACAATGAGAAAAACAAAGAAGAAAAGAATCTCTAATTTATTTTCCTCCCCTTCCTCTGATTCGTAAATGCGAGGGACATTCTTTTTGTATTTTGTAGGTTAATATGGACCTCATCTGATCTCTTTGAATCTTATTTGGCTCAGGAGGGGTTGTTTTACAGTAATTCGAACTCCTAATGCTGAATTCATGTTGCAAGGACTTTGTTCAGATTCATACTGCTTCTGTAAAGGATGTTCTGTAAAGGCTTGTTCAGGAGCTATTCTGGTGTATTGAGTTCCCAGGCAACAAAACTAGAACACGTATGACTGAAGTACTGCAGACTCCCTAGACTGTAAACCTAATCCTGCAAATCCCTATTTACATAAATCCCACTGATTTCAAAGGGCCTGCACATGAGAAAGCAGGTTTTACAGGATCAGGCCATTCTTCCTAGGGACCAACATCTGTTGCACCAACTGTGATAATCTCATGACTGTTAAAAGAAAACTCTGAGGAAACATTTTATCTGGGCTAAAGGAAAACAGCAAAATAGTAACACTGTTATCCGTTGCTATAAAGTGGATTATTACCAAAAGCAACTCTCTTTATATGCTGTGTCCCTCTTTCCTTCCTGCATATTTTTATTTACTCTAGGGAAAATACTGTATGTAGCTATGTATGGTTGCTGGTGTTCTACTTTATACACCCATGTTGTATAAAGTTTGTGAACTAGACTGCAGATGCCGAGATATGCTTAGATACTGAAAGAGGCTTTTGGCATATAGATAAAAGACAATCATTGTCTTTTGTCTTCAGTAAAATTTTAAGGTACTTTGGGTCTTGCAGTTCAAGTCTATGCTGCTTTGGCTGAATTAAGTGAAGTTCTACAGTCAAAGAGTCCGCTTGGCATTCACTGTGGAAGCATGGATGGCCAATTGGTGATACTGCAAGCAACTAAAAAGGAACAGCGAAAGGAGATGTTGGTTATGTTGGCAAGAGTAAAGTCCAGTTCCTTTGCTTTCCTTTAGGAACAGAGAACACTTGCATTGTCTTGCATAGCTGTGCACACTTGCATAGCTGTGAGAGCACTTGCTGTGGATGGAGCTTAGTAGCTTTTGCGATGTGTCTGTAGAGATCTGGAAAGGGATAAGAGATTGCTGTGTTACCTTGGTTGACTCCCAGTTCCTGTAGGCCTGGTTTCATAACACACAGGAGTGTGTGGATTCATAGTGGTGGGGTCGTTTGGTGTGTAGTCCTGTCTGCTTGCTGCATTCCTTAGGCTGTGAAGCTGAAGACAGAGATGATACATTGTGCCTTGTAGCACAGAAATCATAATAAAATAACTGTAGAAAATAAAAGCAAAAGAGCCAGGCAGCTCAGTTGGACCAAATAATGTGTTGGGGGTAAAGATCTCTCTAAAATCCAAAAGCAAAGGGAGTCTGTATCATAATGAAGTGCATGCACAATAGTTCTAGCACTTCATCCATGCTTTGGATTCCCTGCACTTAAAATTTACAGTCAGTCTGCGCATGACAAGGACAATGGCCTGGGATTTCCATGAGCTGTGGAATGGACAATAAGCTACTGGTACTCATGTCATCAGATCAAGGGAAAAAAGGGAGTAAGATTTCAAATATGCCTACAGTGCTAGCTTGCTGTCAGCAACTGCAGGGCTAGTGGACCAGAGGCATGTTATTCTTCTAGGTGGTTGTATATTCTTGTAAAATTGCCTGCTAATTTTGAATATTTCTAATGATTACTCTTTCACCTCTGTGAAATGGATAAAATAGTGCTCAAAGCCTAATAGGCAAGGCTTGTGGGACCTGTATTTAACAGATATGCAAAAGCTGGAATATAAATAAAGCTTCTGTGCAGTTACTTGAGAAAGCAACATGTTCAAAGGTGGTGCTTTTATTCACAAGCTGTAACTTTACAGTATCTTTTTGTCTCCCTATCTTTTCTGAGTATTATGAGTCAAGTTTCCCTAAATGTGCAAGATTCATAATTAAGCATACTGTTCATTAGGGAAAAAAATATTTACTGTAGATTTTTCTACAATGTCACCTGTATCTCTGCACTGTGGTTATCACAATTCCTCCTTCCCTGTCATAGGCCCACATTTTCCCTCATGTTTTTAGGAAATAATTAGGAATTATACTCTTAATGGTTTTTTAATGAGAGTTTAAATGTATCAGTTTACTTAGAAGTAATTGCTTTTTAGAAGCAAACAATATGCTTTAGGGGAATATTTTCTAGATTTTATATTGAGCTCTCTGTGAGATCACACCTATGCTAAATACGCAACATAAATCGATTATATTATGCTTGAAAAAAGCAGAATGGAGATGAGCATCAGCTGAAACTATAAAATGTACACTGCCAGGGAACAGGTCTTGAGACTGAGAGCAAAAAAATTTACACATTCATTTTCATATATGGTAATATGCAAGATTTTAGAAAAAATGATGTGCAAAATCTCTAGAAAGTTTATTTATATTAAGAAAATATCAAGAGAGCACTTGTTCTAATTTTCTATATTGAGATATTGTCATCTTCATTTGCTAGAGGTAATTAGTTCAGTCAGCATTATTTTTTATATATTTTGGTTTTTTTGGAACTACACAGCATTAGTATTTTCAAAATAGGAAGTGTATAAGATCAAGCTTGCTGAAATGTAACTGTGGACAGTATTTCATTTGCCTCCCCTGTCTCAAAACCCAAGAAATAAGTTCTTTAGGGTCTGAATTTGTCTTTTGTTTGTGTTAAGTTAAATCCAAATAATGTAACAAACATTTGTGGTCCTTTTAAATTTTACTGGACTTTGTTCTGGTTTGAGATTTTTTCTGATATTTTAAATCAATCCTTGCCAGAATTTGGAAATAAATTACAGAACATTGTTACAACATGGGAAGAAAGTAGAACTGATTCTGAACAAGAAGGAAACCAATCAGTTAGTTTTGAAGAATAGTTCAGTGTTTATTTCCAGAAGACCACTTGTAACAAGTGATTCCTTGTGTCATTCTCCATAGTTTTCCATATTGCTCTCTCATATCTCAGGAGAAGTAACATTCTTCTTCAGAACCAATGTACCTTGTTAAGTCATTAAAATAAGAAGGATCTCCTGTCATTCTGCTGTGTTATGGGGCTCTTGCTGAAGGTGAACACCTTTGGAATGCAAAAAGTTTTGCATTATTTCCCTTTTGAAATGCAGTCTTCTGACTACCTAAGTGAAATGACAATGGTTCATATAAACACTACTTTTTCTTGCTGCTTCTAGAAATGCTTTACACAGCTTTGCAACTGAGTTGCAAAGGAAGGAATGCAAGTATTTGAGATCCACATCCCTGTGTGTCTCAGTTCAGCACCAGGCACAGAAGGATCTTCAGCCCTGCTGAGGTTGTGGTGCACAGTGGTATTTGAAATGCTTAGTGTGGAATCTTGTGCCAAAGCAGTACTCAGCATAGGATAGCTGCATTCCAAACTGCAGGCTGTGATTCTTAGCGCTTTCTTATAGCTAGATAAAGCAAATCATTAAACTGATTTGGTTTGTTCATTTCTGATACTGTTCATTGCAATATTAAATTCTCTGAATAAGGAAATGGTTTTTCACAAGCATAAAGAAAAAACTGTGTTCTACATCATGTTCTTTACAACAGCTATTGTGTTTGCATATCTTATCTCTGACAATAAAATCTAAAGTCAGTGGAGAAATAATGCTCTCATGCTTATAAGTGCTTAGATTTTTAACTTTTTTTTCCCTGTGATAGTTGTTGATATGTCTGTCAGTGGAAGAAACTCTAGGAAGCAGCTAAAATTTTGTTTTAGAAAAACAGATTTCAATTAATTATATAAAACCATATTTCCTAATATTTATAGCTGTTACAGAAGCTCAGTATACCTAACCAAATAGGACACATAGTAGATAAACACAATGATGGTTTAAACTTTTCTAAGAAATAAATGAAATCGCTTTTGATGACATTTTACTACTTCAAAAGAAAATAAACAGACTAAAACATGCATATAAACCTAAAGGATGAATTAATCTTACTGGATTGTTCTGGGGTTGCCTTGTACTCTTTGAGAGTTCAATAGCTGATGTTTCTTGTGACACTGTTGTTGCTATTGATGCAAATAGAATAAAATATAAAAGTCTCTAACCCTAAGAAAGTTTAGGGCCATGGCGTATGTTGCTATGACTTCTCTTTGGATCAAGCATTCATTTTAATTTTATTCATAAATCCATAGGGTTTTTAAATGACAATATTTCTTCCTCCATTTTTGATTTCCAGAACTCTTCAGACACAGCTAAGACTTCTGGGTTTTGACTGTTGGCATGCATAAATGCATAGGCTTCAGAAGGAGTGTGTTTCACTCTGTAGTGTACAGATTACCCATTTAAGTAATCTGCTGCCTGTCCACAGAATCATACTGAAAAATAGCCTTTAAAATTAAATATTTAATGTCAAAATTTTATGGTAGTTTGTAAAAAATGATGAAGATTATTGGTATACTCTTCAGTGATAAAAAGTGTTAGGGTAGCATGGGCAGTTCTTTTGCTGACAGATCAAACTCTCTGTAGAAGAAGTGAAAAGAAGTTACACAGAACAATAGCATATTTCTATCAGAACATTTAAAAGGTCCATCTTGGAAACCACAAAATTGTGACTCTGGCATACCATTCATCCAGATGACAGTATCAAAATAATAAGTATCTTACGGACTTTATGAGTTGAAAAAATTTTTTTCCTACACAAAGTAAATATTTGAAAGTGTGTGGCAGTTGGTGTTCTCACATATTTGTTGAAAAGTGAAAAATCTGAGGCATCTAAGGAAGTCCAGATTTTTGAGAAACCCCTACTTTAAAATATGAATGCATATGTTCATGTGAAAGGAATGAACCTTTGGCCTACAGCAAATTAGGATGAGCCCTAAGTGACCTTGATGTGATTTCTGCCATGATTTTTGTTATTTCTGTCATTGGCTTTCCTTTTGGTGTTTTTCAGGTTTTTTTATCCTTTACCTCTATTGTCAAAACATGATTTTTTGTAGTGTGTATGTTTTGTAACAGCAGTTTATCTCTCCATGGTTTACCAAGAGAGATAGATGCCAGCAACTGTAATTACTTCCATGTTCATAGCTTCACAGTAGACCAGGAAAGTGAAGGTATGCCATTGATGCAGCACATCAAGAAAGAATTACAGGGTAAAGTCATTGCTGTACATTCTTTTGGTTCAATGATGACTGTTACTTAAATTTGGTTTTGGGGGAATTTACCACTGTCTGTTGTGTTTATGTGACCACATAAAGGGAGTTTAAGTTACATGTTTTGTAAATATCTTCTTGTATTTATTTGCCACTAATTCTTTTTGAGTCAGCAAAATTGTAAATTCCAGATAATGACTTTCTACAGTAGCCTGGCATTTTGCTGTGTGGAAACAGTGCAGTTTTTACCCTTAGTGGCAGAAATATGTATGCAAGGTTAGAACACGTACATCATACACAACTGTGAAGTATCATAGCCACTGTTCTCTACTGGCTTGCTCACGTTTGTTAAACGTATTTAAATGAGGCAGCTGCCTCTAAAGTTCAAATGAGAATAACTGAGACTAATACGCAAGAGGTATTCTGTAATAATGGAAGTCTTAGCTTCTAAGGATACAACTCATTTGCACAAATGTATTTACATGTATAATTATTTTTTGATACTTGGCAGTTAAATTTGGATACTCTGTATGTAGAATATAGTTTATTTGTTGTGGTTCAAGTTTTTTTTTCTTTTTGCCATAATCCTGAATATATTTAAATATTATTTTCTTACTGAGACAGACTTGAATTCAACACAAGAAATATTTAATTTCCTGAACATCACATCACCATGTGAAAAGATGCAAATATTTCATAATGTATATGATGAAAAATGTTTAGCCAAATATGGAACACGAGAGATAGATATAAGTGACCTGAAGCTCCTGAAGGGTCTAATTGAATATGACAGGTAGCAAGACATCTGTAGTTAATATAAAGCTTCTTCATTTAGTGCGTTAAGCAACTTTGCTTAGACCAAACAGAAAATTGGAAAGAAAATCCTAATCTCCAATGTCTGGTCCCTCTGCCCATTCAAATAGTCCACGTTACCTGGTTCTCAGCTGTTGAAAATTAGGGATGGTTTCCTATCCACGTATTATCAAAACTTCCTCCTGCATTAGTTTTGTGTGGTACCATCATGCTGCCATCCATGATGGTACCACACAGGTACCATCTCTTCAGCTTTAGAAGAGAGAGTGCATTATATTTTTAAGGATATCTCTGGGCGCTGCTGCGAAGTGTGTGATAGCAGGACATTTTTGTCACAACCTAACTTTTACACAGAGAAGTCTGAGCTCACCATCTAGGGAAGTGCTTTCTGCTGAAGTCATTTAGCCAGTAGTTAAGAAAATTGAAGCAAGATTAGGACATACTGATACGGCATTTTGTGAGCAGACCTAACAAACTTCTCTACACTGTTGAGCCAGCCCGGCACATTGCAGCAGCTACATGGTGCTCAGTTCTGGCCAGCTGGCTCGTGGCACAGTCAAGGCTCGCATACCATTGCCTGCAAATACACTCCCATACTTGTAACAGCAATGTGAACAGGGGAGTGGTCGCCCTGGCCTCACAAACAGCTCCCTTCTAGTCCAAGTGACAGGGATGAGGGAGGCCATGTGTCCGGCGAGGCGTGCGGTGAGGCCAGTTGCTTTTCAGATGAAGCTACTCTCTTCTAGAGGTTCTCTTTGAAGTACCCAGCTGCCACTTTGCAATGTACCCCACCCTTGTAACATGACCTAGCACAGCAGCAGCAGGAGTGGCTCCAGCTAAATATCTTCCCTCTTTGGAAGGCCACGTTGCTTGTTTGCAGTTTGCATGGAGGGATAGGCTTGCTGTAGGCCCTGCTCTCTCTGATTCCTAGTCAGAGAGCTTCCTCACTTATTTCAATCTCCAGTCCCCCGGTTTGGTGTTTTTTTGTTTTTTGAGTTTGTAGAATAGCAGAATAAATCTTAAGTTCACATTAGTTTTAGAACACTATTTTTACTGAGTTATGAACTCTTTGGATTTAAAAGGTCCTTGTTTCTGCTGGCAATGACCGCAACATTACTTTTTTGTTTTGTTTCAAAACAGTCCTTGAAAACTTAGATTTGGAGACCCAGAGGAGAAATTACCAGGATTTAACCTTCACTTTCCTTCTGTTCCTACTTCTGAGCTTTCCACTTAGTTTTCGTTTGATGGAAGATTGCCTAAAAATGCCTATTATCATAATAAAATAAGAACAGTCTGAAATAGTTGAATTCCCCAGGAAATAACAGTGATTTTTTCTAAATTAATATTTGTCATAGGATTTAATGTGGTCATTCTTTTTTAGAGGCTGAAAGGAGATGCACAGATTTAACATGTGTACCTTGTTAGCAATGTTTTGACAAAGAGCAGCAGCTGTATAAACCAATCTTCCTGTAGCTTTCACACATGGGACTCAATTAACAATGAGCCACTTTCAGTATCTAATCCTTTCTATCATTTAAAAAAAAGTTTCCTGGTTTCTGTACATTTTTCCATGTCTAACTCTTACCTATAAACTGAGGCAAGTGGCTGACTGTAAACGGACTGACCTTGCACGACATTTTATATGTGATTTATAGAAGACAATGGCACTTGTGTTTATATTCCTGGTAAACTCAGATTAAAGTGAAGATTAAAGTCTGTTATTTGCAGAACGTTGTAATGATTGCAGGATCTAGAAGAAAGCTTTGTTTGAAATTCCGGTGTTTCAAGCTCTGAAGTGTAGAGAATTAAGAAGTATTGCCCCAGGTATGTCATTCAACCTCATTGTGGTAAGTGCTCTGGAGGAAGGAGGAAGGAAGAGCTCTGTGGCTATTAAGCCTGTGAACCCATGCTATGTATTGTAAGAAAGTCTGTATTTACCTATGGCACGGTCAGGTCACAAGACTGGATAATTGGGTCTTTAACTAATTTCCAGGTGGATCTGTGGCCAGAAATTGAAGTATTAGGTACTTCCACAGTGACACTTCTGGAAATTTTAAACGGTTTTAGAGTAATAGCGAATTAATACAAGCTCCATTTTAATTGCACTTGACATTTCAACCTTTGATTTGAAAATCCTGCACTAGAATGATCTAAAGAGGACATTCTGGAATTACAGGGGCTTCTTGTCTTTTACAAGTGAGCAGGAAGATGGCAAAAGGATTTAGAGGCAGAACCCAAACAGTGTATCATTAATTTTTTTCTTTCACCTAGTAAAACTTCAGTAAAACTTGAATTGCTAAATTCAGAGTAGGCTATTGTCACTACTTGCCAAATAGTACATGCTTGTGCATCTGTCTAATCCATATATGAAAGCCACAAACAGAAGCACATAATTTGGCACAGCACCAGAAGCATGCCTCGGCACACTTCTGGAGATTCTTCCAAATGACTTACTGATTCAAAAATTCTATAATGTTTGCCTGTGTGCACGCGCTGAGTGTCTGGAGGAGTTAACCATGAACTCCGCCAGAAAGCTAAGTGTTATGTTTGAATTTGGGATATGATGATTATGTATACCTACTAATTTACCAGGAGTTCTAGATACTTTTGATGTTGGTGGTGGTTTTGGTTTTTTTTGTTTGTTTGTCTGTGTGTGTGTGTGCGTGAGGAATGGTGGTGTTTTCACTAAGATAAAATTCACAGAGGCAGTGTGTATTAAATGGACTGGTATTATAGCGTATTTCTTAGTCAGAATTGCCTTTTTTTTTCCCCCAGATACTTTGTTTTCTGCTATTTCTTCCCTCTCTTTCTGTCAAATTTTTGAAAATAGGGTATGACTGCTGCTTAGAGACTTCAAAACTAGAGTAGAAACCCCATCCATAAGATAAATTCTCTAGTCAGGAAATCAGTCTTTTTCTTCCTGTAACCATTTTTCCTTATATTAATTTTAGGCTCTTCTTAGGCACATCTTTTATTTCGCAGTGAAGTGTTTCAAATATTCAGATAAAGTTAAGGGTACAGTTGAGATGACTTTATGGATAACTTCTGCAAAAAAGACACTATTCCCCTCTGTCCATCTCCATGCAGCTTTCCACAGGAACCTTCTCTAGCCCTGAAACTGCTGGTTGTTTGTCTCATCTCTTTGCTGATTTCTGTTTCATGCTGGCAGGAAGTCTTAGGTGATCAGAGGATGAACTCAGTCTGGAAACTCATCTGTTTAAAATACTATATTTACAAAAAGCAGATGTAATGATTCGATGCTTTTAAATATAGTTTATATAAATATATTCATTTATATAGTTTCATATAAATGAAACAGCACAAGAGTAAGCAGCCATTTCATTTTTTGAAAGGGTATGAGTTTTCCTCTTAGCTTTAAAACAGTAATCTCATTTCCCTTATGCTTCTTTGCCACTCTAGATGTAAAAATACAAAATTTTAAGTAATGTATTCTGTCAGAGCTATTCCACTATAAATTACTGTTTTAGCTGCAGGTGTTTAGAAATGAAAAAAAAATGCTTTAGAAGAGGAAAAGATACTTTAATTCCAAGGCAAGTTTTCCAAAGCGCTATCATATTATGCCAGAATAGCTGTCCTGGCAAATCTGCAGTTTTGGATGAATCTTTTGTGGACAAACTTTTTTTTTGATTGCACACTGTATGTGTAAAAAAGTGAGGTAGATCCATCTGTACTCTGGTTCATACTTATGTCCATCTTTCAGCAGAACAATGACTGACATTGTATAAAAACCAAGAGAAATCTGAAATTTCTTAGGTTTTAAAACCTTAGATGTGGAAATATTGTCATCTGACAGTTGTAAATATAAAAATACCATTGGTATTTTTTCATGATGAATAGAAAGTATACTGAAAGGTAAGAGTGGTGAAAGACAACTTATGTCATAAATTGAGATTCTGGCTTTTAGTCTGGACACTATTTCCAGGAGAAAGAGGCAAGCACAGTGTATTCTGTTGCAACAAGTAAAAGACAAAGCCTGTTTTGTCTTTTTTTACTGTGCTAGGTTGACCTTGGCGGGCTGCCAGATGCCCACCCAGCTGCTGTCTCACTCTGCCTGCTCAGCAGAACAGTGGAGAAAATGAGGACATAAGTCTGGTGGGTTGAGATAAAGACAGGGAGGTCACTTACAGATTACCCTCATTGGTAAACATGATAAATTTGGGGAAAATGGATCTAATTTATTGTCCACTAAAACAGAGTTAGATGGTGAGAAACACAGAAAAACTAAGCCACCTTCCTCCCACCTCCTGCCTTTTTATAGGCTCAACTTCACACCTTCATTCCTGCCTCTTCTACCAGCGGTGCAGGAGGATGAGGAACTGGAGTTCTGGTCAGTTCAGAACAGCTCCTTTCTGCATCTCCTTCCTCCTTTTCCTGTGTTCCACCATGCATCTTCTCCATGGAGTATAGTCCTTCAGGAAGTATTAACCTGCTCCAGTGTGCAGTCCTCCACCAGCTGCAGCGTGGACATCTGAAAATGAAGCGAAACTTTACTGTGTGGGTGAACAGGTTTCCCAAAAATGTTGTGGAGTCTCTCTCACCCAGAGATAGCCACTGCACACAGGGGTCAGCACAAAGCTGACTGCACACAGGCCTGAGTTATGTACTCTAGGGGACCCTGCTAGAGCAGGGAGGTTGGACCGCATTACCTTCAGTGGGCCCTTCCAAACTTACCCATTCTGTGATTCTGGTGTGGTCCTCTCCAGGTTGCAGGGAAATACCTGCTTCACCTGGTGCTGGAGCATCTCCATATCCTTCTGTGAACTCAGTATTTGTAGGGCTGTTTGTGACACTTTTTTTTTTCCTCAGTTCTCATTGTTTTTCTCTTTCTTACATACATTTTGCTGGAGGATGATGGTCCCAGCTCTGCCCTGTGGTGGGTCTGTTGGTGCCAGGTCAGGCTCTGTCTCTTCCACAGCCCCCCAGTGACAACACCTGTATACCTACACCCAGTACACTCAGCATTAAAGGATTTTTCCTCCTGGAAGAAGACTCCATTCATTGCCTATGCCATGGGGCATTAAGCCTCTCCTTAACAGGTAACAAAGAAGGAAGTGAGAGTCCTGTGCTTCCTTCATACTTTTTTCAAATTTCCTGCATTAAGCTAAGCATGTATCAGATATGCAAAGCATCAGAGATGTATTCTGCATTACATTTTTCAAAGACTTGGTGTGGAACAAAAAGACTCTAAACAATTGTACTCACTGCTTTGAAGGCAGTTCTGAAACACATCTCTACTTGTAAGAAGGATGAGACCTGTCAGCAGTTGCTTCGACTGAGGTTTTGGGTGAGCTTAAATCAGGAGGTGTGAGGAAAAATTGAGTTAGTGTAGGTAAACAGTTCTTTGGCTTCTGTGAGGGAAATCGTGGTTTAGTAATACAGGACCAATTTATTAGTTTCAAAACTTTTGACAAAAAACTCTGCATTTGTCTACTTTCTTCTTGTGGTTGGAGGGTTCAACCTAAATGCCACTATTATTCATTCTTCTCTTCCCCCCCTTCGCCTCCTCCAAACAATAGAGAAATTTTAGGACAGTAGTGTGGTATATTAAATATTCTTCAAATGGGTTTAGGGTTTTCTCTCTGTATGGAAAGCCATTTTAAAGTAAGCTAAATAAGCACAGCTGCAAACTCAGCTACTCTCTTCTGCACTCCAGTGAAAGCTTTGTACCAGCTCTTGGTGTGAACATTCTCAGCTTGTGCTGAGTGCCTTTGTGAAGGAAAATTTATTGCATTGGCAGAGTTTAGAAATATGATGGCATTTCTAACTCTGGACAATGCTGCAATGATTGCCCAGTGTAGACAGACTGTTAAATGAAACACATCTTGGAAGCTACCATATTTTCCTGTGCAACTGATGTGGATGGGCTGCTGAAGAGAGAATTCATCATATACAGTACATATTTAGAACTTTTAAAAAGAATTATGAAAACTGATTTACTTGCTCTAAAAGCCCATTGATAATGCCAAGAATAAAATTTAGCAATTTTTTTTTTGGGTAACATTTAATAGAAAAAAAAGTTCCTGTAATTACTTTTGTGAGGCTAACAGTTAGTCATCAATAGAATTGAGATTAAAATCTTGGGGGAAAAAGTAAATGAAAAATAACATGAAAAACACAATTAATACTATTCTGAAGTTGTAGGATCACAAAAATGCATCTAGTATAATGAATATTTTTATATGTATCCCTAACATTAAACTAGGGAAATTAATTTCCTGTAAATTTTCTATTAAAATGGTAGAGAACATTAGATCTTGGCTTAACTAAAGTTTTCCAGTTCACACTCGTGTTTGGACCTGCTTATAGATTTTTCAAAAATTTCAAAGATCCATTTTCATTTTGTATGCACCCATTCAGATTGTAAACTACTTAGCCCCTTTCAGCCAATGGCCAGGAACGTGGATTCTCTGAACTTAGACCAGGTTCTTCAGTTTCCCTAGTGGGCTTCTCCTTGATTCCTGCCTGAACGAAGCTCAAAGACAAAACTCCTTTGGACATTACTAGGTACCTCAGCTTCTCAGCTCTTAGACTGAAACTCTGAATATGTTTGCTTATCTCCCGGTCATGGTAAGGCTTAATCATATTTGTAAGACACTTCGAAGCACTTGGATAAAAAGCAGTGCAGTTGTTATCAGTACAAAGTCAGCAATTCTCCATGGTTATTGCATTGTTCTGTCTTGGAGACTGCTGTATTACTTTGTTTCTAAAATAGGAAATGACTGTGGTATTTCAGAGGTTGTGGTTTTGGAACTGTCGATAAATCCTGATAAGGAGTATATATAAGAATCCAAAATCTCTGGACCAGGTTTCTGAGTGTTCTGTGTTCTTTTTTTGGCTTGATTACTGGGGCAAGTTTTTCAAATTTTAGCCATTAATTTTATGCTGATGGAAAAAACCCCTTTTTCCTAGTGTCTATAAAATTAAAATGAAAAATTGGGCACTCTGGTAGATCCACAAAGTGATGAAGTTGTGTTCTCATATAAAATAATAAAATCTTTATTTTTAGGAGCTTCATTGTCAAAATATAAGTTCAGTTTTATAATGGTAGTTTTTGTGTCCTCAATTATGTCTAAAACCTCATTTTAGGTTTTAGACATTTTAAAACATTGTCAGCTGGGGAAATCTAGGGGGAAAAAAGGCTTCTCTTGTGTCCAAAAATGAGTTTGAGTAAAGCAGTGATGTGTCACTCTGGTGAAACAGAGTCCAGCAACTTTCTTATTTCACAGATAGAGAGGAAGAATGATCCCGCAACGGGTGGCAGAGTCTAACAGTAGACAACTGTTGGCAGAAGTGCCACATCTGGCACTGATGAGAGTTTTGGTTTGGCTTAATCACAGTGAGCTATGATGCTTTTTAAAATAATTTTGGCAGCCAGTACCAGAAGCATACACCCTGTTGGTATAATCTGTAATTGAGCGTGATTTAGAACAGAAACAGAAAGTGTAGTTGAAGGCAGGACAACAAATTTGGGCACTCTTTGTCCAGCAGGGGTGGAATGGGTTTACATCGTCTCCTTGTCTTTGGTAGTGAAGGATTCTGTATCAGAGGAAAAATATATGAAAACATGAACACAACCATCCCAACAAACAAAAATTTCAAAAATCAAACCTCCCCAAACCTATTTTTTCCCCCTGTGCTTGTGCTGCATGTCCCCTTGTCTGCTGTCCTGCAGTTCAGAGGAGGTCTGTGGTAGGGTTGTGTGCTGCCATGCCCTTTCCAAGCACTGCTGTGGTTGGAGCAGTTAATTAATTGATGATCAACATTAATTGATGATGTTGAACATGGGCAAATTTCAGTTTGAAAATGGTAAAAACTGCGCTTAAAAGACTTGGAGCTGCTACTGTGAATAACCAGTAAAAGTCGGGAAAAAAATTGTTGTCAGAAGTGCCTGCTGAAGAATGTGGTCTTACTCGCATGAAAGACTGGGGATTTAGTCTGGTTTCTGGTGAACTGGTGTCTGTTTTATAGAAAAGCATCACTGAAATGGCTGGTGATCTCAGCAGAGACACCCGAGAGTGAATAGGCATGGTTTACTGAGCAATTTTTGGTCTCTTTGATGTGGTTGCTCTAGAAAACCATTAAGGCACATTGATAGATCAGTGAGAGGAAACCACTGTCCCTGTTTGTATGTGATTTGCTCTGCAGTTGGGGGATTTAAGCCATTAGCAGGTCAGTTTTGTGTGCTACTTTTACTTGTGTTTTACACCCCTCCTCCTTCTCCAAACCTGAACAAATGAAGCACATAGTGCATTTTGTCCTTGCTTACAAGATCAAAATTTTTGTAGGAGACTTAAAGTATTGGAATATCTATATCCAAGTTCCACAATGAATAGCTGCAGAGAACTGAAAGTTTGCAGTACCGTCTCTGGTTCTTCACTTTCAAAGTTACTTACAGTTCAGGAGCAGAAGATGGATGGAAAAACAAAATAAAATTATTTGTTTTTTTTCACACAAGTAATGTTAGTTTTAAAAGGCCGGAGAATTAATCCTTTCAGGCTAAATTATTTTGCATACCCAAAGGGGCACACTCAGAAAAAATATATCCACATGAAGGAGGAGGAGAGCATTTATAAAATTAGGAGAAATAGTGCAGAACAACTTTATCAAGAAAAATTTTATGAGGAAGAAGTAATCTGAGGACTCTTTTCTTAGTTCTGTGGGATTTTTTTCTTCCCCTGGTTGCATGTTAATACTGTTGCTTCTAACAAAATCTGCAGCTACATACACCTGGTTTTGAGCAGACTTGTGCTGCTATGGTTCTTTTTCTTATTTTCTTTTTTCTCCCAGTTTTTTTTTTTGGTTTGTTTTGTTTTTGTTTTGTTTTTATATCCTGCTTGTTGCACAAAATGTCACTCCTTGTCTATATAAGCACTTTCTTGATCAGACATCTTTGTGCCTTCAGATACGATCTGGAATTCATTGTCTTATCTCATTAATGCCATTGGAGGTGAAAAAAAGGCTGTTTCCTTCTTACTAATTATGGTGAAGTGACACGTTATGTTGCATTGTAGTTAACAACTTCAGGGGCGCCGAGAACCTTTAGTTTTGCCTCTGGGAGTTTGACTTTTCCTCTTTCACTCAGCTCCAGGAAACTTGAACATTTGTATTTTCAAGACCACGTACCATTGGGAAGGAAGCAGGGGTGGAGATGTGTGCAGAGATTAAGTGGCTATGAGAAGCAGTATGCTTTGTAAAGATCTAGGAACTGCAGAATTTAGAGGAATATGCACTCTAACTGCCGTGTCCTTTGGCATTTTTAAGTGTTCAGTGACAATGCTGTTAAATCTAGTGACCGGTCAGAAAATTCTGTGTAGAACTGTTTTTCATATATGGTTATCACAGCTCACACTTTTTTGCATAATGTTCCCTCCATGCACTTTAGCATACATAACGTGTATGCAGTACATGTGTCTGTGTGTGGGTGCACATGCTTTCGTGCTCTAGCTGCATTTTTCTGGAATACATATTTATCATTCATCATGGTAAAGGAATTCCGTAACTGTGGGAACTAGTTATGAAAAAATAACTTTAAAAATATTTAGAC
The DNA here is from genome assembly GCA_013396875.1 of Vireo altiloquus. Taxonomy (NCBI): domain Eukaryota; kingdom Metazoa; phylum Chordata; class Aves; order Passeriformes; family Vireonidae; genus Vireo; species Vireo altiloquus. Next base: position 39,102 of record VZRF01001892.1, read on the forward strand.
CAGTTTAGCATAAACTCTTTCCACTCGGATATTGCATTTGAAAACAGTAGTCTGGATTTAAATTTAGACTCATGAATTCTATGTCTCTACTTACTTTAATTTCTGATGAGATGATATTTTGGGAAAAATACATAGAGCCTTCTGATGAAATTTAGATTCACTAGGTATTTTGTAAATCGATGGTACCACTCAAACTTTGGTCATGTGCATTGTTGTAAATTCAGTTAACTGTGTACCAGCTGAGAAAAAAATTTCCTTTTCTTTCCTGTTAGAACTCCCTAAACATATTAGCTCAAGGCCAGATTCAGTGTGGTTTATAGCTACGCTTAAGTGCTTCTGCAGGGCAACATGTCCTAGAGCAATATATAATTTGTGTGTCCTTACAGTAAGAACAGAAGCAGTACATTCCTGAAAATTGAATTACCCATGCTTTTATCAGTGAATAAAAACTGTATATCCTTTTTATCAAATAATCCATTAAACTAAAGTCAGTGAGAATCCTGAATTCATCATGGTCTTCCTTGCTTTATTTCTTCACTCTTTTCCTGGGTTTTTTTTTTGTGATGTCAAGGAGCAATATGTGCCTGTGGATCAGGCAGGGCAGGAACAGGTTGTGGGGAGAGCTCTGCAAACAGTTCTGTGGCAGGGAGTATGAGTGTAGCAGGGAGTAGCATGGTAATTCTTCTGCCTACAGACCTAGTCTTACTGTGGAGGAAGCCATAGGCTTCAATATCAACATAGCAAGTCCCCTTTGAAGAGAATTTCTCCAAAGTGGAGCTTTTGAGAAGACAGAATATGAGGCTTATTCTAGTGGGCATAAAAATCTGTGCAGAGCAGCCTGTCTATGTGATTAATATATTTCCTGTTTCTTCTTTATTCTGGTTCTACAGCACTGACACATTCAACTGATAGTAATTTATTTTCTAGGATACGTAGCAGTCTTATTTGGCAAAAGCAAAACTGGGACTTCCTTTTTAGTATTTACTTTATTTTATGCCTCTCAACTTTGGGCTACATGAAAAAGGTGAATAAATCAACCAAAATTTTCCTTCGAGTAGGAAAAATAATTGAAGTAAAACCAAATAAAAATGAGCAGTTAAAATGAGGTTTCGACATGGTTTTCCCAGTAATTTGCATACATATTACTTAAAAAATATGAAGAGGCCAGGCAACCAGTATCATCTTGTCTGAAAGCTAATTCTACAACATTTTTTTCACCAGAAATAACGCTGGAGGTCTTTACTTGCAAAGGGTGGTATTTGCTACTAACACAGTGAAAAATATGCTCTAATGAGAGAAATGGTGTAGATGAAGATGATCTCTATCAAGTAATTTCCTATCTACTTTTCAGTAGATTTTGTTTTGTGACTGACTCAGAAAATGGTTTTTATTTCTGTAACTGATTAAAAAACCCTGCCTGTGATACAGACATTTCTTGAAGGTGAGCTCTTTATAACAGAGAAGTTACTCAGCAACCGTGTGTTCTGTTCTGGAGGAAGCACTGTTGACAATTATTCAGTTGGGACTAATGGAAGACAAAACACTTTTCCAAAATTTATGTATTTATGTATTTAGTGCCCAACATATTTTTATTAAATGGACTGAAACACAGTATATATGAACTTATTACTGGTTTGTTTTACCTATTACTTGATTTTGGTAAGAGTCTGAGAGTTATTTAAAGTGAATTAACCATCAGTTGCACTTTGCATTTAAGGAACACTTTTGAGACTGAAGTACAGGGTGAGGTGCAGACCTGTGTCTTTTACAGTGAAAAATTGTTATGATTTCCAGAAAAGTGTTGCAAAGTACAGGAAATGCATACCTTTTCCATGAATGCCAGAGACATTTACAAGTGTAACAAGCAAATGTACAGTTTAACAATTTTAGTTTAATTCATGCCTGTGTTTGAAAGAAAGAAACTAACTTGATCACTTTGTGGCAAAGTGATCAAATTAGTAGGCAACGTGTGCATATGAAGTGTGGCAATGCTTTATCCTATACAGTCTGAACTTAGTGAAATCTGACCTGCAGATACTTTAATTTTTGAGTATTTTATTTCTTTTGCTATTTTCTAAATAGTTAAAGTTTTTCTGAGCTATTAGACTTTTTTTTCCCCCTCAGAATTTTCCTTACTTTAGTCTTCATCAAGTGTGAAAATATCTTTTCTTAGATATGCGTGTTACATTTGGAGTAACTGAATTGGGGAGGGAAAGATGAGATAAGAATTTCCAGGTTACTATGAAATCTTACGGAAAAAAGATTTTTCAAAAAACATGCAGCTTTACAATCCTTCTGTGAAGATCAGTCTGTTAATATGTTTTTCTTCTTTTCTTGATAAAGCCCACACAGATGGGTAGAGATATGTTCTGCAGGAAAGTTCTAGCTACTCCTACCCCCTCTCCTTTAGTTTGTGCCTTTGGGCAATTAGGAAGGCACATTTTTAATAAGTGAATTGTGGAAGGTTAGATTTTTTCCTCCTGGACTATTTCCCCTCCCCCCACCCCAGTATATTTCCCTCCTCTAATGCGGAGTGTTTTTATTTCTACGTGTGACAAGTCTGCAGTTATGTGTTCTTTCTGAGTTATAATGACTCAGATGTCATAATTAATTTGATGAGCAGGTGGGGGTTATTAGCCTTGTGCTTCACTTGCTAATAGCTGCACAGCTTTTCTAAAGTACTCTTTCAACTAAGGAGGCATTTCTTCACATAGAATAAACAGTGCAGCACAAAAGCCTCAGTTAGATAACTATCCATGGGTTTGAAAAGCTGCCAAGCAGATGTTGTTGTTGGAGCGGGCCCAGACGAGATTGGGCAAGGCAGATGCGAGATGGGGGAGGAGGTTACACACAACCCCGGCGCTTTCGCTGCGGTGGCTGCAGAATGGGAGGCTGGGAGGTGTCTTCCCATAAACCAAATCCATTCTTCACTGGCCTCATGCTCATTCCTCAAGACCCACCCTTTAACTGTAAATAAATGAGGAGGAAGCCCCCTCCCCCTGCTTTGTCTTAATATCCATGTGGGAATGAAACCGAATGTTCATCCAGCAGTCAGTGACTTCTGGTTTTCATTAAATTGGCTGTGTGCAATTTTTGAAGGGCCTACAGAGACTTTGCTTCATACCTATCAACATATGTAATGAACATGACTGCACTGACATTTACCAGAACTCATAGGTTCTCCTTTATTACTATAAATTAGGTTGTGCAAATTTAAGACAAAATGCTGTTTTGTTTCATGTCACCTCTTGGTTACTTTTCTTCCTAGTGAGTTTTTTTTCTTCTTTATTAAAAAATAAAAAATATCAAATATTATTCTGTTTTTATTCTTTAAAAAGAAAAAAACAAAACAACCCACTTAGAAAATACAGAGGATTTGTGTGTGAGAGACAAGTAGATTGTGTTGAAAGCAGAGCTGGTCTGTCTTTTACCCTCTCTTGATTTTTTCCCCCTCTGTGATCCTAGGCTTTTTAGAACACATTTCTCTGTCCCCCTCTCTCTCTCAATAAAATTGTATAATCCCATTTTTCATTGACTTGATCTCAAGCCAGTGGTCTGGGCTTTTATTGCCAAGGGATAACTTTTGATAATGGGCTATTAAAACACTTGGAGCTTCTATTCTATCTTTCAAAGCTGTATATGCATAGATTGTATTTCTGTGGAGAAGGAAAATCCCTTTGTTGGCAGAAATCAATAGATTGCATGTTTGTGTAGTATAAATGACTTGAAATAAATAGATGTTTTTAAACTAAATACAACATAAAAATATCACAAGATCCAGGTGACTGTACTTTATAAAAGATGATGTTCTGAGTCATTTGCCTCTATGTTTTATTTGTGATCTGCAATGATAATTTGCTTACTCTTGCAGACTGATATGGTACTTACAGGGAAGTAGTCCTACAGTCTCTTCGACCAAGGAAATTTACTGGTACCTGAGAAGATGTACAAGACATTTGATCTTTCATTGCCATTTAAAATGTAGTTAATATTAGTTTCAAAAGGACAGAGAGCTTAACGCGCATCCGTATATTCTATACAAATATGCACAATTAAGTATTTTGTATGTTTGACTTGCAAACTTTGTTAGTCTTCTTCAGTAAGTAAGAGTCATTAAAAAAATAAAAGCTCAAACTAAGATTTTTATTTGCCACAATGTTCTTTTTACTAGTTTTGATTTTTCCAGTCTGAACACAGTATGTTTACTTGGTTCACAAGACATCAAAATAGTAATGATTTCCCAAATTCAAAGATTCATTATGTCTCTCATGAATGAATGAAACTCCTTGATACATTGGTCTAAGATTTTTTTTCCTTAATCTTAACAGGGTTATTTTTCATGGTGGTCCTTCAGCAAGTCCATGGACTCTTGCTGACCTGCTGACCTTATCCCTTTAGGATTTCTCTAGCTACGGTCTGGTATAATACAATTTAAAAAGAGGAGAATATAATGCAGCAACATTTCAAAACCCAAGTAATTAAATTGTTTTAGGGGAGAACAGCAAAGCACAGCTTCTATACCTCTTCATATGGTGGACAGACTGACCTGGAAATCTTTGTTTTTCTGCTTTTTAATGGTGCATGAGGAAGCTGATGTTGCAGGACTCTCCATATACTATTCCTTATCTTCAGGAATTAGTTTCATTTTATGCCTTGTATTTTTCCCTTGATTGACCAGGAAATATTAAGATGTTGCTCCTTCTCCAAAATGGTTCTATTTTAATATCTCATTCAGATGCATGGATAGGATTAAGATTTGTCTTCTTGAACAAAAGCAGAAAACACAAGGCACTCTCAATTTCATATATCTAGCAATAGGAAAAAGAAGGAAAAAAAAATTCCCAGATCTGCTAGTTCAGAAGAACATCAGCCTGCAAAGGATTTATACTAAAAACTTTGCTGCTAAGGGCCTCATACGATTATATTCTGACCTTTTAACCATATTACCTGTTTTGAAGTTGGTGACAATTTTGTCTGAAAAGAAACCAAATGAAATAAAATAATTAAAAAAAAGATATTATTTGCTTACTTTGGTTTACTCTTTCTAAACCACTGAATGTTTAGCCATGTATTTGCAGAATGGTTTCCTGATGGTCTTTCAATTTTTCAACTTCACCATCTGTCATATTCATGGAAAAGAAAAAAAAGATACATTAAAATGAGTTTTCTACGACATCAGTCTAATGTCTTGGCATCCTTGTAAGTAAATAAACCAAGTGAGGTTAAAGCACATGTGAAATAAAAAGTCCCTTCACATGTAAAAGTCCAACTTTTTTCATTAAATTTTATTATATTTATTCAAGATGGCTGTGGTCATCCCAATAAGAGATATGAACAATGAAAATGATAGTATATGGAGTTGATAATCAATGGAGACACTTCTCTGATGCTATTATCTTTTTCTCTATGGTAAGAGTTTCTGACATGTTTCACGCAAGGCCTAAAAGTTTCTTCAGTGACAAAAAATGGCAGATATAATGGGAAAGATGAAATGCCATAGCAAAAAATCATTGACATTGCAGTCACTACTGTTTAGTTCAGGACTGTCCAGAACTAAAGCTCCATGGAGCAAAGAATAATAATCACAAAAACATAAGAAACAATCACCTTGAAGAGTAACTCATAATCTATAATAGACAATAAGATGAATGTGGCAACAAATGTGAATCACTTACAAGTAAACAGGAAAATCCTAAGCAAATGACTGGTGTAATTTTGTCAGAAGCAGTTACCAATACCAATACACTGCTTTAACATATGAGCTTCAAGAAGGACAATTTTTAATGAATGCTTTCATTAATATTGCTTGACAAACAGGTAGTTAAAGTCAACCTTGAATCAGATGTATTTTCAAGGTGGAAAAATAGTTAATTAGATTTTCACTGATTTTTTTCTGGAATTTTTCTCCAGTTCATGTTTCCATCTGGGATCGGAAATGCTGAAATACTGCAAGTCAGTCAATTTTTACACTATTTCTGCTCCAGTTGGAGAAAGAAAGTATTGGCTTGATCTTGCAGGATTCTTAGTCTGATATTTTGTGAAATATCTTCTTATGAGGCAAGGGCCAGATATAAAACCAAATCTGGCTAGAGGCTGTGAGATTTTTCAGTAAAACTGTAGACTGTGCTCAAATAAGCTGCAGAAACATTTGTGTTGGAGTCATCTGTTTTCTGTGGCATTTCCCTAGGTTACTAAGTCAGTAAGTTCAGAAAGTCGAGTATTTTGTTACATGATTTTATTTTTTTTTAGCAAAGAAAAGTTGATATGCAATAAATGGAATTAGTTGCTGCAAAAAGAATACAGAATATCATAACAGAAACACTGGCAGGTTTGTGATAGCCACAAAATATTGTACAATCATGAGAATCATGTATCAGTTTTACTTCAAAGGAGTGAACAGTTAACTTGTGTGTGTGTGTGTGTATTATTGACTTCTGTGATTTAGCAAGTTTTTAATGTACATTGTTCCCATACTCCTATTTTATATCATGTTAATACCATGCAGTTATCTCCTTACCAGAGTTTTCAATAGCACATTTACTGAGGAAGATCACCTAAGTCAAGTGTGCTCCCTGTTTCTGAAGACTTTATGGGCAGTATGAGAACAAGATTTCTGTGTGGTCTTTTTACTTGGCATGACACTGGGTAGAGTTTATTGGAGGAAGGTGATTTCCTAATCACAGAAGTGGAAGGAGTCAAAAAGGAGTCAGCCTCCTAAAGGGGTAGAGAGCCTTATGTGTTTCTCAACTGCAGGGCTTTTTACAGTGTATTTAAGCTGGGAAGCAAAAGCCTCCATTTATCATGGAAATCTTAAAAATTTGACCTTGTCCTTTACGTCCTGCTGTGGAGAAGGCAGGCAGAGGAGACAGATGCAACCATATGTCAGCTGAGCACTGTTCTGAACCCTAAATGTTCCTTAAAACCAGTGAATATGCAGTGTCTCATGGACTAGGAACGGTGGCTTAGACGTCTGCTTAAAGCAGCTGGATAGAAAATGAGGTTGGTCAATATCTTTTGGGCACAGAATTTTGTCATCCAGAATATTTTCAAAGACAAATCCCTGATAAGGCTAAATGCTGTCACTTACCCTGTGAAGATCCATATTCTGTGCCAAGCTTGGCTAGTATTCATTGCCTGTTTGGCAGCAATATGGAAAGATATTTTCAGCTCTTGTCCCAAATAGAGGCTTTTCCTATATTCATGTATTACAATTCGAAAATGTCTGCATTAGAGGTGCAATTGTTTTCTTTTTTCTTTTTTCTTAAAAAGTTAATTATTTCTTTATATTCTAAATGGGACTGGTAACACTGTTGAGAGTTGATGTAGCCAGGGTCTTCCCTGTGTGTGCTTCCATTTGCTTATAAATCAGTCAAGCTTCACTTCTTTAAACTGTGACTTTGCCATGCAGGATGTCGCCTGGGACTGAACTTTATTATAAAGTTTTTGGCAAAATTGGGCCAGACATTCCTAAAAGTGGCATTAACGAAAAGTATGTTTGATTGTAATAAATGTTTCTTATTTTGTTCACAAGCTTTGATTTCTCTGTGCTGTTGAGCAAAGTCTTGAAATTTGGCATAGAGGTCATTGTGGTGTCAGGGTATTCCTGTTGCTGTTCTTCTGAAAAAAAGACCTGGATGTGACCAAGTTATAAGCCTTTGCAAAGATGCAGTTTGCATGTAAGCTTAAGTCACATCAGAATTTGGCAGACAAATTCATTTGAGGGTGCTGAGTGCTTTGAGCATTTCCTGTCTGGGAACAGTGCTGGACTTTCTGCAGCTTTTGCTACCAGCTCTTGAGGTCCTCTTTGGAGTTATGTAGAGGAATATGTTCTCTATTCTTGTCTCAGTTCTTCATCAAACAGACAAGTGAGAAGAAAAGCTTGGGAACAAGGAGGCTCTTTAGAGAAGCAGAAGAATGGTAAAAAGCTAGGATAAAGAAGAACACGTTACTTGTAAATATTCTACTGTTAAAAAAAAAATAGTGTAATGATATTTGATTTATTAATGGAAATGATACAGCTTTAGAAAATGTGTCTTTTTAGGATCATTTCAAGTAAGGAACGAGAATTAATTTTTGGCTTGCTGAAATGGCAGTAGTGAATGGAGGGAATGAACAAACCTCAGCTATTTCTCCTGGGCTCTTTGGCATTAATTATTTCTTCTTGGAAATACAAATGGTTTTGAAACCATGAAGCCACAGAGCTATGAAGCATTTTTCAGATCTGATACTGGTGTGATCAGCAGCCATTAGTCATTAGACAGTCAGAAGTGGCTGCTTCTTTTCTGTGGCAAAGGCCTTTCAGTGGCAAAGAAATGAAGAAAAATAAGCTACCTAGTAGCGCAAAATCAGACTCTGAGTTCTTCAGAGTGTTTTGATCACATCATAGAAGTTGAGTTAGTTTAGATTTCTTTAGAGGCTTGCTGTGAATGGCAGAATTAATTGGTGTGCAGAGGTTGGTATGACAGTGTGCTGGAACACTAAACATTAGTTAGTCTGAGAAAGGAGAATTCTCTGTTTGTGTCTGAGCAACACAGTGTAAATTGTCTTTGTCTGTTTTCTACCCTATCAACTCGCAAACTTACCCAGAGTTTGTTAAAGCTGCATGGGGCTTGTTTCTTCTCATGTAAAAAATATTCTACAGGCCAAATTATATCCTCAAATGCACTTTTGCCTTGAGTCAATCTGTACAGGTGTGCACATTTAATAAACAAATGTAGCTGTAACAGGAGGCTAGAATTTATTTCACATGCTCTCTTAACTATATAAACTCTTCTAAGTCAATTGAAGTAAAAGTCTTCTTTAGTTTCCAAAATGAGTAGGTTGGCCCTGGATAAACATGTTGCTGGTGGTTTAATAATGAACCTACCATTTGCTTTTACAGATTTTCATATTAGTGTTTTCCAACTTTATTTTTAATAACTTATTATTTTGGCCCTTTTGAAGGTGAAGTCTCCACTCCAGTGTCCATCACTCTCCAATTAATTTAGTGAAACCTTTTTTAACATACTAAGAAAAAAATTGTTCATATTAATAAATATATTTATTTTCATAAATTTGACCACATTTTTGAAGTAATTCTTATTTCTTCATATTATCACTCAGAATTTTATATTTAGATTACACAAGAAAACGCTTCTGGTCAATTCTTGTATCTGTAGAAGCAAGTGCTTTTGTTAACACTTTGCATGGAGAAGAATGACAGATTTGGGCCTTTGACCTTTTTGCAGTTAATCATTATGTAGCATACATAAATCTACAATAGTGTATCCCCACAGATATAGTATGTCCTCAAAAGTTATTTTATGTAGCTCACTGAGATCTTAATTATTGGTTGAACTACAGTCTGATTGACTAATCGAGTATTGTTAGTCAGTATGTAATTACTATATAAAGAAGATACTTAACAAAAATAAATAAGATTTTTCTCCTATGTTTTCTTCTTCTAACGCACACACAAAAAATTATTTTCAAATAAGCTTATCACATGTTTAAATAATATAGCCAAATTCCTATGTAGAGTAACCCTAAAGGAACTTGTCAAAAAACTTCACTTGAATCCCTACGGTGTTACAGTTTGAGATTCTTTTCCTAGAGAAAAGAATTCTTTCCCATCTTTAATGGATATTTTGTCTGAGATTTCCACATTGACATTGTAGGATCTTCAAAATGCCATTTTTGAAAATGTCAGACAGCCTTTTTAGGAAGTTTTTCTTTTATACTTTCCCAGACAGTGACCAGTTAAAGGGTATAAGGGTGAAATTACAGCTTCAGACATGCTTTTAACTATGCTTGAGGAAATTCACCGCTGCCTTTGGCATGTAATATGTGAGGGGCTTGCCTTTGCTAACTCTCAGTTGTAGATAACTGTCTTGGTTTTTCTTGCATGTCAGCATGAGCCTGTTTGCACAGGTTGTGCAGCAGAGCACACAGAGAGTGTGTGCTTGCACCAAACAGGCATTTACCCTTTGAGTGTTTAAGGTCATTTTATACTATGCTATTCTGAGCCCTGATCTTCCCCCAGCCCTGTCCTGGCCCCTGTCCTCCACTCTCTCCTTACCATCTTTGATTCTGGCAACAAAAGTTCATTCCATAGCTCAGGTCAGACAGAAATGATGCATTGCATCACAGCTGCTTTTATGAAAGTGTTTATTTCATATCTGAAATGTTTTTATATACATTTGCTCTGCTATGACTTGCAGGAGGAGAAAGAAAGCAGTTTTACTGGAGGCAAAACAGCCACCTGTGAAAACTAATTGCGTAGGTTGTGTTGTGTTGATATCTCTGGGAATGATCCATCAGGAAGAAAGTAAATATCCTTAATCTGTTAGGAGATCACCTATATGCCAAAATGATCTCCTTTATCAAAGTGGTGATTGAAATATCCCTTCAGATTTGCAGTGGTATTTGTAAGGGGGGGAAGGAAGGGAAGGAAGCATAACTCCTGTAGAGGCAGGTGCCTCATCCCAGAAAAGCGTATAGACAAATGAAAAATTACGAACTTGAGAGGCTCTGACTAAATTGTCTCGTTAAAGACTGTAATCCAATATGCTTGGAATCCAGTTACTTTCAAAGAAGAATTTCAAGAGACCAGGCTGCTCTTCAGCTTTGTCTTTTTTTTTTTTTCCCCTCAGTAAGATGAGGATTGCAGTGTCAAATTATGCCCCTCTCCTCACTTCTGTCCCAAAGTTCTGCTCTCCATCAGCTTTCCAAACAACTCACCGTAGGCTTAAAAAGAAAAATAGGTTAAAAAATGCAGAGCTCTAAGGCAGTTCAGCTGCCTGCCACCTCTGGGCTTGATGTTCATGCAATCGTGTGAAAGCTTGCCATGGAAAACTTAAAAAAATTATTGGGGCATTTCTTCAAGGCACGGGCAGAAACAACTGCTTTGTTTCTACTGCGTGCTGTGCTCCTCATTGGCGGCTGAGAACTTGCTGAGAACTTCTGGGTGTCCTCCCTCCCCTGAATGCAGGGGCTTAGGAACTGTGCCCAGGTGCCCCATGCTTGGTTCTGTGCCCCTATGTTACAGACAAGGTGGGGACTGGACTTGTGCCAGTCTTGTGAGTTTGTGAGGACTTGGACCCAGGATGCTGCTTGACTTACTGAAACACCAAGGTGTTCACTGGACAGGACTATTTCAGTCCAGTCTGGCTGTCTGTTCATTGTATGAAGGTGACATTTTCCCTTATTTTTAAACTTTCAGTTTTACTGTCCCGTAGAGACAGACCAGTTCAAGAAACGACCACTTCTCTGTAAAAGCACAAAAACACCATTCCTGTGATTTGTGACCAGTGGGTAGAGGTTTCAGACAGCTTTTCTATCCCTTTTCTATCCATAGCTTTTCTATCTATGGATTTTTGGGTTGTGGGGACTCCGTGGTGAAAATGATAATTAACTGCTTTTTTGGCCTGCTTGTATGAATGGAGTATTTGACTGATACTTCGCTACAGCTTATACTATAATACTTGTCATATGTACTCAGTGAAATTACATTACAACAAGTTGTAAGGGGAAAATAATTTTGTAGCTCTGTGTTTTAAACAAAATACGAAATCATGTTTCCCTCAACATTTCTTTAATCTCAAATTCAATTTAACAAAATTGAAGTTGGAATATGGGAGAAAAAACCCACCAGCCAACAAAGAAAAAACCTGAATCAAAGGGCTGGGCTTGTCATGTGGCATGTCTCTAGCACTTAAAAGTTGAGAATAACAGTATTTAGTAACAGAAGGCAGTCTCTGTATGAAATGCAAATCTCGAATACAATTCTGTTAGGAATGAGTAACTAGAGGAACCAAAACTAGAGCAACCTTGAAATATGAAATTGACTCTTAGTATTATACCTCTAATTAAATAAATTTTATCTTTGGGTTTGACAGCAGTGGATATAAGTAGTAAGAGGGACATGTCAAAATGACAGGTTGTATAATATATTGAGAGATTTTGTAACTTATGGGACCAAATGAAGTCATAGAACTAGTTGTTAGTGGCAGTGAAGACCACGTTTCATTAAAAACGTACATTTTTCAGAGGTGAATTTGACAGTCTTTTATATTTACCAAGCTCACAGGAGGTAAACTAAGGCACAGCACTTAGCTTAAATGGATTTTGAGAGAGTGCTGAAATACTAATGCCATCTCTTTGCTTTGCATCCTGGATATTCATATTTCCAAAAGATTTGCCTGAAGTGCTTGGATTTAATTCGTGAGTCATGAGTCGTGGTTTTGCTTAGTTTGTATATAGTGTAGCTATTGTACTGTGCTTTTCCTAAGAATAAGTGAAATTATTCTGAAAAACATGCACAGTAATTTGATCTCTGATACTGTGTGATAGGTATTTATTCTTGTATTTACAGTAACATACACTAAAAGCCTAATTGCCACCAGGTGGACGAAACCTGACTGACAAAAAAGATGTCTCTCCTCCAAATCAAACAGACCACTTGTTACCTTTGTTATTCTGTCTTGAAAATTAAATGAGTGGAAGTTTTAACCTCTCTTGGGTTTTAGTGGATCACTGCTCTTCTAACTTCTGTAATTTGACAGATTATTTTTCTTTTGATGGCCATAGCTGCTTCTTCAAGTTAATAGAAATGGCTGTCATAGGTGCAACCTTATATCCTTTCTGGTTAGACTAGGGATGAGACAGAAGGGCCACTTGTCAAAAGTCTCAAATGCTGGAGGGGAGCAGGATGTTGCTGATGCCAAAGAAATCTGAGAAACACACACCTGTTGTTATTTCTGAGTGCCATGCTTCTGCTGATAATTGGCTGAGGTTTAAAGTTATGTGTGATTTAACTCTAATTCATAATTCCACAAGAGTTAGACACTAGGGTGAACAAGGACAAGTCAAAAGCCGAGATGTTACTGACTGTTGGATTGACTTTGGAAATTGGCATTGGTCCTCCAAATTAAAAGGCGTCCCTGCATTTTTGCAGGCAGATACTGGCACCCATCTACAGAGACAGACATTTGAGCCAAAGGGGTTTGGGACTGCATTTCAACTCCATCTGCTTTTGTCACCAGGCCATCCTGACATGCTTACTTTGTCAGCCAGAGATTTTTTTTGTTCCCAAGTCTGTGTCTGTGTTGTGAGAATTCCTGGCTTCCTCAAGTATTCTGGGCAGCTGTGTTGGGCCTGAGGCTCTAGCTCAGTGTTTAAAGCCAATTTTTCTACAATACTCATGTTGGTTTTTATCTTGCATCACTGCTTCTTTTAGTTTAGACATAACGAAGCTACCTAAAAGTGGTCAAAATCAGTAGAATTTGGCTTTGTGAAAATTACTGTTGACTCCATAGCTTTTTTTTTTTCTCCTGTAAGGATGCCAGAGATACTCTTCAGCATCTCCTCCTTTCCTCATAGTTTCCATTCTTCTTACTTGTTATTCTCCATGAAGTCCAGAGGACTTTCCTAAAAACAGAATCATAGAATGGTTTGGTTTGAAGGGAATCCTGAAGATCATTTCATTCCAAATCACCTACTGGGGTGATTCCAAATCAAGATCGGGGATGTCTTCAACTAGGACCAGGTTGCTCAGAGCCCTATCCCACCTGGCCTTGAACGCATTCAGGGATGGGGTATCCACAGCTTCCATGGGCAGTCAGTGTCTCACCATCCTCATGGCAAAGAATTTGTTTTTAATATGTAAGTTAAACATAGTATCTTTCAATTTGAACCCATTACCCCTTGTCCTGTCACTACATTCTCTTGTAAACAGTCTCCTGTAAGTTCACTTCAGGTACTAAGTGGCCACCAGTAGGTCACCCAAAGCCTTCTCTTCTCCAGTCTGAACAATCAAAATTCTCTCAGCCTTTCCCCATACAAGAGGTTCTCTATCCCTCTGATCAGCTTGGTGGCCTCCTCTGGACTCCCTCCAACAGGTCCATGTCCTTCCTGTGCATCCCCAGAGCTGGATGCAGCCCTGCAGGTGGGGTCTCACCAGCGCAGAGCAGAGGGACAGAATCCCCTCCCTGGCCCTGTTGCCCACGCTGCTCTGGATGCAACCCAGGACACGTTTGGCTTTCTGGGCTGCCAGTGCCCATGGCTGGGTCATGTCCAGCCTCTCAGCCACCAGCACCCCCAAGTCCTTCTGGTCAGGGCTGCTCTCTATCTGTCCATCCCCCAGCCTATGTTGACCCAGGTGCTGCACTGCTTAACACCTTTGGGATATTTCTCTGGGCTTCATGCACTGATACAGGCTACAGAACCTGCAAAAGAAACCCCCAACCCCCCAAAAAACTTGCTAGGAAAGAGCTACCTGTTTTTTCTTCACTTAGGCAGACTCAGAGGTCAGAACCCTAACTACCCCAGTGCAGCTGCCTTGTGAGCTTGATAAACCTGCAGACTTTTGAAGTGGAAAAGAAATTTTGATATTTTTTCTATCATCACTGCATTTCACATTGCAAATGATTTGCACATTTACAGTATGATATATGTTCTTGAGTATATCAGATAAAAGTGGACAAGTCTGTGTATTGGGTTGGGTAAAATTTGCAGGGACAGAAATCTTTTATGAAAAACATACTGCTTAGAAATAAATTTCATTTATTTTCAGTTTTGAATTTCCTTAGGTATTAAATGAATACGCATTTTCTTCTAAGATATTTTAGGAGTTTAATTTCCATTCCATACATCTAGCTGTAAATACCTGGCTGGTTTCTGTTCAGCTCTACCAGACCCGACTCTCGGGTGTCATCTTTTTATAAAAATATTTAGAAACATAGTTTCCAGAGTGGGATTTGGTCATTGCAAGTTCTGTAGCAGTTTTTTATATAGTTACTGCAGGAGGCCTGAATGGACAACGCTCTGTGCCCCTCTGGATCTCAGAAACACTCTGCCGAGGTGAGGATCCGACCTGTGCCTGCAACCCCGGGAAGTTAAAGCAGGCGCAGGCCTTGCTGAGCTGATGACATTTGTTTGCATACCATTGCAGCAACCTGAATGACTGGTTATTCTGGTCTGGAGAAAACAGCACTGACATCATGTGATTCTGGCAAAGTGAGCCACACTGGATCCTGGCCTTTGAATACCCAAGGGGCTGGCAGCAGTCTCAGGGGTTGGCCGGCAGCCCCATTGAGCTCGCTAGTAATCAGTTGACTGCTGGGCTGGACAAGCTGCCCTACTTTCTCTGACAAGCTCTGTCTAAGAGAATGACGGGCAGCCTGCCACTGCTGCTCTTTAGTGGAGTTACTGGAGATTAACTGTTTAGCAGCTCAGCACTGACACTGCTTCCCTTTGAAGAATGAGTGCCAGAGAGGACTTTGTTGAGGAGGGATGCCACTTCTTTTTCTCACTTGTTATATATTTCAGTCTTAAGGAGCAGGAGTTTCCTTTTCTTGTTTAGTTTTTTTCCTTGCCCAATGCATTTCTTGCCAATTTTCAGAGACATGCTGTTGGATTTATTTTTCTTTGAAGTTTCTAAGGTTTGTTTTATTTTTAGTGAAATGTGACATTCTGCTAGACATTCAACATTGCTAAGTTCCTACACTGCAGAAATCCCTGGAGGAAAGACAGACAAAAGAAAAGTCAGTACTTTGAAGGGCCAACAAGAACATTTAGTATTTATTGTGACAGACATACTCACATATATTTCTTTCAAAAAAAATTTTGAAAAATTTTCCCTCTATGAAAAAAATGGGATATTCAGCATAGAGGGAGAATTATATTTGTGAATAGTTTTGAAAACCTGATTGTCATAAACAGAAGACTGTTGGCTATCAGAAGTGTAATGAATAATTATAATTATAAACAAGAAAGGTTGTATTAACAAGAAACCTGTTTATCAGGTGAATTGGTAGAAGTACAGTTACAACAATGTCCCACATAAAAGAAATGTAGTGCTAAAATTAAGACTGTAGAATAGATATTTTTCTCAGTGGGTATTTTGTGCAGTATCTTGGTTGATAGAGATATTTTTTCCAAGGTGCATTTGTCTTGGAGTCAATAATAATATAAAACAAGCCACTGACATTTTTAGATAAATTTCTAAAAAGGAGAGTTTTCTTGTGTTACTCTCATCATTCAGAGGAGTTAATCCAAATTCTTCTGAAGTCAGTGGAAATTTTTATGACATTTCCCTTTCTGAAAATTATGAGAAACATAAAAGCTTACTATTTTGTGTCTTTCTATTTAATCTGTTACATGTGGAGACACAGTGTCAAACATGTATGTAGTGTAAGCTGGCATACCTTTGCATTACTTGTGATGCAAGTTAGCTGCTTCTTCAGACTGGCTGCATTTGAAAATTTTTTTCCTATCTCTTAAGAAAATGGCAAGCAGAGAAATTCAAAGATAAAGTGACATTCTGAGGATACCTTTGGAAGGTGTAAATTTAAGTATTTTGGAGGATTCCATCTTTTTGTATATGTTTTACTTTCCTATCCTTTGCTATGAACATAATATTTGGACTCCACTGATTTATAAGACATTGCCCTGAACAGTTAGTGGCAGTTTGGGAACAGTCTCCCTACTTTTAGACCACTTAAAATGAATGTATTTTGGTGTTTCTTTCAGAAGTCTTTCTCCTCTTACTCTCTAAAACTTTAAGTAACCTTATTTTTAAGCCTCTTTGGTTTACGTCATAATTAGTTCAAATGTCTGCCAGACAGGCAATGGCTGATCAGTGGACTGACCAGTGATTGTAAATAACTTCTATCAACTATCTGCTAAGAGATAAGATGTTCTGAAACCCAGTCATAAATTGGACTCATGCTGTTAGGAGATGCCTTAGTTCTTTCACCTGGCAGTATATATTTTTATCCCACACAGCATAACAATGACAGTTTCCTTGTTCATGAGTGAAAATACACCAAGAACACAAACTGCAGTCTCCTATAAAGATGCCTATATTTGTTTCTCTGGCTCTTGTGATCTTTATTTACTTTTCTGTCATGAACACCTCTTCACTCCGAAGGGTCCAGGCATGGAAAAAAATTTTAGTGACAGCATTTTTATTTGAAAGGAAGAATGCAATACTGTTTAAATCCCATAAATATAGTAGTCAATCTTTGTGAGTGTCATTCATTATGAATGAAAAAGCAGACTGTTCATACAGAGGTAAGATATACATTTGTACTAAAGCTTTTAATTTACTTCAATCTTAATCATATTATAGGTAGTGAAGATACTTTTGATGGATATTAATAGCCAGATTTGAAAATAGAATTTCTTACTTAGATAAACTTTCCTGTGTGGTCTATCTTTATGAGGAACTATAGTATTGTAGAAACTCATGAAGACTTATCATCCTCTAATTGATATGGTCCTACAGTGTATTTCTGTGTAATTCAAAAAGGTGAAATTTATTCCATATTGCAGCGTAAGTGCTGATTTATGAAACCTATTTTAGTTGTACATTTCTGATTCTCAAGACATGACTTTACTCAATTAAATAAAGTGCCTACAAGTTAATTTATTTGTCAGTATAATTCTGAGGAATTGTCACTTGAATTCTCTCAGAATGATTTTATGTGGTTATGATGGAGGTGCCTGTATATCATGGCAGAAGCATGCTGTTTATGTCTGCATTATTCAAAATCTGGTCTTAGACAAATTACAGTAGATCATTGCAGGAAAGTTTCTCCAGCCATTTCGATTATTGTATCCTTTTCTTTTAGATTATTAAACCAGAAAAATATACAGTTTCAATGCACTACTACTGAGTGTTCATAGGGGGATGGGGAAGAAAAAGTGGAAGAACAGGAAGAAAATATAACACAGAAATTATATTTAATTTTTCTTATGAAAAAATATTTTTTATCAAATGTATATGTTTATACCCATGATAATGCTAAAACTTGCTGCCATGGATTGTAGATGTGCACATACTCTCCATTCTGCAGGGAGGGAAGAGTCTGTTGGACTAGTCTGAGTAGAAGTCACCTGCATTAGCTAATATTTTCAAAAATTCCCTGATTTCAGATACTTGTAGATATTAGAGGTATTCCTCAGTAATTTGCAAAGCCTCAGTGCATTTCGAAACATGATGGTTTATAGACCTTTCAATTGCTCCATTTCAGCACTTCAGCAGGAAAGAGTATTTCAGATATAATTTAAACATTTTCTTGAAAGATTTTTTCCTCCATTTTTTATTGAACAATGGACTGTATTAAATAAATTCCCATGGAGTAAAAGTATGTTGTAAGGTCTTTGACTGATACAGAGTAATTGCTTTGTTGATTGTATATCCATGAATGATAAGATATGCATAAGAAGAGATCTGGTACAGAAGTATAAATAATACTTATCTTTAAGCCAGCATCTGTCATCTGCTTCAGCAGACAGATTCCTGCATAAAAAGAGCTGAGAGATTTATGGAGCAGCTTTGTTTGTGCTCTGTGATGCTTAATCAATTTTTATTAAATTCTAAATTAAAACTTGGCTTTCTTCATAGTCTTTTTGGTTTGGTTTTTTTTTTTCCCTGCAAGTACACATATTTGATGTATAGAACAGGAGAAAGGCTCATGACAGCCACAGAATTTGTGTGAAGGTGGGAGGACTTCAGTCCTGAACTCCTGAACACTTTGTTTTCAGAGGGGCTACTCTCAGTCATTTTTTAGAAGTTACGTTGATATTTCTGTGACATTCATGAATACTACAGAACAACCTTTAAGCTATTAATATCTGGACTCCCTGGTTGGTATAATTATTATTGATCTTTGCAAGAAATCTGTGAAGGAATTTTATTTTTATTAATTTGGAGATGGTATGTATGGTTCTGTTAATTAAACTATGTTTAAAGTTGGCTTTCATCTTTATGGCAGTTTAAAACATTAACTAATTCACATTATGCACTGTGATATGTAAATAAGCAGTGTTATCTCCATTTTACAGATGAAGAAATTAAGGTAAAAGTGCAAAGTTACTTAGTCAGGGTCACATCTCTTGAAAGAGGCACAATATAGGCCACAGGAGTGCTTTAGTCCTTGGATCAAATCATGTCTTGAATTACTTTAATAAAGTATAGACACATTATATACACAAATTTTATTTTCAAATTTCAGATACATGAAATAAATGAGTCCTCTGAGACAAAAAAAACTTGTCTTAAAATTTGGTAGTTTGTTCCAATGCTTTGCCATTGTTGCTGATGCTAAATTGAGGTTGTTTAGCTTCACTGTATAGTTCTTGCTGTGACATTCATGAAAAATTGATGACCTCTTTATGACCTGTTATTTTCTCTCTATGAAGGTACTTACAAATGCCATTTAAAGCACCTTTTTCCTTCTTTTTGAAGAAGTCTAGGGTTTATTCTGTAACTTCCAAGTAAGGTTTATGCCTCAGTCCTTCTAAAATAAGAAAACAAAATGGTGCTTCTTCTGCTTTCATCTTTGTTACAGAGCTACATCATAATTTGTCCTAGATTGTAACTGGGAGCTTGTGTTGCAGGTTCACGACTAAAGCCTTTCAGTCGCAGGTTTTGGAAATGTAGTCCTCCATTCTCATTTTTCCTCTCATGGGAAAGACCTGAAGAGGAACTATCTACTCAGTATACTCAAAGGGTTCTTAATAGATAATAAAAAAAAAATCGCCTCTTTGTTGTCTTCAAGGAAGTTTGGAAAAGAGAAATATAAAAAGAAATATTTTTGTTTACCTTAATACCTCTGCTTCCAGATAGGTTGGCTTGTGTCTTCTTCACAGTCTCTGGTATGCACCAGTCTGAGAATGTTTGTTGTCCTCACTCTTCTGAGCAGTGACACACTAATGATAAAATGTACTGAAAAGCAAACCTCTCAATCCCCAAAGCTGCTTTAAAAGACCCCTTTCAGTTTATTCATGTTCGTTTTAAGAAATACAGCAGGCGGTAATGTGAATTTAGTGTGGCTGAACGCATTAATTTCCTTTGGTGAGCTTTTTTAGAGAATCTGAGAAAATAATTTTTGTGATAACTTAGGAAAGCAGAATACAGCCTCCAGAGTTTTTGTAGCTCAGCTCCTAATCAAAGAGATGTCAGTTCTTTTTTTGGTGTCCTTTTGCCTTTTTATCCACTCAAAACACTGCTTGTTATCTGTTCTGAACACATTGGTTCTGTGTCCAGTGCAGCAGCAGCATGGAAAAAAAAGCGTGGAGCTGAGAAACTGGAAGGACTTAGAAAGGAAGACAAATAAAGAGAAGTGTCACTGAAAATTTAAAATGAAAACAGGATGTGGACATGATGTAGAAGAGGGCTTTTATGGTACAGTGTAACTGTCTTTGTAGCTACCCGGCTATATTCTGTATTGCTATTTGCCAGTTTTCCTTTTTTTTTTTTTTTTTTTTTTTTTTTTGAAAATAAAAAATCTAGTAAGTTTGTGTCTATTTCATGTGGAGTAAATTTAGACTAGATGAACTGACTTTTTGGAGCCACTGCCAAATGAGGTGGTGATGATGGCTAGAGAGGTTTGGAGTTTGGGAATGCTTCTGACTGGGACACGGCACATACTGCATCATGCCTTTGACCATGACGCTTTAGACATGCTGCCAAGTGTTTCTAACAAGATAGTGCTGTTACTGCATTTTAATTTTCCTGTTGCATAGAGTACGCTTCCTTTTTAATTTTATAAACTGTGCTCTCCATGGTTTTTGTACCTCTGTAAACAGTTCTGACTATTTGATATGTTGGCAAAGTATGAGGGAATTTGTTGCAGATTACTCCTTGTTATATGATGTTATACTCCCCATACAGTTTTGGTAGTGTGGTCAGCTTGAGTCTGTAAAGTATGCTAAGGACATGAATAGAATTTTATTTTTTAGATGTTAGCCAAAAAAGTAAAACAAAACAAAGGAGGCTTATATCTTTTTTATGAGCAAGAAGACAATTATCAGTATGAGAGTCATAGGATATGTAATGATGTACTTAACAACAGATGGATTAAGATTTTCTAAGAAAAACAAGAGTTTAGTCTTCTGCTTTAGATAGGGAGAACTGGAGTTCTCCTATCTTTATGAAAAGTCTACTTTTCATAAAATGCAAAACCTCTAAAATTTAGTGAATGTTATTGACATCTCGAAAAGTACACTATTTCAGTCTACAAACGGTTCATTTATAGGCTGAAATTTTATCTCTTCAGCAGAAGAACAATTATATTAACTTTACATTTGGAAATGGTCATATAAAACACCACTGAGTCTGTGCTGTAAGTTCTCAGGTTATAAAATCTATAGTAGTAACTTTCAGTAATGTTAAAAAGAGTAGAATGCATTTTAGTCCAACTATTATTTTCCTCTTTTGTCTTTTCCTTCTTCAGTTTTTAATGCTGTTCTCTAACAGATCTTGTAACTGGGGTCTCCATTTGAACAATAAAATTCCCTGCCTGAATGAGGTCCCTCTCTTGTATCTGATGGTGGTACCTAATGATTCTGCAGGATCTTGCAGTCACCATAGGTATCTTTGAGACGATAAGATTATATTAGCTGTGAATGTTTGTAACTGCAGAGGTTTGTCATACTCAGCTTGAGGCATTTCTGAGATACCGAGCTTCTGAAATACTGAGTATTTTTAATTTCAGGGCTAGGCCTTTGTTTACTGCTCACCTTAGTGACAGCTGCATAACATGATTTCTAGTGATATAAAACAACAACAAATTTTTCAATAACTTTCTCTGTAGGAATTTTTTAAATGCTGTGATGTGTGCCCAGTAGCATACCATATCAGCATGCAGTACCACAGCCCTTGTAACATTAATCTGGTCGTCCACATCATAAACAGTCTTGTAGGCTAGTAAGAATAGCAGGGTCAATGTTGTGTGATGTGGTTTTGGCAACACTTCTGTTGTTTCTTCATGCTTATGCATTCTGTAAAAGGTATCTGTTACCCTTGAAAAAAATATGCTAACCGGTAAGTGAAAATTTACTTCTTGTGGCTTGGCTACCTTAGTTACTATTGTGAATAACCTTCCTATGTTTGTGTTTGAAAGAGTGGTTTTCCACTCAGAGGGGTTACTGAGTCACCTTCTCAGCCTGTACACCTTTCTGTCTTTCTCCCCCACAACATGGCTTTGACAGGTCAGTTCAGTGCTGGGCCATCATACCAGCAGAAAAACTATTCACCACAAGTGATTTCCTGCTGGTGAGTAAATGTTATTGCAGAGCTGGAGATTAGGAATTGAAAAGAAAAGTTAAGGACCAGGAGCTCTCTCTTGAGCAAAGCATTTATCTGAACACCCTTGCTGTTTCTGTTTATCTGCTGCTTTTCTGGGTGGGCTTTTTTTTTTTTTTTTCCTTCTTCTGGTAAAAGAGTGAAGAATAGGTACTGAGTTCCAAAGCACTGACTCATGGGACCACAATGAAGCATTAGGATACAGCCATTTCCTACCTTTGTTTGAAATCAACCGAATGGCTCTGGCGGATGCGGCCCTCGGCTGCAGGGCTTGGTGGAAGGAAATGCTTTTCATCTTTATGGAGTATGGAAAGTTGCTCAGTGACTACTTTGTGCATCTCATGTGGCAAGCGTGTAAAAGGCTTTGCTGTGTGTTGCTATATACCTCACAGCCACCTGTGGCTCCAGGGTTATTGACTTCAGGAAAAATTCTTGCTAAGTAGTTAGAGAAGTGTGGCAGGGGAGGTAAGATAATGAATTTTAAGAACACTCTCGACTTGCACTTTCTGAGGCTGTTTTACAGGTGTGAATAAAACAACATCAACTCTTCTTTGGATCTGAGAAACGTTGTAACAACAAGAGGAAACTAAGCACAGAAAAAATGTATTTTCTTGCCTGAAGTGACCTTAGGGATTCAAGGGTTGCTTTGAAAATAGTCTGTATGACTTTGTGCTCCTATTTTTCTTCTGTGAGCACTTCACTCCACTTAAAGAGGTGTGTCATAATCTCAGAAAAACCAGCGTATTTGCATGTAGTAAGAGCAAATGCCTTAAAACCCCCCAACTTTCAGGGTAGGTAACTCAATGAAGGATTAAAATGAACAATGGAAGTACTAAAAGAAAAACCATGACAGTTGAAAACTCAGGTGGTTTTTGTGTATTTATTGAAATTCATTGAGACTCTTTCCATTATTTTTTTCTGGGGTCTTTTCTAAATGACTTTTGTGACCTTCCATTTAACAACACTAGACCTAATTTTTCAAATTATTTTTTTTTGCTGTTTTTAAACTGTGTATATTTTGCTGGTTTAATGATTTCAATTACATCTCAGAGGCAAATTGTTTATTGGTGGCCTATCATTCTTTTCTTAACTAGTGCCTTATTGGCATGTGCAGTTGGTGTTAGTGAACACATTTAAGGAAAAGGCGAAAAAGTGTAATCTTGGAAATTCTCCAAAAAAGGGTTAGGAAACAAAGTACGGACAAATGCTCGTGCTTGGAACAAAATAGAAAAGGGTCCTTGGTTCATGTATTTGTCTGTATGTGTTTCTAGTTTTTGTTAAGCCAAAATTAAACACAGTAGAGTTCACTGTTAGCTAATCACCATGTGTTTACTTTCTCTTCCAAAACTGAAGTTGCCAACCAATACATTTCCTACCCAGTGCTATGAATCTGTCCAAATAAACATGGGAAGTAGTAAAACAATGACACTATATGAAAATGCATCCTCATTCACTAAACAGAGTCCAAAAATTTTTGTGAGGTTTAACAGGAACAGAGAAATGTGCATCAAGTGAGCTCTCCAGCACATGAAAAAATAATAACTTTACATGAATTATGTTCTCAAGAAAAACATCCTGTGATTTACAGAGATGAACATTGGTTATTTTATATCGTGCTCCCTCTGTAATCCCTCTGCCCATGCATTTTGTTTCTTGTGGTTTTATGTTAATGAGGAAGGCAAATGTCTTGCAGAGAGCAAATGATCAATTCTAACTACTGTCTCAGTCACCAAAGGTTACCAACATGTGCTTCAAAGTGAATTTTGAAAGGACTTCTGTAACAGATCACAGAGGCAACAGCAGAAACATTAGGTGCAAAATCAGAACCATAGAATCATCGTGGAATATCCTGAGTTGGCTGACAGCAATCTTTAAGTTCTGCCCATACACAGGAAAACTCCAAGCGTCACACCATGTGACTGACAGCATTGTCCAAACACTTCTTGAACTCTGTCAGGCTGGTGCTGTGACCACTTCCCTGAGAAGCTTTTTCTAATATCCAACCGAAACCACTCTTCACACACCTTCATTCTTTTTCCTTCAGTCCTGTCACCATTCACAAGAGAAGAGATCAGTGCCTGCCCCTCCTCTTCCCATCGCAAGGAAGCTAATAATTGCATTGAGGTCTCTCCTCAATCTCTTATTCTCCAGGCTGACAAACCAAGTGACCTCACATGGCTTCCCCTCCTGACCCTTCACCATCTTTGTGGCCTTTCTTTGGATGCTCCCTAATAGTTTAATGTATTTCTTTCATTGTGGCCCCCAAAACTCCTCTCAGCACTTGAGGTGAGGCTCCCCCAGTGCCAACAGGGGGACAGTCCCTGCCCTGGTCCTGCTGGCCACACCTGGGCACAGCTGGCTTATGTTCAGCTGCTGTCGATCACTACCCCCAGGGCCCTTTCCACAGTGCTGCTTTCCAGCCTCTCCTTCCCCCTTCTGTATACACAACCAGAGTGGCCCCGTCCCAGGTGCAGAATCTGATACTTACCTTCTTTAAGCTTCACAGAGTTGGTGATTGCACAGCTCTGTAATTGGTCAAGATCTCTCTGCAGGACCCTTCTACCACTGAGGGAGTCAACAGTTCCTCCACTGGCAAACTAACTTAGTATACCTTTGAGTCCTTACGTAATGTATTTTTGCTTGTATGACCAGCTAATGTTGGGTGTAACAGTCTCCTATGTGTGGCAGAAAAGAAGCTGTACCATACAGCTGTCCATCTTTTCCCACCAGCCATATTCAATTAATTCACAACATATTTGGTCTGTGGCAAAATTTATGTTGATGTCAGCAGGTAGTTCACAAATGAGTCAAAAGTAGCTTTTAACCACCAATTTTGTCAGTCACTGAGCTAGAGAATGGGAGATGATTTTTTTCAATACCTCATGCTGTGTTACACATATTAGGTGGAAAGTGAAAAACTACTCAAAATGCATGGAATCAGACCATGACACAAAGTTTAACAAACCCAGTTCCTCAGGAACATACTGATACATTTTATATCTCATCCAAAGGAAGAGGACTTTCAGAAGTTCATCCCAGTGTGTGTAAAACTTAATGGAGACTCACACTTTGATGACCCTCCGTTCTTGAGATGCAGTCCTGAAATGGCATTCTGCCCTGGGGAGGCTCCTTGGTTGTCCTTGGCAGCAGGCCAAGCAACTGCCTCTTTCCACCAGCAAACCACCTACTTGTTCTCTGTAGATCTGATTTTTGAACCCCATCCAATGTGTGATACTTTTAAGAGTTCATGCTTAAATCTTGTCCATGCAAGGTGACAACCTGGAACTGTCTGATGCACTATAACAACTACATAATTCCCATACTTCATCTGTGGATTTTCTTTTGAAGTGCCATGGCAGCTGCAGTTACTAGTTCTGTTGATATTTCCTTTGTTTTTAAACATTTTTTGTTGGTGTTTATGAACTTGAATGCTAAGAAAAAATGTTTCTGTCACAGTTGGGAGCACATCCTTTACAGCAAGACCCAACTGTTGTGTTAATCTGCAGCCATGCAACCTGAAATAAAAACAGCAGGAGATATGAACTTCTTACAGTATTCTGTGACTCGGAGACTCAGGCTTTAAAGATGAGCAATTATCCCTGGGATGCCCAGGAGTCAGCCAGTTCACTGTTAATCACAAAGGGCAGCAGAAATGCTTGCCCAAGCCATGCTTAGCTCTTCCATTCCTTCCTCTACCTGATACATTCCTCAGAAAGTGGATTCTGGGGGACTGAGATTGAATAATCAGATGTACACACAAAATGAAGTTTGCTGAATATTATTTTGATTACTTGGATAATTTAGAAAATAAGGAAAATGGAGTACTGTCATCTGGAATGCACCTGTGGGCTTTGTCACGTGGTCAAGGTAATTTTTGAATTGTAAGACAATTTTAAGTTATTTAAAAAGGTTAGGATTTTTTTTGTTGTTGTTTGTTTGTTTTTCCCACATCAAGGAACACTTACATTAGTGGAAGAATTAGGAAGGTGATATTTCCATCCCTGCTGAAGAATCTGTATGAACAAAATAGAAAATGCTTTTGCTGCCCTCATCTCATACCTGCAAAGGTGTGAGGGCAGCAAAAGCAGGAGGACAGCACACCTGTGATTCCTCTTGAATATTTAATAAGGATTTAAAAATGTTTTTAATCATACTTTACATCACAGTTTTCTATTACATAAGTGAAATTCTGGGGCCATGAAATACGTGAACAAAATCTTGATGACATTTGATAAAAACAATGCTCAGAGCTCCTCCTTAGCCACCCTGCTTCCTCTATATTTGAAAAGTCTCTAGAAATGACAGTTGGGATCAAAATTTAATCACACTGGGCACTGTGCAAAACCAACACAGATATAATATCTGCCCTAAGGAGTTTATGGACTATTTCAGGGCTTGATGCCAGGAGAGGGTGTAGCAAGTAGTGAGAACAAGGAAGAGGTAGTAGTTCTAGGAACTTGTGACTATCCTGTCTTGCTAGATAAACACTCTGCTCAGTGTCAGCATCATTCATGAAGGTTAAGATGCAAACAAAAACACTGGTGCATTTGGTAATCGTGGCTAGTCATCTGTCTCTGTCTTGTGACAGGCCTGGTGAATTTATGAGATAGAGCTACTGTCAGCTCTGTTTCTCAGATTTTATTATACTCACTTGTAGGCAGGAGGTTCTGGGTCTCAGCTTATTAACTCCTTGTTTATAGTCTGTTTTTTGACATATGTACTACAGAGAAGAGGTGTGGACATACGTCTTTAGAACTTCTATTTCCAAAAGAAGAATATTTTCGTAAACATAATAGTTGGGGGTTTTCTTGTTCCCTCGCATTTCTGATAAGATGAGAAATACTTTCCCCATGTGAACATTTCAGTTAGTGGGAGTCAATTAATAAGCAAGCATACAGTGTATCTGAAACAGATAAACCAATTTTCTGGGTACATGATGCTGCGTTCTCTGGCTGCCTTCACTCCTCCTTTCTTTGGCTCATTTGGGGAAGGAGGCAGACTGCTGACAGATCATGAAGGCATTCTCTTACAGGCCATCCTGAAGTGTGTTCTCAGAGCTCATAGAAACTGAACGCCTGCTTTATTGCCCTGGGCAGGTAGGAACGGCTTGTAATCAGAGGACCCTTTAAAGAGAGGTCACAAATTGTGTGTGGAAGTGTATGAGATGCTACAGTGGAGCTGTGCTATGACCACAGGAATTTTACCATATCAGATGGGATTCAGTGGTCCAGGTCCAAGTACTCAGCTCTTGGTGCAGCACTCCATGTTTGATAGCAACTGGCAGAACGTGCAAGAAACACATTAATTTACAGTTAGAGAATAACCTGCCCATAGGGGAAGTTGCTTTTTCAGCTCAGGTAATTAGTGGTTTTCTTTTGCCTTTTAGCAGGAGTTTGCATACTCTGTCTAGTGAGAAAGCAGTTTAGTTTGCTGAATAAGAGCTTTCACGTGGCTGTGTGAAACTTCGTAACTGTGTTGAGCTCCTATTCAGGGCTGCACTGTGCATAGGTACAGTTTAAATGGAGAAGGGTAAGCTGAGAAAGCTCAAAGCAGAAAGGCAAGATGCATTTTAGTGAGACATAAACAGTAAAATTTGTATGATTTACCCTTTTTTTTGGACTGCCTTTTAAGCATTTAGGCAAAAATGTGCTTCTTTTTAATGATATAGTGATGTAGACATTCTAATCCTTGGGATTGTGATAATAATCAGTGAATGAGACCAACGCCTTCCATACCTATCTCTCTTCTCATTGGATGTCTGAAACATACATCTCAAACACAGCTACTTCCACAAACCTAGTGTAGATTGGCAAAGGGGGTATAATGTCACTCCTTTGGGAAAATATAAACAGGGCTAAATATCTCATGAATATGAAAATTTTCCTGAAATTTAGACTAAACATTCATGTTTTATTTTTTTTTTTAGACTCCCAGCTTTTTCACACTATATTTTATGATGTGCCCTGTACTTTTACTATTTTAATGCTTCAAATATCTGTTGACAGTCATCAGCTGGCTTTTGAATTCCACAGCTGCAGTCTAGTAACTGGACCTAAAATTTTCAGATTGATTATAATTTACATTAATATTTATATCTACCTCACTATTACTGCAGGATCATGTGGAAAATACATTTTCTCTTTATCCACATAATTAAAGAGGTAAATTTGTTGAGTGGTTTTGGGGGATAGTGGCAAATGCAGAGTTAAACAAATGACCAGTTTATATTGAACTGAACATTCAGTGTTGATGGATCCTTAATCTCTAAACAGATGGTTTACCTCAGTCCCATTGTAGTTCAGAAGTACCTCTTGCATGAGAAAATGCAGTCATGCAGAAACAGTACAAACACTATTGACTTGCCCACTACTTGCTGCTGCTCCTTTTCTTTCTCTTCATCCTCCTTTTATTTTTTTTTAAAGAGAATGGAATGTTAGTTTAACTTTCATGCCCATAATACCTTTTGGCCTTTTTACCTAGGACTTCTGTTTGGCTTCTAAATTAAATTAATATGATGGATATGATGGACCCAAAGTCCTTCAGTATGAACTGATTATGAACTCATTTTCAAATTTGACTTGTTTGTTATTATCAGAAGACACTTCATTTGCTTCACATAACTTCTCAAATCATGGCATTTCAAATTTCTGAAGTCCTGTAATACTATAATTTGTGAACAAGAGAGAAGAGAAAATAGAGATATTTTAGTTCCTGCTTTTATTAACACATTTTTGTTCCATGCAGAAAAAGAAGCAGGTCTCATTACTCTAAGTTGAAGATCTGCCAGCTTCTAAGGTATTCCTTTTCATATGAGGAAGATTAAGTTCACATTTTATGCAAGTTCCCTAGTATGCACCTTTGTCTCTTGTCATATGGCACATAATTACTGCATTTCACCGCCATAAACCTCTCATTAGTAAAAATAAGACAATGAAAGTAGGATGTACACCTTCAAAAAGAGAACCTACTGTTAAGGGAGTTAATCTCTTCATTGCACAATAGATAAAGAATAAATAATTTTCACTTAGGGCTTTTCTTTCACATGCAATCAAAATAGTATGTGATAACAGATCTGCTGCCAAAGACTTCATGAACACAGAATTTTTTGCAGATGGGGTTGATTTTCCTTCTATACTGCATTCAAATAAGGTAGTTTTTTAAAAGTCACAACAGTTGACCAGATTTTGGTGCTGCTTGTATTACAGAGGGTGGAGAGCTCCTCCATACAGAGGATGTATTACAGGGGGCTCCCCACCAACTATTTACAACCTCAGCCAGGATAAAGACTGTTTTCTGGACAGGGAAAAGTCTGTGGTTGGACCAGATTTTCTCTAAAAAGTTTTGTCCTGAACTGTAACTAAAGCATGGAGGTTGACATTGGCCCTGAGAATGGTTGTTGGCAAACGTGACATTATTCTGTGCCAGGTAGAGACTTGGTGTGTCTTCTGGTATTACCTCCTATGTAAAAACCATATTCTCTTCCCATTCAGTTCCATCAAGCCCAAAGATAAAGAACTAGGAAACTAGATATTTTTTCTTGTTGTCAAAGCTTTCCAGAGTTAAGAGGGAAGCCTGAAAAAATTTCAGTGTTCCATGTTCCAGTGGGAATATAATTCAAAATGAAAATACAACTAAGATATCCTCCATGTCATATCAACTTTTTCGGTGGCATTTTCCTGTGGAAGGCCTACTATGGGATCAATGGCACCTGTGTTTGGTACCAGCATGTTGTGGGCTGCTATACCCATTGATGAATTTGCAATTTTAAAAGGGACAACAGAGAAGAAGGCAAAAAAAGGGATGGAGGCAGGGAGGGAGGCTGGGAGGGAAGAAGAAAGAGGCTGCAGATGCAGTACAATAAAGAACAATATGAGGACTGAACTGTGTTCAAAAGCAGTGCACCATCACATATCATGAAGTCTGTCACATCCATATTGTGCTTATGGGATCACTGCACAAGATAAATCTCCAGGAAGGTTTTCATCTTGCCTTTGGAATTCACTCGAGATTTGTGTTTAGTGTATGCAAAATGTAGGAAGGTCAGCTAAGTGTCTTGGTGTCCTGGGACAGCAGTGTCACCAGGAGAAAAAAGTGAAGACTAGACTAGAAATAAGTTCAGGAGAGATTTTCAAAACTGACTGTTGTTTTCGACAGTAAATCTATGGGAATGCTGCCAGGTCACGAGAATGCTTTTCAGAGCCCTGCTCTTGTACCAGAAGATGGGTAGGCTAAATAAACCTGAAAATTCAGGTTTTCTGAGTAAGACAACCCAACGTTGTGCAGCTGCTTTGCGGAATTTTCATACATTACTTACAATGGAAGCACAAAACCAAACAATTTTCAGGTAATTTTTCAAAACTTTTTAGCACCAGAGATAGCTTGTTACATATTAAACCTCTGCATTCAAAAATCAAAATTAGCAGACAAATAACATACTGAAGTAGCATACTGGAAGTTAGCCATGCTAAATTCCTCCTCTGCCTCCCCCCAAAACAAAAAAAATCTGAAAAATCTGTTGAACAAGAATTTTTCCACATAGTGTCAAATAGGATTGAACTACAGCAAAACAAATTTCTAAGAAACCTGAAATTGTATAATATTAATTATAGTAATGATGAAAGATTCTAAATAAATTAGTTCTTCCAGAAGCCATCCATGAGAAATTACAGTGGGAGCCAAACCACAAGCACTTTTTTGCCTCTTTGAGCGATTTAGATGGAATGCTTTCCAAAACAGGGATGTGCTTGAGGGGGAAAGAAGAAAAGTAATCTTGTTAACCAAAATAAGTAGAATTCAAAATTACTTTTGGAGCTTTCCCTTTCCTATTGAGAGAAAACAATAGGAGAGGAAGTGTTCCTAAACTAAAATTCGGTTCATATGTAAAATACCCTTGCCATTGCAGGGTCCTCTTGCAGTTGGAGAGTGGTAATATTCTCTAAGCTCCCTAATTTTATTCTTTCAAGTAGCGTGACTTGCTAATTCTACCAGAACTCTTTGTGAATCAGAGTGCACATGAAGTTGGTTCTTTCAGATGTGTGTGGTAATGTATCCTAGAGTTATGAAGCACTTTACAGAGAGAAATATCAAATAAAACCAACTACATTGCACTAATGACTTTTTTCCAGGCTCTTTGAGCTTAATTACTGTAACCAGTAGCAAGTGCAAATATCACTTCAGTGTAATAGGTCACCTCAGGTCCAATTAGCCTACAACTTGCACAGAAATCACATAGTCCAATTGCTTGGTCACCAGTTAAGAGGCTCTTTGCTTTTCCAGGAAGTTTAAATCTCTAACTGTTACATAAGCCAGCACCAACTTGCCTGCTAAATGTGGGCACTTATATTTGGGATTCATCAAAATCTGGGAAGCAGTTATTTCCTACACCATATTTATGAATAATGACAAGATGCTGCCAGCTGGTGTGTGTAAAGTTGTCTAGACCAATCTAAGAGCAGTATGTTTTTGCATCTTTTCTTATGGCAGCTTCAAGGGCCAAGGAGGCAGACTGGATAATTTTCTGGTGACTGCTAAATGACCTCAAACTCTAGTAGAAATAATGCCTGCAAACACTACAGCTTTGGTGGTTTTGACAAAAATACAAAAAAAAAAAAAATTGGAAGGGCATCAGCACTTATGCTTTAGGACAAATGTTGCCTTAGAGAAAAAAGAAGTTTTCTGCCTAGGTCTAATATTTCCCAATTTTGTAACATGGAAATTTTGAGTTATCATTACAATTGCATTGTGCTGATCACTCTTTGAAATATGATCATGAGTTAAGATTTAGAGGTTTGACCTAGTGGGGTAGGCAGTTGTATCTGCAATGCATTCATGCAGTGAAAAACTGCATGAAGGAATTTATTAAGTTTGTTTTCTTTTTGAAATCAGATTTTCTGACTTCTTTTCACATGCATTTCTATCTTGTGTACATGTTGAATTCTAGATAGCTGTAGAGTTGTGTGATATAACTTGGGGGGGAGGGTTCCTCCCGGGACTATTTTTTTTTTACTAGAAGGGAGCAGTCCTGAAATCAACATCCAACATTCAAGCTGTCTGTAGTAAGGGTGAAAATCCTAACCAAAAATACTGGATTCTGAAAGGGACCATGTGTGGGGATTTAGAAAAGAAAGGAAAAACATGAGGTGAGGAAGACATGGGATGAAGTAGACTTCTATGAAAGAGAAACTTTTTTGCAAGAGAAAGGAAGAGAAAGGCAGAGGAACTGTAAAGGAAAGTTGTATTATGAGAGACCCAGTTTTTTCCATGAGGCGTAAATGGTTTGGCATAGACATCAACTCCAACTCTATATCAGAAGACACCAGCTGATACCATGATTACCACAAACTGAATTCTTTAATTCTTCTTAATAAAAATTACCTATAGATTTATTGGGAATATCCTTGCCTTTATGCATAATAAATATTCAATCCATGCTAAAAAAAGAAACTTATAGCTTAGCTTCATAGGCAGAAATATTTGGTAATGATTATAAATACCTCTCATAAATCTCTAAATAACATACAGCCAGTTCCCCTGAGTGATACTTTGAATAGTTATATATACTATTATTTAAAAAAAGATTGTGAGTAAAAACACTAGAAGTAGCACTGACACAGCTCATGCTAATATTTCGTCACTTTGATGACTTACCTTTCTCTCTTTTAATTCTTTATTTCACTGTGTGTTCATGTCTTAACAAGTGCACGTTTAAAGAAAATTGAGTTTAGCCATGTGTAGTGAAAAGATACAATTCTACTGATCTATTAAAAGAGAGAGGTAAAGTTATAATTCTATAGATCTCCCAAAGGAGAAGTAAATTTGAAAACATCTTTTAAAGTTTCCATCTCTTGCTCCACTGTGCCACCATATTGTAGAAAAGGAAGATCAGTGAGTGAGTTTATTTATTATTTTCTTTTACACCTGGATACAATGAGTTGCTGTGGGGAAGATCATGACTCTCAGAGGCATCTAGACAAACTGTGACTCATTAGACATTCCTGAAGCGTGGTGAAATGGAAAAGTCAACGGAGTGCTGTAATATCTGGGTATAAGTTACGCAAGGACAGTTAAGAGTATAGTGTTGAGGGATTAGCATTATGTGGTATGTTTTCCATTTAATTAAATAGATGATGCCACTCCAACTGTAGTGGTATCTGTAAAGAAATGAATCCCATATCAATATGTATGTTTATTGCTCTCAAGCCAAAAGGACAGCTTACTCAGCAAAGAGAAATTGCATTTCTGTTTGGAAATGAATGGACCTATCTGTGACACTGCATAAATAGCCTCATTATTTTTTGCAATGACTTGCTCACATCTCCAGAAGATGCACTCATCCATGCTTAGGGAAAGGATGCTATGATTCTGCACTTCTTATTAACCACAAGTAGGTGTTAGGGTAATTCTATCACTGAATAGACAGAGGGAGCAGATTCTCTTCTGGGCTGGCTGGTGTCTATTCTCCCATGCCTTCTCAGTCTTGCTTAACCTCTGTTTTTTCAGTGGTAACCTCAGTTTCATGACTTTTTTCCCCTTGTGGAGCTTCCAGCTTTCTTGTCTGACCACCAGATTAAATGGGTTTCACTGCATCTTCTTCCTGTGCTAATCAACAAAATGCCATTTGCATTTTTCACACTCTCTTCTCCCAGGAACAAGAGAGGGAACACCAAGTAGCTCCAAAGCCAGGGAGGGATGGGAGGAAACTAGCTTCCATAAGTTTCTGCTCCCCTTTTCCTTCACCACCCACTGGAGCTGATTACAGGCATAAAAGAATAGGAGAGTCAGAGAAAAGGTTGATTAATGTGGCTGATAAGTGAAGGATTGGTTTGCACAGGTGTTCACATACATATTTCAGTTTGTTGTGGTTTTTACTGGAGATGGCAAAGTTGAGTTAGCAGGGCTGGCAGTTTAGGAAAAGTACAATAATTTTCCATTTTGCTTCTCTGATGAGCTGCAGTCTAATGGTAGTCATGTAACAGTGCTGCACATTGCTCTGTCCTGTGATTTTAGGGAGCATCCTCAGATAAGCTTCTCTTGTGGAAGGCCTCATCCAGTATTGGTAAATGGTACTTGAGGCTGCATTGAAGACTCTGGTTGCCCTCCTGGCTGACATCAGATATGTTTTGAGCATTCAGTGTTATCAGGTACATGCCAGGAATGGCTAACAAAACTGGCAGGGACTGAGTAGATTAAATTTTAGCAAAGTACTAATATCTGAGGTTTGTGCCCAGGATGCACCTCAAGAAGAAGTCTCATCTGTAAAAGGCATTATATTTAACTAGTGAAGATTGTTGTCAAGTCATCTAAGAATTTCTTTCCATGGAGCTCATCTAAGAGTGGTCAAACGAGAGCTGACATCATCTTTCTATAACAACAGGATTATAGAAAGAAAATAAGGATTTTTTCCTTTTTTATGGAAACAAGTCTGTACTGTTTAACACAGGATCTTTTCCTATTATCTATTTTGCATAGACTGGTTGTTGTTATCCATGTTAAGACAAGAGCACTTGACTTGCTAATCATTCTCTTTTGCAACTATTCCAGCATTCCAGACTTCTGACAGCAATCATTAAATGTATAGTAATCATTTTAAAGAACCCAGGGTAAACAAAAAAAATTCAAAAAAATTAAGAAGGATCTCCTCCTTTATTTTCAGCACAGATCAAGTGCCTTCACTCTTTTTTGCCTCACACTGAAAAAGAAATCCAGGCAAATATACACCAAATAGCAAAAACCCCAGCTGGATTGATCTACATCCTTAGAGGGTTGTGAATGATCACTTGGAACTATGTCATACTGGGAGATATGACTGCTCGTATGTGTCCCTTATATTATTGTGAAGGAGAGAGTACTCAGGATGTTCAACATCTGTGCTCCATTTTGGAAAAAAAATTGCTTATTTGGAGTGTGAAAAACTACCTAGGGTAATTAATCTTTTTGAGATTTCTATCCTCTCTTACAGGTTTCTGTGCCTGCACATTGTGGGGCTGGGTATGCTAATGGAATATGGTATGTTTGGGAAGATGAACATGTGCTGTGGTATCACATAACCTCTTCCAGTAGCTAACTGGGGGAATTTTCAAAAACACCTTTTGCAGACAATGTTCTGCTCCCCCTCAAGGTGGATGCTGGTAGAAAAAATAAAGCGATTTGACTGTTTTTTTCCTAAGAGCCCAAAGACTGGAAGCACATTAACCTAGATAATTGTATCATGTCCAGCTTAAATTCTGATTCAGTTTCTCTACTATATGGTATCTTTTCTTTACAGTGGCAAGGTTGACAGATATGCTGTTAGAATTTGCAGATTGTTTTTGGTATTAAAGTTAATTTTTTGGAAGGCTCAGGTGGAATATCTTATTTCCTGCTTAAATTATTCCATTGGGCTCCAATATGACTACTCACAAATTAGATGTGTATTCAACAATACAGATTTATTAGTTAGGCTTATAAACTGTGGCGTCTCTGAGTCGCGTGCTGCTTGAAAAGCATATCTCAGAGATGGCTGACATTCAGTTGTGTGTGAAATGCAATTTGTGGGCCAAACTTTGCGTTTTTCTACATAAATCTGCTTTAGTTCATATGAAGCCTGTAGAACTATTCCTGGTTTTCCCTGGAGTCATTGAGGGATGCCATTCACTTCATAGAAAAAGTACATTAACAAATGTTAAGTTCTAAAAATCTTTGGAGCCACAGAATTTATTAGCCATTTTAACATCACTGTGTCTTCTCTTATTTTCCATCCCCAGCCGGTGGAAAACCTTTAGATAACCAGGTTGCTGGATGTACTTTGAGTCTAAAAGTTGTGATTCTCAGTGAATATATTTCATACTGTTAAAATGGATTAGGTATATTTCCAGGTGACCAAATGGGCTTTTGAAAACCATCTTATATATTGAAATCGAAGCATTAGGCTCTCTTTGATGCAGAAATATGTCATTGCTGCTTATGGATGAAATGGTTGGTGGCAAGATGCAGCTAAATCAAAAAGAATTTCACATAGTTCTGTCACAGTTATTTTCTAAGCTTTTGTAACTTTTTGTAGTGAGGTCTGTTGAGTTTCCTTCTTGGCCCTAAGAACCCATCTATTTCACTACTTGGCATCCTCTGAAGGTACCGCTAATTTTCACATATTTTGTGGTTTTGTAGTGTGGCAAAGTCCCACTAGGTGCTAGACAAACAACTTCTGTATTTGTGATTTAAGCCGCATTTGCACTGGGCTGTCAGAGGTAAAGGATTAATATATCATTCCAGATGATTAGTTGGTTGTCCCTCTAAAATCCTTCAGGGAGGTTTTTACACTGGAAATTCCATGTAACTTTCAAGTTTTTAATTTGAAATAATCATCAAAATACCCCAAACTATTATTACAGCATCAGTGAACATTCTGTGGCATTTTAGTTGTTTTTCTAAGGAGTGCACAGTCTTTTGTTTCACAAGTTGTTTTCCGTTTACTGTTCCTTACAAAAAACCTCTTCAATATGCTGTTTTATCAGAATATGTTTTTAATCAAAAAGTACATGTTGATGTTTTACGATAAGGCAAGAGGAAAACTGGCCACACCTTAAGGAAAATACTCTTAATTCTACAGCCTACTTGTTCCCTTACTTGGAAAATCTGGTTGGTTCTCCGTATATTCAACACCATTTAAATTTGCCTTTTGCTCTAAAAAGGATGCAAAACATTAAATCCCTTCTCCAAAACTAAATGCTTGTAATGTTATGAAAAGGGAGAACAGATGGTAGCATAAAGCTTAAGGGGAAAGTATAGCACTTTAATTCAAATTGTTTGACAGAGCTAAAGACAGCCACTTAGTTACCAATTGCTTAAGTTATTTATGCCCCTTTGTGTAAAAGAAGAAAACAAGGAAATTAAAATGTTTTGTACATTCAGAGAGAAATGGGTAAGATAAGGCAAAATGGTAGTTTATTTGATTATGCTGTTTGCTAATAGTAATGCCCAAAATGTGATTGATCTTACTAAGCAGCCTTACAGAATCATTAGAATAATTGGAAACTAATTGTATAAGTTATCGCATAATTTTGGTTTCACAGTGGACAAGTTTACCCTGTTACAATGTGATAGCCTACTAGGAAAATACTCAGAGCTTCATAACTTGGAACCATTTGGAATTTTCCTTCCACTTTTAACTAAATTAGTTTTGCAGTTCCTCAGGATTTAGATTGTGATCCAGTGCATTAACTTATCCCCATGCTGCTTTGATTGAACAGCAAAGCATCCATTACCAGTGCCATATCCAAACTGACGTTTCCATACAGACTGCCTGCTGTTTCATTCATAACCACAAGGCAGCCCAAAATGACTTTACTTCTTTTTACAACTTGCAAGGAGTTAATGGACTGTGCTGGCCCCCTGCCAAAACCTTTAAGAAACTTTATTAATGTGTTATGAGGCTGGGACACCATAGTGTGGGATTTTATTGGTTGCTCATTTTAATGAATAAAAATATGTATACACAATTAAAACCAGGTTTTCAAGCAATTGCCTTCTAGTAAATGTTAAGTCTTTGACAATGATATTCGTAATGTTTGCTAATTACACTTTCGTATATTTCTTTCTATAATGCAAAACTTTGTGCTGCAAGGATAAATTTGTATTGTGAATGTTCCTTTCCATGCTAGAACTACCTTTGGCCCTAAGAGTCCTCCTTTCTCGTGCAGAAAAAAAAGTATTGCAGAAAGCTTCTGGTTGGACTTTACCATAAAAGACTATGAAGACTACACGTAAACTATGGAGATGTAGTCAGTCTGTACATACTGTATTAAGAGCTAACATAATGTAAATAGCTTAAATATTAATGCCAGAAGTCACTTACTGGTAGGCTGGTTGTCTGGTGTGATTTAAGTGTTATTTTGCAAACATTTCCTCTCGACAGGTGATCTCTTACCCATCTTTAAAATCCAGAATTCACTCAAACTGTGAAGTAAGTAAGACTAGGTAATACTCTGAACATGTTCTAATGCCTGGGAACAAGAACAGAGAAGGTTCATTGCATAAATATATGTGAACACTTTATTAAAAGCAGGCTGTTTCATTACTTTTCCTTCCATCACTAAAAAATAAAAGTGATCACTTAGAGTCCTTGTTCACTAAAAAGCATCCCAATTTCCAGTCCCTGGTCGCTTTTCCCTAAAACCTGTGAATGATTTCAGGGAAAAAAATAATCATAGATTTAATAAAGATAACAATAGGAAGTACAGAAAGAAATATAGAAATGAAAATCAATAGAGGATGGAATGAAGAGTTAGTAGCAAAGCAGAAGGTTTAAATGAAAGTGCTTCAGTCTGTTTAAATAGTTTATTGTATTAGCACATGTTGACAACTGTTGAGTTCTCATAAAAGTTTCCGTTCCACTTTTAGGCCTCTCATTTGGACTTGAAAATTTTGAAGATTGGTCCCTTAGAAAGCAGTCATGCTTTGCATGTATCTTGAGCAAAGAAGATGACAATGGTTGGCATGTATAAGGAAACTCATAAAGGACAGTCCTTGGTATCAAAACAGAATGATCTTGTGACTTTTGTTTACACTATTTGCCGGTGTAAAATGCCTTGAGATAAAAAAACTATATGCTGGGGACCCTTACTGAAGAGTGCTGCAGTTATTATTTTAGGTTTGCGGTTGATGTGCACAGTATTTTCGTAGGAAAAGTGCTTCAGAATCCCAGGTGTAGTTCAGCCTAGATTCCTCCTCCCTTTAATGTCTAATACAGTAACTGTCTACTGTGGACAGGCCTGACACAGCTGAAGTTGGCCATGAGCATATGTACTTAGTGAACAAAGCTCTAAGGAGATGCTTCATTTGGTGGATCATCTCCAGTTGAAGATTTGGACTCAAGAGTATATTTTTCATATAAAATGGAGGCACTCTTATGCTAATAGAGATTCTGTTTGCAAAACAAAGATTTTTGGTTTAATTTTACATATACATATGTGCACAGGTGCTGCATGAGTATCGATACAGAATGAATTTGGCTTCTTTCTAAGCTTATATGAAGCCTTCGGTGCATGAATATTTAAGGCATTAGGTTCACTTGATGCAGAACTTTAAGAAAGGTTTACAAAAACTACAATGCATTTGGCTCAGAGAGCTAAGAAATAAAAGGTATTGCCAACAATGATTGTGACACCTTGACTTTCAAGCAACTTTGTTTTTTGTATACATAAGGTAAGATAGATTAGAAATATCTGTATATGTAGAATAAAAAAATAGTAAGTTGATGCAAAACCCAGAATTACCTTTAGATAACATTTGCCTCCTCATTTTTTAGAGTGAAGTACACAATTCAGGGTTCTCTTCCAACAGATTTTTATGGAATTTAGCCATAAATTCTAGCCATCAGCTAAGGAATTCAAGGAAAGTGGAGGTCTTATTCATAACACTTATGTAAAACTGAAACATCTTTAGTAATGCTCCTGATAGAAGAAATGCTCTGAGTTTTCCCGTCTTGAAAATTTTCAACAAAAGGAAGATAATGTAGGAATAAGTGTAAATAAAAATAAAATACATCTTTATCCTCCTTTCATTTGAATGCTTCAGCAACCCCTGTACCAGTGAAAATGTGAACCAATTGGTAGAGCCTTTCTAAATACACAGGTGGAACTGCTAAAATACTGCTAAAATACAAGGATATTTCCTACTGCATTAAAATTAGAACATGACAATAATGGAATATTTTTTAATGCTGTAAATGGAAATTCACAGTCATTTGAAAGCTGGAATAGGTAAAATTTGTCCACTTTGGATTTAGTAAACTTGTTTGCAGTAGCATGCGATCTCATTTTCTTACTGCATATAGCATGAAGGTGCTGAGTTACATGGAAGTATATCGTCGTCTTTATCCCAAGTCACTGGCCTGGTATCAGGATGGTCAGATAAAATGAGGCCCTGGAATTTGAGCTGGACAAAGCTGTTCTTGTATATCTGGTTTTTATGTCTCATAAATAAGCAGAACTGTATTCTTGAGCACTTTTTGTATTTCTTTCAGTCCAGGGGAAGTTTTGGGATTCCCAGTTAGCAAAGTACTTGGTGCTTCCATAGAGGAAAATGGCCTGTGTTTGTTCAGTGTTTTAACTAAAAGTGCAATGTAATTCACTGAGGATGAGAAATGAGGAACAGGTAGATATTTTTAAAATACCTATGTGTGTTTGAAAGGAAGAAGAATGCCATGATAATTACAGAATGAAGCTTCATCTGTAGAGGCTGTAAGCAGCAGATAAGATAGGGAAAATGACATGATTTTTTGTAGATGTCCCTTTGCATACTTGAGTGGTAAACCTAGTCCCTTGCTAGTTTTGTCCTTTTTTTTTTTTCTTTTTTTTTTTCTTTTTTCTTTTGGTAGAGAGCGGTTTAGAGGTAAACTTATTAAATATTAATAGAAGAGATGCTCTTTGGAACCTTAACCCCAGCTCACTGGAACCTTACAAGGACATCAGTATTACACAGCTGTGTGACTTTGACCCTGATTACTAATTAAACAGAGGTGAAACTCGCTTAATTCAGAAGCATGTTGAGCGGACATAACTATCTCAGTGCATGTCCTCGCTATTTAATGGGACCAAAAATTTGCTCAATAGATTTGAAAGGATTAGAAATTAAATATAGTTATGTAAATAATTGACTGGGGTTGATATGAAGTCTTCTGATGCAATGTGACCATGGACAATAAGCAGTTCATGGATCAGTTGACTAGCATTTTCACAAAAAGCTCCTATTCAGATGTTATTATATAATGATAGTTGATAGGGAGGCTTAAGAGCGTAAATAGATAGGGGCAGGAGCCACAAGACAAGCTTTGTACTCACTTAGTGTCTGTAAGGTTGTGATTCTTATATTAATGGAATATTTTTTCTGGTGAGGACACTTTCTATTTTCGTTTTTAGTTCCAAGTGATGCTGAAATGCCTGTAGAGTTTTATTTTATAAAGAAAATGTCACGATGCCCTTGTCAGCTGTTATTACCCAAACCACCAGAATCTTGTGAAACTGTCCAGCAAGTGATAGGAAATCAGTGAAATGCCTTTGCTTTTGTTGTGTACAGTTACGGTTAAAGCAGAGTACAAGGCCTAAGGAATCTCTCAATTTATGTTTGTTTTGACATTGGACACAATTAAAGAACACTCTTCTGTCTATTATACAGACCTAGAATAGGTAAGGTTTTCTAATTCTGGACAAGGGTGGCATGTCTTGGTGAGGAGGTCCACCTCAAATAAAATTGAGACTCTCACAGAAAAGGCTTGAGATGTTTGGAAGGGTTTTGTACATTTTGCTTGTTGCTTGGAAAAGAGAGGGATTCTCTTTAAAAGTCAGCAAATGCAATCAGTGGGAAGGAGGTATCAAGCACCTGAGGCTTTGCTGGTGCCTTGTGCCTGAGCACAGAGTAGCTGTGCTTTGCAAATGTCCCAAATGTGTGCTGCTGGCACAGGGGAAGCATATG
Organism: Vireo altiloquus; assembly: GCA_013396875.1. Taxonomy (NCBI): domain Eukaryota; kingdom Metazoa; phylum Chordata; class Aves; order Passeriformes; family Vireonidae; genus Vireo; species Vireo altiloquus. Next base: position 80,620 of record VZRF01001892.1, read on the forward strand.
ACGATTTCTGCATAATTTAAAACAATAAAGTAAGCTTCCCTTCAGGAAACCCCTCCTCCCCCCTTTTTTCCCCAGTGATGGGATATGTGGAGCAGTCAGCATGTCTTCTAACTCACTGCTGTGCACTGTGTACTGGTGAGCCTGGTGTGACCCACCTGCAGTGCCAGGTCCCACTCTGGTCTGGAAAACCAGCTCCTCGCCTCAGTTAAAACAATCTGATGGTTTTAGAACCAGTTTTGGCTTTTGCCCTTCACACAGGACGACACTAGATCGACGACATTTCGGGATAACTGTTTGGCAGCCATTTTAGATACTGCCTGTGCTGAGAGCTCTCTGGCTGCCAAAAATTGCAGACACTCTGTGCCAAAACACTCTTGGCAGTAGAGATAAACTTTGCAGAGATACACAGTCCAGAAATATCTTATAATTACAAAGCACAGGGGGCAGAATGTTTTTACAATACAGCTGTGCTAATGTAAACATTTAATTTGGCAGCCATCTCCACCCACTTTTCAATTAACCGGGTTTATGCAGATACTTTAGGTCTGCAATAAACTTTATTGCTGCTTCTCTTAGAGTACAGTTTATGAAACACAGATTTGAAGTATTTTGGGGGCTTTCTATCCATTTAGCAAGGCACATTGAAAATGTTAGGCTGTTGTAAAGGGAAGTGTCAATTCCTGTTTTAAAATGCCTTAGCTCTGGCTTCACTAAAAGCCTTTGCTTTAAAAGTGTATATTAATTGGGGCCTGTCTCCTTTGCTTTTCCCAAAGCAAGTAACAGGATATTAATAGAAAGAAATGAAATCATTTAAAGAGCTACAAAAGGACATTTGTGCTGGTGGTGATCATTAGAAAAGACAAATGTTCCTGGTGTTGCAAAATGGTGCTACAGAGAATAGCTCTGAACAGCAGTCCTTACAACTGTAATTGCAATAATTGTGCGATAGCTGCAGTAATTGTTCTTGTAGAGTAAAAGAAAAATAATTTCCAATCACAAGCGTAATGCAGTCTTAGATGGCAAAGCAGCCAAAGAGCCTTTCCTGAAAACTCCAGAATGCTGGAGGTTACAGTATTTTATAATGTGATGAATTAATTGGCTTTATGAAACTGGTTAATGTTTTATAATATAAGAAGACATATTAGATAAAATCTTTTCACTATCAAATAAATTAAAATAACTATCTCTAATAACATCTGCCTTTTTTGGGAATGAAAAGCTCCAGTTGACTTTGAAAGGCCAAATGGCAGAGTCCTTCCTCATAGTCCTCCCCAGTTCTGTGAAGGATCAGGCCATGTCAGAGGGGTTGTCCCTGGTCTGGAGGGCTCTGTATTCAGGAGCTAGGCAACACAGAGCAAGCACAGTCACACAATCAGATTAGCATGTCCTCTAGGAGGATGCCAGACTTCAGGATTCAAAGTATCACTTCAGTTTGGACAAGCTGAGGTGTAGGACAGATTGTTTTTTGGGTGTTTTTTTTGAAAGTATGTTGAGACTTTAGTTATGAAACTTGGATGGGCAACCAAGAAGAAGCTATCTTGTCTACTTTGATTTTGACATTTTTATTTCCAGGCCAAGCCACTCATTGTTGATAATTATGCAGTAGCAGCAGCAGAATGAAGGCTTTTGATTGTCCCACAGCAATCTGGATTATGGTCCCTGCCCCACAGAGCATTCAGCTTTGGTTTGCATGTGTGTGGGGCCAGGCTGCGGTGGTGTGAGGCAGGGGATGGCTGGTTAAGGACATCAGCTTTATAGCTGACATGGAGAAACTTGTTGGGGACTGGTTGAAGTATTTTTGCTTTAAACTTCAAATGAGGGAAGAAAAATTATGGAAGTAGATAGAAAAGTGAGAAAAGATAGAAAAGACTGAGGGCACAGTTTACAAGGAGGTTTTAAAATGGGGGTGTTATGGCCCAAAAGCAACTCAGTGGAAGTAACTACATAATTTTTTAATGGATTCCAGAAAGTTTGATTGAAATTGTGAGTGAAAGGCCATCAGAAGAAGAGCCTCTTCCTATTTATTTGCCCTTTCCCAATTTTTATTGAAGTGATTTAATCTTATATACATTTTTTTAAAAAGGGAATTTACTAGTTTATAGTAGATATCATGTAAATGTGATTAAATTGGTAAGTACTAAAGCATAAAAACATAGATATATTAAAAACTAATTGAAGAAGGTCAGCAAAAGCAGACATTAAAGACTAACAACATAAGCATCCTAGATAAGGATAATTATATCTCTGCAACCTGTTGAGCTATAAAGATGAGCTCTGAGGAAGGGAATATAGTTTATGTATAGCATCCCATACAATTGATTACTCCAGAATAACTTCTTGTCGTGCATGATAACAAGACATTTTCTTACACTCCTATTGTAGGAAGTAATCATTGCTTTAAATTTTTAGTCTTCTTACTTTTTCTCAATCAATCAATCAATCAATCAGTCAATCAATCAATCAGTTTTGCTGATAAATTGGAATTATCTGGTTTTCTTAAGTGTGGTCTCCTTTATAAGGAATACAGCATTGTTGCTGTGATTAGAGTGTAAGTACAGTACAGAACACAGTGCTTTTGGGAAACTTTTTAATAGACATTGGCCTTTTAATGAACTATAAAAATTTGGTTTGGTGGCAAAGGACCATAATGAGTGGCATCCTTATTATCTCATTTATTTGGCCATGGGAGTCTGTCAGAATGCTGGTCACGGCCCAAAGGCAGAATCAGCATTTTAAAAATTATGCTTTGTAATTTGTTGGTGTTAAAATAACACGTGTTGTTAAGATAGTAAATACCTGGCCACAGGAATGAAAGATCTGAAAGGCCGTGAGAAATGCATTATTCCACACTTAAAAAGTAATTGTTTATCAGTCATCTCTGACAACAGTACTTTAATGGATTATTGGTAAACGTAGGTCCGTATAAAATACAATCCTTCTGTCGCCTCCCTTCTCAAGGCTCTACTGAACCATGGGTGATATTTGGGGACAAAATAGCCCTTGTATTTTTTCTTGATGAATAAGCCTCCAAAACAGCTGGGGTTGGCACAAGGTGATTTTGCACCACTGGGGGAGCAGAGTCCCGGTACAGCTGCTGAGGGCCCCCTGTGTGCAAGACAATCTCCAGGTCTAGCAGGGAGCCAGACCTTCCTGGGCAGATGAGCAATATGTGCCATACTCTGCCATGTCCCCTTTGAAATTTGTGGTACACTGTAAGGGCAAGAAACCTTCACTAACTGAAGGAGGATGCATCCATAGTGTTCCTCCCGCTGCACGTGTTGGCAGTGTTCCCACCTCTTCCTTTGTGGCGATGAGCACCACTGCTGCGCTGCCCCGGGCAGCAGTAGCCTGCAGCAATCTGCAGAGCACAGCGCTGGAAGTGACCTACGCAACTCTGCACCCAGGGTGGGAACTGTAGGCACAGAAAAGCCTAAAACGCCCTCCATTTGTTCAGGTATTTGGGAGGATGCAAAACCAAAGCTGTTTTCTCATCTTAGGTTTGAAGCTGAATGTTTGCATAATGTGTGGCAAATGCTGGAAGTGAAGTAGTACTGCTCAGCCAATGTGGCAAGAATTAAAAAACTATTTTTAAAGTGGTAAATACAGTTTGTCACAATTGGCAGTCTGCTGCCAATGCATCCTAGAAGTACTTGAAAGCTTGGATCCTCAGGAGTGGGGTTGGGGGCAAAAAATGAATGTGTATGGAGGGGATTCCATGCTCTCGCAGTGTCTTAGTGGATTCTTTAGAAAGATGCTGAAAGCTCCTGCTCATACAGTGGCAGGCAGCAAGATTTTAACCTGCCAACCCATAGATGATAGTAACAGTGCTGTGTCAGTTCCTTAGAAAACACATAAACAAGGGCAAATGAAGTGTTTCCCTGTCAAGCAGAAGACAGTTTAACTAGATTAGGCTCCAGCACAGCACTTAAGTTTATCAAGCATTTAGTGTTTAGGATGTACAATACAGCCGTATGTGACTTGCCAACTATCTGGGCTTCCCCCAGTGTTTCTGGTTTGGCAACAACATGGTTTTTCACCCTGTTGCAATGCTGACTGCCAAGGAGACATGGCCAGCTTTCTGCTTCCTGTCTTCCTCTTTGTTCTGGCTTGGCCTGCCTTCTGCCTGCCAAGTCACAGATGCCAAAAGCTTATACAAAAAGGTCAAACAACCTTAAGGCTTGAAATCACCTATGCCAACATTTGTATTTCCCTTCTATTCTTCTGTATGCGGCTAACTGGAAAGTACACACCACATAGATGAGACAGTCATACAGAGAAAGTTTTGCAAAAGAGTGTATGGATTATAGCTTTACAAACTGCTCATGGAGGCAGGGAGCACCGAACATTTCCTTAAATTCCTCTTATGGAATTCCGAGTGCTAAAGATATACAATAACCATTTGGTTTTGTGAATTTATTTCTTTCCCCTCCCTCACCCAACTTGGTTTTGCTTACGCTTGCTATTTTACTACATTTAGGTGTCAAGTTACTTTGGAATTTAGTACTACAGATCTCTGCACTTGGATCGGCAGCTACATTAACATCTGTGACCCTCTTGTAACCACTAAGAAAATTAAGCTTTCTTTAATATTTATAATTGGAAAATTCTAATAATAAATTTATAGCTGTCCAGAACCTAAACTTCACCAACATAAATCTGAAAACTCCTGAACTATATGGTTTTATAAATTTTCTCTAGAAAAAATTTATTTTCCTGATTGTTGTTCAGCTTCTTCTCAGCTTGTGAAACTGAAGCAGAAAAACCTATCTACCACTGCTATTTCTGTAATGTTTCTTATCGTGACAATGATATTTGTCTATTGCTTTAAGCTCCAAGTTTTAAACTAAACATTAAAACTGAT
>VZRF01001892.1:85534-114418 GCA_013396875.1 Vireo altiloquus
ATGAGTTTTAAAATTGCTCAGTTGTAGGGTAAGCCTGAGGAAAGAAAACTACTATTTCAAAAGAAACTACTCACTTTACTCATCATCCTCTCAGCCTCTCCCCTACCCTACACACCCTTAAAGAGAAGGTGTTTCTTTAAAGTAATGGTGAGAAGCAAAATAAAACACAAGGCTGCCTTCAGCAATAGGCCTTTCATTATAAGCAGAATTTGATTGTCTCTTAGATGAGCAAGAAAACTGTAAAGCTCTTAGTTGTTTTACTTTGTTTAACTAAAAATATTTTCTTGGACACTGCAAAAAATTGTGGAGTTGAAGAATATTCCTAGGCATATAGTGATGGCACAAGGAAGGTAGAGAGAGAATGCAAACAAGATAGGGAAAAGAATGTGTTATTGGTTGTCCTGTTCATTCATACAGGTGGTTGCAAGTTTTCTTAAGAGCAAATTTTTATCAATAGGGTAAATCTTTAACAATACAGTATGCCTACGGTTAATTGTAGACCTAGACCTTGGTTAAAAGGGGCTGCCAACATCTTTAATGAGATAACTGTGCCCTTTCCAGAGCCTGATACTGCTTGTGGACAGCCACACATGTGCAAAGATATGTCATTTTTCTGTCACTCTCCCTCACTAAATGCATGGAAAGATACGGTCCAGAGAATTTACCTTGTTCTGCCCTATTATCAGTGCACTTCTTTTTTCATGCCTTATAACTTAATAACTGTTATTTTTTGATATGTGAAATTTTTTATGTGTTTAGTCTAGTCTTTTTTTTTTTTAACGCTGCAACATACTGATTACATTTTTTTCCATCTGCTGCTTATTAAAATAGACTTATGCTAATACATTTGGGAAGGCAGATATCATTTTGGTGTTGACATATGCCTTTGCTGAGAGATCCTCATGCGATTGCCTGTACTCTACATGAACTTAATGTTAGGTTGTGGTGTGTTGTTTGAAATGGTATAGGAGAGAAGCGTCCAAAGATACCCGTACTTGCTGTGACAGAGCCAAGTGGTATATGAAAAACACTGCAGGTTTGCAAGCTTAACAGTCTTCCTAGATTGATGTTTTCTGGGCTGTCTCCTATATACAGTCACATACTGTCTAACAAACTGTGGTAACCTCTAGACTAAACTTGGTATAAAACTTTAGTTTTATTCTTATTGTCATGGCAATGTGTCTTCATGTGCTGTTTCCATCTCCTGAACACTTACATCATGCTGTTATCAATAGCTATGCGTATGGAAGTGATTTCATTGTTCATTTGATTAAAATAGAAGAAAGGGTCCATACAATATTGCTAGTGTTTCCTGGGGGGACACAGGGCTTTAGACTTAGAGCAGACAAACTGACTTGATATGGAATGTGTTTTGATGTTGTTACATAGATTTAATTTTAGCAATTATGTATGTAGGAAGACTAATGCCAGAATCACTTTAGAAAAATTGGCCAAAAAGTGTGCTGGTCTACACTTAGTTTCTGGAGATTGCTTTGCTGCTGGTGGAGTGCTTCTCTTACCAACCCTGATGCTGCCTTGCTCTACTGCAGGCAGGTCACGAACCATGGTTCTCCTTCCACACGTGGAAGTGAATGGGGGCCACTGAACAGAAGAGCATCAAATGAAAAGTGTTTATTGCTATGGGGCAAGTTCAGACTTTTGAGAGCGGGGAACAGTTTGGGAGGACTGCTGACCAGCAGACTTAACTGTGCTGTGTCCTGGGATGAGTGCCCTTTTTTTCTTTTTGTTTTGCTTTATTTTGTTTTTCTTGGTTTGTTTTTTACAAGCGTGATGTGTGACTTATCGTGGGCCATCTGCAATGCTTGCCTGTCAGTCACACCCACTGGGTGGAGAAACACAGCCCTAGGCCAAGGTGAACTTCATGAGAGAATTGTATTTTCTCATGTTCTTGACGGTACTGATATCATAGCACTGTCCTGAAAAGGCTCCATTGTTGTTCATGTTTCACTTTTATGTTGGCATTAAAGGGATACAGTTGTTATTCAGAGGTACAACACTTCCTGGAAAACTGCTTGAAAGCATTTTGGGGCTTTGGAGATTTGCTTGATACAACTGTTCATAAGTATAAAATTTAATGTCAAACTAGCCAGTTGGTGTCATCTGCATATCAATGCAAATTATAGAAACTGCATGGAAACCTGAACTGCTCAAAATTAGGCTGAAGTGCATGAAGTCTAGTCTTGTCATTGCATAGTTTTCTGAATTCATTTTAAGTTGCTCAAGCAGAGCTCAGGAGTGTTTGCAACAACCACACCAAAAGAAGGCTGGGCTAAAAAGGGAGCTGTAGTAAGGTTTCATTTCAGAATCACACAAGATGTGTTGTGTATTTGAGTAGAGCAGGGAGAGACAGGCAGAAGGGAGGAAGGTAAAGAAAAAACTGAGTTTTCAGGTTTGCATTAGAGGATTGTCACATGCTTGAAATCAGTCATAAAAAGGTCTGCCATAATTTCAGTGCATACAACTGAACTATTGTGCAGTGCATTGTGTCTCATCTAACTCCTTCACGTCACGTGTTTTTAACCCATTTGTTCAGGAAAACAGGCCTGCCAAGGGGCTTGAATACACATAAGGTATTAAACTGAATCTTGAATCTGTTATGTGGGCGCACAATAGGGAAAATGATTAGTATTGTTCATTGAAGAAGGGCCGTGCAAGTATGAAGTTCCTATTTTTTTGCTCTAAAGGTTTTTGAAAAATCTGAAATATTTCTGTTATAAATACTAATGTGAAAGTTCATTTATTCCTTTTCTTTCAATAATGCACAAGACAGTTAACATGTTTAACCTGTTAGACTTCCCCCTTCTCAAAGCCCAAAATATTGGCTGTAAGATAACCCTGAAGCTAAATGAATTTATAATTTCTGCACACACACACACACACACACACACAAATGCACAGATACGTGAATATAAAGGGTTATTAAAATGAAAAGAGCTGTTTGGATTGAATTTTATTGTATAAATTTAGCTAGCAGAAAGTTATTTTTTAAGTATTAAGGGGCCTTTTATAAGAATCTGAATCTGCAGTTAAGTAGACATATTGAATATCTAAGATTACTCACACTGGCTTCATGTCTTGGAGCTGTTGGGTGGTACAACTCCTTTTGCTTTATATACAGACTGAAACTTGAGCTTCTGATATATTTTTAGTGAACTCATGCAAGGTTTTTTAACTCCAAAGACTTTTTTTTTATAGCTGCAGACCAAATCAGTCTTGGTAGCTTTCTCAAGGTCCTGCTGTGACGGAGTAATGGTAAGAAAACAAGCCTTAGAAACAGTGGATGGTTAAATAGTATTCAAGGCACTGGCAAATTACCAGGTGCAGTAAGAATTTTGAGTCAGGGTTTTTGTTCTCCCTCATTTCCCCGCCCTTAATTAGTGGTCAGTTTTTACTCATGCAAAAAAAAAAGCAGTAAGCAATAAAAATGAAAGCCTTGGAATTTGAATCCATACATCTGTTTTTTTAGATAAAAAGTAGTATCCTTTTTTCAGGTATATAAAACCCTTAGGTACTGCAAGAACATATGCCAACTTTTGTAAATGAAACAAAATTGAAAGAGCAGCCTTCGCTGTATACTGAATGAGCAGGCATATTTTAAAATCTTGCAGAACTGCAGTGAGTATTGTACCTATCAGGTACAATAGTCCCCACCAGGGAACTTCACCTACATAGATGATTAGAAAGTTAGGAAAATTAGAAACTGGGAACTTAAAAGAAGTGAGGGATGTGCTAATATGTAATATCCAGTGAAAATTACAGAATTTCAAAGTAGACGCTGCCATGTGATACTAGCCACAAAATGACAGAGTTATGTTGGAAAGGCACAAATGAATATGATCAAATAGGATTTAATACTTTTTAATAGCTTCTTAACAATATGACTGCAATAGCAGTACTGTTGCTAGCAGGGAGATGAGGAGCCCGTGGGAAAAATGATTTTTAGAACTGCTTTGTTTTAAACTTGAAAGTCACGGTTTAAACCAAGATAACTTTTTTCTTTTTTAGTTATGTGCTTTAAAAATAATTCCTTGCATTTTTTTTGCAGAACATCCCTGCCTAAGCTCAGACCTGAGTTGGTCATATGTTTTTATCCGTTAGTCAGTTCTACATTTTGAATTCTCCTGGGGCACATTATATGACTAGGTACTCCTAATTTTTATCTACTGTAAAAGGTCAAAGTGGACAGAAAATTAATTCATAGATCATAATATTTTTATCATTTTTGCTTCAGTACTTTCTCACTATTTGTTACGAACTTGTGCATAAACACAGTGCCTGTGAGCACACATGCAATTACAGTCAAGTTATGAATCACTGGCATGAAAAGGTAGGGTCATTTTTCTCAGCCAGTTCTTGTATATTACCTATTTAGTGCCCACTGATAGATTTAATCTTTCTTTTGTCATGGCTAGTTTGTTTTAATTGTGCGTGTGTGCGCGTATGTGTGTGTGTGTGTGAATACAGATAGGTAAAATGGTGCCTATTTTGTGTATGATCTTTTATATTAGAGCAGATGAAATTAAATCCACTTTATAAAGAACACGTGTCTATACGTCCATTTGAGACATTGTTTTCAAAAAGATCTCTGATTAAAAAATGTGTTACTTGAGGATCCACAGAACTATGGCATTCCTTATGCCCCATGTCTCTTAGAAGTAAGTTAAGTAGCATACGACTGTAAATTTCTGAACTGCTGAGGAATCTGTCTTTTATTACTGTATGATTTAGTGGAGAATGCAATGCACTTGGAAGAAAAAATGCAGATCTGTCCTACAGTATTTGTTGAACTATGCTTTTTTTGTACTTTTAAACTGTAATTTACCATAAAGTGCCTCATCCAAAACTCGCTGGAGCAACTTTCCATTGATTTTAACAACCTTTGTCATGTTAAAAAACCTTTTTTTCTTAGTCCTGTCATCATTTTCCCTGGCCTAAGAATGTTGCCTTATGTGGTGGAAATGCAAATTTTATCTTCCTGAACTCTTTCTGCTTTACTGCTCTACGGTTCAACAGAAAATGATCTCCTGATTGCATGGGACTCAGTGGTTAAATCTACACTGGCTTCCCTGAAACCAGAATCCATGCATCAGGTTCAGGTTGGATGTTAGGAAGAATTTCTTCACAGAAAGGATGATTAGAAATTGGAATGGGCTGCCCAGGGAGATGATGGAGTCACCGTCCTTGGAGGTGTTTAAGAAAAGACTGGATCTGTCTCTTAGTGCCATGGTGTGGTTTACAGGGTGCTGTTTGGTCATAGGCTGGACTCAATGCTCTCACGGGTCTTTTCCAGCCTAATTGATTCCATGATTCTGTGAAGATCTCAGCAATATACATTGTTTAAACATCAGGGTCAACTCTGTCGTACATAACAGAATAAAGTGGATGGTTTATTATTTAGCTGAAGGTATATGCAAAGTTTCAAATTCCTGTTATTTGCTTGCAAATGTGACCTTTTAAATTAATATAGTCATCATATAATTTCTTTCTTCTCTAAACATCACAGTAAGTCTTCCATGGTGTTCTGCATTTTGCTTTTGATTTTCTAAGAATCAGCGATAAAAGCTCTTTATGAAACATACCTTAACATAAAAGGTCTTCTTGGTTTCCAAAAATGACTTCTGAATATTTCTGACTATAGCTAGTATTCTCCAGATGGATAAAATTAAGCATTCATATCTCATCTTTTCCTACTGAATCCAACAAGTTTTGGAAAGAAATGTCATTCTTTCACATTCATCCACATGTGGCTTGATACCTATGTAAATCTCTTCTTAATGTACATGTCAAAAAAGATCTCAACTAATATTATGAGGTATGGGAAATATTTGTTTCAGGCCATGAAAAAATGTAACCCTTCTCTTAACTTAAAAATATGTGTATGTGCGTGTGTGCACATACATAGATGTGTATATATTCCATGCACAACTTATAACACAGTTGGGGAAATTTGTTCAGTGTTCAATATCAGCAGCATATGGTCTTTATAAATTGTATAAGAAATATTTTGAATAAATAAGTGTTGTGACTTACTTCATATAAACAAAGGAATTTAAAATAAAAAGAGAAATCTATGCACGAGATATAAAGCTGAAAATATTACTATACTCATTGCTATTTTCGTTCTGGTGAGTGCTCCTAGGTCCTTGAATTTCTTTCAACAATATAAAAACTGGATTTACTCCCAGAGCTCCACTTCTTAACTAGAGCAGTTAAAAAACTAAACAAGGACTGAGTCAGTTAATTAATTTAAATGAGATTACAAATCAGAAACACATTACGTAATGTTGATTTAATTACCATTTTTTATTTACCTAATTAAAATACTCTGAAGGAAAGTTAACAGTCTTGACAATGGCCAGTTGGGTGACTTGGCAGAGGCAGATCTGCTGATAAAAGGGGAGGTGAAGCAGGGAGCCTGCCATGACCCGTCGGGCTCCGGCGCCCCAGCCCATCACACTCCACCCTGCTGTCAGCCCATGTGGCACTGGCATTGTCCCGACAAGCCCAGGCATGGGGATGCTCCTCCCGTGGCAGGGACATGGGGTTTCAGCCAGCCATGCCGGCTGTAGATGAGTTTGTCTGTGGTGGGAGGGCGTGGGGTCAGCTGATGCCTTAGTAGCTCTTGCTGTGTCCCCAGTCCAAAGCAAACAGTTTTAGACTGAAATTAAAACAGAGCACAGCTTCTGCCGATTGGCCTGACCACTTCCCAGCGGCAGCAGCTGCACAGCCTGAGCCCTGAAGGCTTTGTGAAGTGACATGCCTGCTTGGGCTAAAGCCTAGGTACCAACGCTGACAGACACCTTAGCTTTCTGGGGCAAGCAGTCAGCTCTGTTCTTTGCTGCCTTTTTCAGGTCGGTGAAGGTTAGGCAGCAGCCTAACTTTTGAGGTAAAGAACCTCAGTCACTGTTAGAGCTCCTGGTGCAGCACCTGGGTGCTGGTGAGGCCTGCCTGCGTAGAAACACCACTTCCAGCTTTCAGGGTAGTTTCTGCTGTTGCACTGGTCTCCTGAGAGATCACTACCGTGCCTCCTGGCTCACTCCTCTATGCTGCTCATTTACCAGTTGTGTGAATATGAAGGACAATAAAAATGTCTAGGACTAGCTCTTCATGTAGTAACCCAGTGCAATAGCAGGGATGTCTTGTGAACACAGAGGAAGTGCTTGCAGAATGAGGGTAGCAGAACAACGTTTTTGAAAGAAGTCACTGATTCAGTGTTGTCTGGGTGTCATGAACACGTATTGCTAACAAGTATATACTGCTGGGAAAAGAAGCAAGGGCAAACATGTCATTCTCACAGTGAAGCCCTACTTTTTTTTAAGGTGCTGCTTCCTTCTTGTGTGAACTGTGCTTCATACTGTATCTCTTCAGGGATATATAACCATGGAATCCTTTAGCTTGAAAAAGACCTTTAAAATCATGAAGTCCAACTGTAAACATAACATTGCCAAGTCCACCATTAAACTATGTCCCTGTCTCATCTGTAGGTCTGTGCAGTACCTTCATGGAAGGTGACTTCCTGATGTCCCTGGGCAGCTTTTCCAATGGCTGGCCACACTTTTGGAGAAGAATTTTTTCCTAATGTCAAATCTAAACCTCCCTTGATGCAACTTGAGGCTATTTTCCTCTTATCACTTGGTACTTGGGAGAAGATACTGACCCCACCTGGTCAAAATCTCCTGTTAGGTAGCTGTAGAGGGCAATAATGTTCAGCCTCCTTTTCTCCAGGCTGAACAATGCCAGCTCCCTCAGAACTCCTTGCAGAACTTGTACTCTACCAAACAAATTGGTGGTGGTGAACATTTTATAGGAGGAAAACAGAGAGCCAAAATTTTCTGGAGAAGTATTTGAATTAAATGTAGTGATCTATGAAACTGTGGAAAATAAATCCCTCCTCAAGTTAACATACTTAAGAAAACAAGGGTGACACTAGTATTTCTATGTTTATAGCAGCCTTTCAGCAGATACTTAATGCAGTAAACCACTTTCAGCTTGTTTATGCCATAAATTAGCTGTCCTATCACAAGAGCTGGTGTGAATAATGCTCATAAAATTGTACAATAATTCTTGATTGTCAGAGAAACATTACACAAAGAAAGACACTGCTTTTGCAAAATGAAATTGTTACAAGTGTTTGGGAAGTTTGTCAAACCAATCAGTTGCTTTGTCAAGGTAAAATAGTGTTGGTAGTAGAAGGTATTTATGTAGTAAAATTAGGGTAATAATAAGGAAAGGTAATGATTTAAAGTACAGGGATGAAATTATTTATTTGTTTGTTTTATGGATTTTTGCTGTTCATGTTATTTGCTTTGGAGGAGAGGAAGATGTCTTACTTTTCTTTGCTATGGTTCTTTTGAGAGTCTTTGAAAGATCAAGAACTGATTAGGTAGGGGTTGAGATGTGAGACATCCCCAGGTCTCTACCACACTCTGGTAACCTGTGTTCCTGTGATTTTCAGGGGTACAACCATATGCCTCAAGGTTTTGATGTCAGATGGCAAAGTAATCCTGACAGTCTGGAAGGAGTTGTGATTCGTGATACTGGCTCTGTCAGCTGTCAAGTCAAGTGCTGTATATGGATGTGAAAGTTTGAACATCAGACTGATACATGGTTTGATGATGGCCAAATCTCTATGGTCCCTTATCCCCCATACCAAAATCACAGACTATCAAAGAGCAAGGATGTATTTACCTGTTGGTAAATGATTAAATTAGTGTCTGTCAGCTGAGATCAACTAAGGCTGATCAAAGGCTGTCTCCTAGCCTGTGGCAAACAGAAATGTGTTCACTGAAACCACTGAGAGAGTTTATTTCATTAGCGTGATGCCTGTGGACAATCTGCTTATTTCCCTAAGACATGGCTCTAGAAAGAATTTTTAGATTTTTACAGATTCTTCTGCTATTTGTTTTCAATGCCTTTGATATTATGCTCTTACAGAGAGCCTTAAAAACAAAATTTCTTGTACAGGATGGGGCATAAAGAAGGTATAGCATAGCTGACTTTTTAAAGAGTATCTTATCAGCTGAAAAGTGATAGATTAGATTACTAAAGTGAGCCACACTAAAAATCCTTCAGGAAGCTGGTGAACAACAATATGACTTGTTTGGCTTTGCTGGCATGGGCATCCTTCCTGCTTATCAAAGACAGGGTGGTTCAAAGGGAGAGAGTATCTCATCTTTGGCTGTATGGAAAACCATCAGCTTTTGTTTTTTTCCCCTCTGCCTTATGAAGCTAAGACTTTTCCTAGTGTACCGCAGGGAAAATGGAAGCTTATTTTTTCACTTGAAGCAGGCCTCAGCAGCCAGTTTGTCTCAACTCTGGCTGCACCGAGAGTTACCTGCACTCACAGATGCTCATTGCGATTGACCCCTGGAAATGAAAACATAGCAAAACAATTAAGTATAAAATGGATCAGCTTCTTGACTCATCCTTTCATACAGTCTCCTAGAAGCAAGAGTGATTTGAGATAGAGTTTGATGTCTTGGTGATAGCCATGTTAAATCATGATAAGTGATACTTGAAGTGTATTGGGGTTACATGACCTGTTAAAAGTAAAGGCTGGCTTGAACGTACTTCGTATAAACTGTTCATCCATGGGGCAATAACTTATCAAGGATAAGGTGGATAAGTCAGGACCAAGAAGAGCAGATCAGAGGATATGCTACTGTAGCTGTGAGCTGCATATGAAAGCCATTTTGTGGCTATGGTATGTGTAGGTAACCTTTTGCTCCGTTTCAGCAACAACGACCACCACCAACCAATAACCAACAAACAAGTTCCTAAGGGAACTTACAGTTGGGAGCTGCCTAAATGAAAATCATGAAAATTTCAGTTTCATTGCATAAACATGATGGGATTTTATTTTCTTCTTGTGTATCTTTTCATCCAGCTTCTAGCTTATGAAGTTGCTTGACATTTGGGTTTTCTTTTCGTGGTTTGGTTTCTTTTGCTTTTGGTTGTTGGTTTTTTGGTTTTTTGTTGTTTTTTTTTTTTTTTAATGTGCAAGAGTTATTTGCTAGGACAATTGAATGCAAATCCAGCTAGACAGACAATGAGTTCAGTTTATGTCTTTCTCAATCACTCTGGAGGAAAAGGCTCATGTTGTTAATTAGTGATCTTGTACAGATGAGGACAAAGAAAGATTTAAACTGTATTAACATGTCTTTCACTTCCTTAGCTTCTGTGGCTTCCCAAAAATGCCTCTTACTCCCTCATTTGGAAGAACATAGCTTCAGTGTATCTGTTCATTTAGTGTTCTGCTTATATGAAGTTATTAATATAATTTAATCCTATAACGACCATGGTTCTTTTGTATTGCAAAGCTATTTGCATCCAATCAAAACGGAAGAGTGCTTTATAAGTACTGACACTGGAAATAGAATTGGATCATCACAGGCCATCTCAAGTCCATGTCTTTCATCTTGAAGATCACATGCTTCTCTGTGTTTTAAGTGCAGCGTTCCATAGGTTGATGCTCTTATACAGAGTAAAATTCTTTGCTTTGTCAACTAAGTTTCTTATTATAATAACAATGGTTGTTTAAACTGCCATTAGTCGTTAAATCCTGAATCCAGAAATTAGGAGTAAAGGCAAATTGATCTAAAAAATTACTTCAATTTGTTCTTCTTTTTCGTGCACTTTAACAGGAGAAAACTTCAAAGGTTATTTTCTGGTAGGCCTCATTAATTCAGTTTCAAATCTCTGTGATCCTGAAGATATGTTTTTCAAGCTTTATTTGGTTTATCTAGTACCAAATTGATACTTCATTTGGCCACACATCTGCAGTAGTTTTACACTCGGACCATTGCTGTGTAAAATTAATCCTCTCTGATAATCTGAATTTAAATATTAGTATGTATGGTTTACAGAATCAAAAATGTCTGTTAGAAGAACATCAAATTCACCCCCTGCAGGGAGCTGAATTTCAACACAGGAAAAAGGATGACTCTCCACAAATTGGTCCATATGTGGAAAAACATTATATTTCTAGCATTTCTTATACCTGATTAAGTTGTCAACTTAACTTGATTTAATTCTTTTAAGGGAAGTGCTGTGTCATATCATGCAAAGAACCAGACATACTGTGCTGCACAATGGGACTCCTAAGAGTACCCAACTGCCAAAACCATGGTAAGGACAGGATCCAACCCATATGATTGCCCTTCATGTTTCCTGCCCAAGGCTGAAGAAGATAGATGAAATTTCATGGGAAAGTCCCTATTCAATGTGTATTTTATTAATGTGTACAAGAGTGATTTAATTCGGTATTGGAAAATTTAGTTGTGTTTCTCAATACCATTGGAACTGGGTTTCACATGTGCCTTGGAACTCCGATACTCGGGTAGCTACCCAGATGTATATGTTTTCTGACAACTGCCATTCAGATCAGTTTAGTAGAACTTGAGCTGAGAAAAGGATTTCTATCTCAGTTAATATCTTCTGTAGAATCAAGGTTGTGTTAACTTTAAGTGCTTGAGAGACATGTGAGTCAAGCCATGTTTATGAAGCTGCATCACAGGAGGCAACAAATTGAACTTCTTGTGGCAGGTGGAGGTAATCTCTCATTCTAGGCTGAGGACTACATCAGCTATAAGAGGAAGTAATGATAATTGAAGGACAAATATTTGTTATATATAGTTTTCTTCTTTTCTTTTTTTAATTCTTTAATGTGGGTACTCTAAGCAGCAATGTATTTAACAACTTACATTAATCTGGAATCCATTTGGTGGTAGCAGTTTCTGTGGTGCTATGATGCAATCTTTTGGTGGTCCTATGCTATTAATAATGCCACTGCAATTAAGAAAATCGGTATTTTTTATTCAGACTCTAAAACAGCTCAATTTTAGATGCCTGTTTATGGGACAAATGATGGTGCTTCATTTATTTTCTTGGTCTCTGCATTTTTTGTTTCTTTTATCTTTGTTAATTTCTTTCAGTGGAGCAGGGTTTTGTTATATTATTGATGTGGGAATACAGTGAAAAGTAGATACTTGTTTTTATGAATAAGGATATAGTTTAGTGTATTAACATGAAATTACATTCTCCTCTTGATTCATTAGGTGCATGTATCATGAAAAGAACACAGTTTGAAGTCTACAGCGTTCAAGTTTTGTTAGTTTTTACATTACATAATCTTAATTTCACAACAGCAGTTCTCACAGGCCAGGAACACAAAGACCATATTGTATTTAAACAGACTGTCATATCCTTGTTGCAGTCATGGGTCTGTAGAAGCAATGTAGGCCTTTGTGCTTTAAGGAAAGGCTAAAGCAACTGCAAGCACCAGTAGTTGCCTGAGCCAGTGTCTTTCTGGTCATTGCCTGAGAAGAAGTTACCTCTGCTTTGCTCGTTATGCAATATTATATTTGGGGGATGAAGGGAAAGGGAATGAAAAGGAACCCTTGTAAATGTGTTTACAACTTGAGTATTTACCTGAATGAATCTCTTGTCCTTATTCAGTGATCTACAAGTTCCTCTTATTAGGATCATTGCAGCTTTCATAATGTTTCCACATCTGCATAAAATAGGTTACATAGTGTGTTTGTTCAATACTGCTTCACATAGTCAGTGAAGTGAGCTTTAAAGAATAAAGTAAAGTATTAGTTTAATAGTTAATAAAGGGTATTAACTGTGTGAGATACTTGCAAAACAAATTATTAAAACATTTCTTTCATTTCTTTATAGATTCTGGACAACCAGGAAGTCCAAGCCACAATGATCCTGCCAAGAATCCACCAGGTAAATATAAGTTCCAGAACATGTGCATCTAACATTGTTTGAGAACAAAGATACTACTGTTAATAGCTAAAGAGACTGTACTTTGTCAGCAACCTATTTTGCACTGGTAAGTATATATAAGCAGGACAAGTTGTGATACTTTATTTCCTTTAAACAGTCAGAGCCTCACTAGCAGTTTCATCAGCATTCATTTAATCTAAGGAGTTTTTCTCTTGTTTCATGGTTTTTAGAATTTTATAAGTGAGGATGGGTAGAGGAGTAAACAAGATCCCAAATTATTTTTATAAAAGTCTTCAAATGCTACCAGTTTTCTTTCATCTCGGACAAAAGACAGTTAACCTATGTCTAAACTCTGTGACTAAGCTACCAGCTATTTTACTTTTCATATGTGCTTCATAAAATAAAAATGTGTTAATTTAAAATTACTTTTTTTGGTATCAGCTCAGAGCAGTTTTCTAACATGTTAATGGGTTATGGCTAGTGGCACTCGAAATTTCTTTGAAAGAGATGTTAGTGTAAATAGTCCTTTCAACGATTCTTTTAAAATGAAAATACAAGAGAAAATCAAACCCAGACTTTGCCATTCCAGTCTGTTTAGACAAACAGTTCCTTGTATTTTCATGAGATTATCCTTCTAATCAATTGGGCTGTGCTAGTAAATCTTGTAAACTTTTCCCACGTTGTGAATTTTATCAAACAATTGTGACAGGAACACTATCACTTTTTAATAAGCAGGGAGTGACTCCAGTCCACCACCATCATGTTGTATCTTCTCATTTTAACTCTCAGAAGACGTATGCATCTAAAATAAGATGCAACTAACTCAGTTTGACCTTCTAAATCCAAAATGAACC
This sequence comes from Vireo altiloquus, assembly GCA_013396875.1. Classification (NCBI taxonomy): domain Eukaryota; kingdom Metazoa; phylum Chordata; class Aves; order Passeriformes; family Vireonidae; genus Vireo; species Vireo altiloquus. The sequence continues at coordinate 99,145 of VZRF01001892.1, forward strand.
ATATTCTGACCAGGAAATAATTTTATGTTGCTGAGCTCTTAACATACACATGGATATTTTCTGGATCTGTTGAAACATTAGGAAAAACTGCCTGCTTTGTGGTTGTACAGTTTTATAGTACGTATATGACCAAAGTATTCTCTATTTGTGAAATATGTCATGTGTGTTGTATGTGAATACCCAAAAGTGGGAGAACCATCAAAAATTATTATACAAAAAGCCATATTCTTGTAGTATGAATCCCAGATACACTTGAAGATAGCGGATGTATTTTAAAGATAAGAGGGCAGAGCAAGTCAATAACATCATCCTAAGCTGTAATGCAAGTGATTTTGGTTTTCTTCAAAGGATGATGCAGGCTTGTTATCAGTTTCAATTGGAGACTTTGATCCTGTTTCTTACCAAACTTTATGGGACATTAAGAGTGAAATGTTATTTTTCTATTAAATACATGCCATAAATTATGTAGAATAGTGGTTTAAAAACCCAAAAGAGCAAATTTACAGATAAAATAAATATAAAAATTTTGTTATTGCTTATTACACTTTTTGAAACTTGGTGCATTTTGTTGTAGAGCATTTATTTTGGTTTAAGACCAAACCTTAGTGCAAGAACAGACAAATGCATTACCTTACCCCTTGTCATTTTGAAGGATTCTTTGTAGCTGCTGGGTTTGGGAAGCTGAAGGCAGGGTCGACTCACCTTCAACTGGTTTTAAAATTCTGGTTTTCTGCTATTTATCATTTAAAGTAGGAAGGTAGAAGTACCTATTTTACTAGTGAGGATCACACCCTGTAGTGAGTCCAGTCTCTCCAGCCCTCAGTCCTAACTCCAGTAAGGAGTATTTTTGCTGACAGCAAGAGAGCCTTGGGGAGGCAGCAGACAAACTGTATAGGCCTTCTTGTGGCAGACTTGTGGGTCAGATGTAACGTTCGACAAACTCCAGTCTCAGAAGGTAGAGAGACACAGAAAGCAGATAAATCTGTTGCTGATTTCATCAAGAAACTTTCTGCTTAAAATAGGAGCATAACACTTTCTCATGATTTGGAGTCACTGCAGCCAGTATTATTCGTTTGTCTGTTGCCAAGTGGGGACAGAAAATAGAAGCTGTGTCTTGCTTCCATTGAAACCCTTAATTTAAGCAGAGACAGAAAGATAATTGAATGTCATCTATTGGAAAATACAAGAACTTCTAGCTTTGTTCATCTTCCCTGTTTTGGAGTTAAACTCCAAAGGCAAGGTGAAAGTGCTGTGGATTGTGGGACAGCAGAGTACATGACTTCTAGGGCTGTGCAGGAAAATGGGAGTGAATTGCATGCCAGTCAGCTTGTCTGGGAAAAGGACTACTCTTTCTTACTAAAAAAGAAATTTTATTCTTCCTTACTAAACTTACTAAACAATTATTAAAGCCAGACAGTAACTTCTGTCAGAACCCCAGAGGATATCCACTCTGAGGTTGATTTTGGGTCCCAGGCCAGGAGCATGTGGACTGGTAGTGCCAGGAGGGTTGTTCTTCTATCATGTTTTGTTCTAGTGCCTGTATGTCAAGGAGCCAGGATGCTGGCAAGGGATATGTGCTGTTAGCTTTTGGATGCCACCACCTTCACAAAGATACTGCCAAGGAAGACGAGGCTGGAAACTGAGTGGTAGTTGGCAAAGCTGTTGATGTTAAGTGTGGATTTTTTCTAGGTTTGGCAAGACTGTTGCATTCTTTAGGGTGTCTGCTAATTTGCTGTCCTCACAACAAATTGGAGAGAGGGTAATGTCACTTGCCAAACAAAAGAATGTTAAGAGCACTTGTTGGAATTCTTTACAATATGTTCCTAAAAATATATTGAATATTTTGATAGCCCAATGAAGTATTAAGATGGTGTAACTTGTGGTGAAAGTGGTATGTAGCTTTTGTGGCTAAATCTAGGGGTATCCTCCTCTAAGTTTTATTTTTCAATGACTTTGAATTATCTATTTTATAACACATATTTTATAGTATTTCTTTATATTAACATACATTTTTATATTTTTAAAGATTGAATCTTACTTTTCAGAGAGCTGGGTTGTAAATGTTTCTTCTCTGCAGGGACTATTAAGTAAATTACAGAGAGATAAATGAGCTGAATTGAACTGAGAGGAGAAAAATATGAGCACTACTATTGTCTGCATCAGCCATTAAGTTCCTGGTTATCTAAAAGTTTCTGCTGTGCTGGCATGGTCCTAAATATTAAAAGTTTACATGATTTAAAAGAGACATTGGACATGATAATGGCTCCAGTGAGGATGGCTGAACAGATAGAGGCACTCCTAATTAATAAGTTTGAATATACTCATATTTTTGCACACTTAGAAAACAAACACCAGCAAGCCACCAAAAACCAAACGCAATCCAAGTACTTTAGGCCTGTCTTGTTTCTTACTTTGTGCTCAGAATGCTCTGAGCTGCTGCTGAAGCAGTCTGTTAAAGGTAACCTAGTGTGGCAGTTTCAGTGTAATGCTGCATTATTATTTGCTCCCTGCAAGTGCCATAGGTCCTTTATGTAGTTTAAGAAAATCTGAAAAATGAGCCTTCAGAAGTGTGTCTTTGTCCCTGTTTGAGAAAAATTCAGAGGAGAATATCCCTTGATGGAAAGCAGGTCTTAGTTACCCCTGCCCCCACCAGGTTCGGGAAAAAAAAATTCCTTGGAGGAAAGTGAAGAGAAAAAAACCTATTTATTTAACAGACACACAGGAAAATAATAATAATGCTAAATAATAAAATCTCTCACTGTGGAGAGAAACCTGGAAAAGTTTAGAGTCCTTCTGGGTGTGGTCTCTCTCCTCCCTGGAGCTGGGTTGGTTCGGGGGACCCCCCTTGAGGGCTGGTGAAAGCCTCTCAGTGAGGTTTCGATGTTCTGATGTTTTGAACAAGTCCAGAAGAGAAAAAAAGAAGAAACCCTAAGTCCCAGGAAAAAAAACCTCCATCTCTCTTCTCCTGAAGAAAACAGAGCTGAGAGCTGGCTGGAAAGCAAGGAAGGTGCTTCCTCCTCTCCCTCCGCCCCAGCAGCTATCACTCCTCACAGCAGAAGAACAACAGAGGGGATTAGTGACCTTGAAACACAGAACTGCTTTGAAAAAGTTCCTTTGGCTTTTTTTCTTCTCTCCCCTCTCAGGCTCAGTTTAAAGGCACAGAATGGCATAAAATTCTTTTCCTGGGCATAGGGCAGACAATATGGGATACATCATAAAGTCACTCCAAGACAATCCTGAAATACCTGCAGTGGTGTAGCAGGATAGGTACTGAAAACAGAAGATGTCATTTTTCAGTAAGTTCATCTGGTAGGCATAGGAAAATTATTAGGGTGAGTAAAAAGAGAAAAGTATGCAGAACTCTAAATAAGCTAATGATACTGACATCAACCAATACAATATGGTCTTCAGAGATACAGTTCTTACCAGCCAGTTCTTCTTGGGAAAGATTTTCTGGGTTTTGCTTTGCTTTGTTACTCTTTCTCTTTCTACCTGCTGGCCACAACTGCTTGACATTAATAAGACTACTTGCTATTTGCCATTGGTTTGAGGCTGCTGCTTGGCAGGTTTGATTACGTCCCAGCGTTAACATACCTGTGTCCAGTTGTTGCTCTGTTGCTCAAATCTTTGAACACAACCTTTTTAGGCTACTAAAATAGGGGTGAGAAATAGCAATATAGGTAGAGTTAAACACTGTCTGGATAGGACGGTAAGGAGAATCAATTTGCCGTAAGGCTTGCAACCAATCTCTTTTTATATGGGTGCCTTCTAGATTTTGGAGCCATTTTTGTCCAGCATTGGGCAATACAAAAGATAGCTTTTCAGAAAGTGCAAAGAAAACCTAGCTGTCCTGACACAGACAGGTATGAGCCTTTTTGGTGAGGGAAGCTGAGTGTGTTCAGATTTTTCCTTTTATCCAAGCAGTTGGGTTCCGAGGTTACTAAAGCTATGTTTCCTAGCAAGCAGCAAATGCTAGATTTTTTGAATGTTTAGGGGTTTTTTTGTAATAGAATTTATTCCATTTTAATTAATATAAATTTTTCTGACTCTATAAGATCAGTCGGGATGCAGAGAACTCAAGTTTGAGCCTGTGTGCCTATGAATATTAAATTACTGATATGGGGTAACATTTTCAGATGAAGGGACGGACAAACTGTCTCTGCCTCTTTGCGTTTCATTACTCCCCATTGGTTCCCTTCTTTCCTCCGCAATACGCCATGATATGTTTTCACGGAATTTGCCTAGAGATAAAATCCTCAATCTGAATGAGGCATAGGTAGTTGAATCCCCAGCCCCAGCCTCACTGCAGTGCAATTGTTTTTTTTCCTTCTATTTTCCCCAGAAATTTTATCCTAGGAACCACTTCCAAAGAAGACCTGAGTGAAATCACCAGCTCTGAAGTTTGTTTTGCTTTGTTTTGTTTTGTTTTAATTAAAGAACGTGTTGCCAAAAGTTTGCAACGAGCTTCACCTATCTCTCAATATGCAAATCTATCTTGTAGCTGTAGAGCCCCAAAGGCTTTCCTTGCTCTTTCATATGGGCTAGCAGCCATAGGGAGAACATTTTTTGGGATCAAAGCCTTCAGAAGTGTGTAATAAATTTGCCTATATATGTCTGTTTCAGATAGAAGTATTTAAGTTTTAAGTTTTAGTGTGTGTAGTTTCAGAAATAACCTCTGAAGAGGAACGTGGTCTTAACCTTTGCACCCTTTTGAAACGGCAGTAAACAAATGTCTTTGAGTTTTGAATGTCTCAGACTACAGATGGTTTTGTTATTTTGCTCTGTGGCAAGCTACCCTGTTGTGGATGGAGAATTAGCCCCATAATAGAAGAGATATTCCCCAGCCTTATCATTGTAAGCAGCTTGTCTGTGGAAGCAATGATGCCATGGTAGCAGTTTAGGGAATTCAAACAAAATTGTGTGTAAATAAACACATATTCACCTCTCTTTCAGCATGGAAGTGGATATCCTGAAATGCTTGCTGTTTCTCATATGCTTGCAGCCATGCCATCTCAGATAGCAATCTTCAAATAAAACAGGGCTTGATTTTCTGTGAAGGTCTCCCTTTCCCAAATGCTCTTTGAATTAGTAATGTCAGTGACTGAGAGATGATACTTCTCTTTATCAGCTTCCCAGCACTGAGCTGGGGAGGGGGTGGGGCATTCTGGGGTCAGTGCCCAGCTGTGCTGTCTCAGCAGTCATAGATCTGTACAGGTTGTACAGTCCCTTTTTCCAAAAGAAAGAGGTTTTGGACTTTCGGGATGGTTTGGAATTTGGTGTGGGTAATTAATACTTTCTTCTGGTTTAGGATTACTTTTACATTCTTGTTTGCATTGGCTGTCCTTCTTTATGAACCTGTGCGAATAAATGAGGCTGTGATCAATTCTCATGCTGATTCAGGTGCTGTTGTGTCCAATGGTGGATGCGATGGCTTTTACTTCAAAGCATGCACAAACAAAGAATTTACTAAAAACTCTTGTGTTACCAGTTAAAATTCCAGAAACCTTCTTTGGTATCAGAAAATTCCCTTTTGGTACCTGCTAGTCCTATAGCTGCTAGTCCTATAGCTGTTAGAAAGCAGTTCCCCCAACTTTTTCTTAAATCTTGGCTGTATTTTCCATATAACCTGAGACCCTATGGAACAGAAAGCAACAGTCATTTGTGTTACTTACCCTTTCTGTTTCTTGCTACGTTTCAGGGCAACTCACTTGAATTCTAGTAATAGATCTCAGAGTCCATTAAAGCTGGTTTTTACTTCAAATTACTGAAACACAGAAGACTATTGTGGTCCTGGCTATAATCTTGAGGGTGTTAGAAATCTCATTTGTTACTGAAAATGACACATTTGGCTTTTTAGTTCCTCATCATGCTGAAAGTTTCGATGAAGTCAGGGGACCTTTTTGAGAGTTTGTTTCCTGTCCCAGTTATGCCATTATTGCAACTTTCAGAATAAAAGAACCCCAAAAAAGCTGTGGATATGCCACATGACTGGAGAATGTTGTGTGATAACCAAAATAGCCTCATTCTCTAAACAGTCCTTAGTTCAACTGTTTCAAATTATATCATCACTGAAATTTTCTTTGTCACTCCATGGCAAATTTTATCCACCTATAACTGCCTTTGAGATATTCTATTTTGGTATTAACCTGCTTCTGGTTACTGGTTTCAGATACTGGTTTCAAAATGCATGCAGTAGGAAAACACACTTCATGTCTGCTGGCTGTATTTTAACTGATGAACAGTGTGATCTACCACTTCTGACTGTAAATAGTAGCTTCACAAAGCTGTAGCTAACAGCATCCAGAACATTACCCTGCACAACTTTAAGTACAGCTGTTTGCTATACACCAGGCTAAAGTTTTCAGCCTTTCTTCTTACAGTAGCTCCTGATGTTTGATGTATTTTTCTTACTGCTAGTAAGTCTATCTACTTTTGTATAATTCTTCTTTTTAAAAATTCAGATATAAAAGTATATTAGTACAAATTGTTTCCAGTACTGGTTGGGTCCTAACCCTTCTTTTATAAGTTGCTGAAAACCAAGGCAGTATCAATGAGAAAAGGATATTTATGATAGTACCAGGAAACAGTTTTATGGTTAGGCCCTAGCCAATATCCAGCAGAACATAAACAGGCATTCTATTCATAAAAGTACAATTAAACCAGAAGACATAAAAAGACCAGTTAAAAATTTGCAAAGCTAAACGTCACTAGTAAGCTTTTAAGTAATGTGAGAACAAGCTTGTTAGAGTAATTGTTTGTGCAAACTGATATTATTTTTCAGTCAATTGAAACTATTTTCTCTCCCATCCTCCTCTTTTTTTTAAGTTTTTCCATGGTTGAAACAGCTAAAAGCTACACTTGTAACTCATCCCTTCAAGGCATAATACAGGGCATAATGCAGAAATAGAGTGGAAGATGTATAAAGAGCAGTGACTTCTGTAGAAATCAGAGGCATTGCTGAAGGTTTCTTCCTTTACTAACTGTATATGGGAACTTGATCAGAACTGCTGCCTGGCTTAAACTGTTTATCTTTTATCTTTGATGCTACTTGTCTTGGCCATTGTGGAATTGTATGGAAACTGTATTTTTCATGAGTGAATTTTCTTTAAAAAGGCAAGAAGAGAAAGATGTTATCATTTACAAAAGCTAGAAGGAAATTTAAAAAAATCCACCTTTTGTATGGATTTTGGAAGTTACTGACTCTTTATACAACACTGCACTACAGTGGTTTTGTCAGAAATGATCCTTTTGTGGAAATCAGATTTTTAAGAATAATGACAAGTAGTAAAATGCATTTCAGAGACTGCAATCTCTCAGGCAGGATGAGTTTTATTAAATAACAATACTCAATGCTTTTGTTAGACTTGAATGATAAAGACAGCAAAGTGTTATCATGACCATCAAAAGATAAAGTAAATTGTCTGTGAGGAATACAATAGACTTATCAAGTGCATTAATGTCTGTACTGAACAGATCAGAAACACACACCAAGAGTGCTAATTTAAGGTTCTTTAACATATTAATTTAAACAGTGCATTACAGAATAGCAATCAAAAAAACAGTAAGACCCATACTGTATGAAGTATCACCACAGATTTTTGTCTTGTATGAAGTGTAATAATGTGAATATGAACCTTAACTCTTACTCAGTAGTGTGATCAGCTTCATCAGGTAAAAGGCAGTATCTCCCACCACACACAGAAAATACTGCATACCGTCTGCATACAGTCTTGCTGTTTAACCTTTATCTTACATAAAATGGGTGTTTCCACAACAAATTACAGCAATTTAATGGCACAGAATATTTTCCTCTTGCACAGCTGGGTGCCAAGAACAGTTCTGTAACATACCTACCATAGATTATCTTCAAAACTAGGTGAAACTGTTGATGTTCACTGGTGTTGGACCTTAACATGCACCCAGACGCACTTTGGAGTCCACCATCCCTGTCAAAACATAAAGCTCAGGATGAAGTTGCTCAGTGCTATGATGTAGATTATTTATTGTTGCATTAGTTCTTTAATAATAATTTTACATAGAGAAAAAAGTCCAGTTGGTTTTCAGATTGATTGAGGTTGACAGTAGCTGCAGTTTTCCTTTCCTTCCTTATGCCAGCCAAATCATTTGCTGATGCAAATCTGTGGGTGTCATTTTTTTTGACCCATTCCAAGGCAGGATGAAACCTGGCTGAAAGACATGACCCATCAGTCAACAATGCATCCTTTTGTGAGGGGATGATAGATGGGTGGTACCACTTCATGGCAAAATACTTTCCCTGGTCGCATTTCATTATCACAAGGAGAGAAACTCTGTAATGCTCTTTATATTATATAGGTATTCTCAATACTGCCAGTGAGATAAACTAAGAATTCGTGAGAGAAGACTGAAGATTAAATGTATGTGTCTGAGTGTGCATGCACGCACACGTGTACACGTCTGTGTTCTTATATATAAAATCAAACATAGACTTTTTCTTCTTTTAATATGAGCCTTGGGCCTTGTTCTCACTGTAATGATAGCTTGATTAATCTATACTTGGCTAAAGCTCCTCTCAAGTTAGTCTGGCTTGAATGAGAGACATTTTGCTTCAAAGTAGTCATGCTTGGATAAACAGCAGAGAAGTTCAGTCATGTCTCATTACCAGCTTCAGAGCTGGCTGCGTGGTTGTATACTGGCTTTAAGCCACACTTGGCTTATGAGCCAACTAAAATCAAGAAACCATTTTCTCTTTGGAAATCTCCCTTCCATGTAGTACTTTATATTGTTCCTCCTGGAGGAAATAAGCAGGGAAGGGAAAGATTGCCATTGCTTGAGGAATTACTAGCATTCATCCAGCTTGCCTGTTTTTAGATTGAAAAACAATAACTGAGGAGGAAAGGAAAAGCAAAAATTTACTGCCTGCATTTTTTTATTGTATGGGTATACCAAGTTCTGGCAAATAAAGAAGTAAGCATTTCAGAAGCCATGTCATGTTTTCATTCACACAGAAACCATGAAGAAATGGTGGAAGAGAATGCAGAAAATAAAAGAGAAAGGCTCTTATTTCTTAGACACTGCAGAAGGGCTGGCAATATCCAGGTGCAGGATGGTAAGAGAGGAAAAAGTAATAGCTATGGAGAAAACGTGTTGAAAATGAGAGAGAGAAAAATATGAAAGGAAGTGAATTAAAAAGGGAGGGAGACCTGAAGAGTTATTGGTAAAAATAAAGATGTGCAGGAATAGTGTATGAAGTGACATTGACTAGAAGATGGGAAGATGACAGTGTTGGAGGAACACTGTTTAGGGTGATCCCACCGGCCTACAGTGCTCTGTACACACATGGCACTTGGTCATGGGATGGTTTTCAGCTGGGAAAGGCTGCGACGCTCCTATAGGTCTGATAGAGTAACAGAGATGTTGGGAAGCGTGCTTGGTTGGATATGTTCCCATTCTTTTAGCTTATGCTCTCTGGCACACTGTTTATACCTGCACTGGTGCATAATACCAGAGGTGCTGGGTGAGGCAGCTCTGTGGGACTAGTAAGCAGGGAAAACCACTCTTTTTGCCTCTGCCCTCTGTTTGACCCTGGAAAGTAAACAGAGGTTTCTCCAGATATACCAAGGACAGACCTCTCAGGTGAAGTGTACTGCTTTTACAGTCACTTTTCTGATTATAGTGGCCATGTTTTTGTTAAATTACTTGGAGATAAATGCAGCAATTTCCAAAGGAAATCCAGAAAGAGTAGTACCAAACCACTTTTTCTAAATCAGTAGATAGTCCAGTAGGTGTACTTTTTTTTTTGTTAGTTTTGTTGGTTAAGACATCTAGAATACTTCTACTCCTTCAAACATTTGGAACAGAAAAGAGACAGTTTATTTTGTAAAGAAAAAAAACTGTGTTAATTCAGAAAAGAGACTAGAAAAACCACAATATGAAACTGTTAGTGCACTGTCTCACATGAAAACAAACAAAAAAGTAACATTGTTGGAGCAGCAATGTGCACCAAGTATAGATCTAAATACTTTTGTTCATAAATGGTTGTTATTACTACCTGTAAAAGGCTGTGATGCCATGTAATCTCAAATTCAGTAATACAGCTTTTGCAGTGGTTGTTGGTGTGAGACTTCCACAGAAACATGGGTTTCTTAGCTCTCTTTGTGTAAGATTACTAGTTACACTACTGAGATAAGTCTTGATTATCAGTTGCTGTTTCACAGCAGTACTCCAACTTATGCCTGAATTTCACAGCCAGGAAAGTATATCACATACATTTATCTTAGAATAAGTAAATAAAAGCCAAACCAGTAATATGTGTTTTCTTAAACACAGGTTTCTAGATACAGAATTCAGCATATATATAAAACACCTCCCTGCACAGCTCAGCTGCTTTATTCAGTTCCTGTTTTTCCTGGAAATAATAGCAAACCCCTCATGTGTCTCAGAAATGATGACTTGGTAATGGAGGTCACACTCTAAAGTGACTATCAGCTAGGTGAGAGTTAAGTGAAAATCTCTTCAGCAGAAACATATGCAAGAGGACTGCTCTATGGGGAAATTGTTTATCTGTCTGATACCGGTCATAACTCAATACTGACTTAAAATTTGAAGATACTAATAAAAGAAACTAGTTTTCAGACATTTTTTTGATGGTTAGCTAGGGACTATGTATATTGCTTCATAGTTTTCTTGGAAATTGCTTTATCACAGATTCTTAAGTCTTTTTTGCACCTTTGCCTGAATTTCAGCTCACATTAGATCCTGTGATCAGCTTTCAGTGTACTTTGGTCTGTGTATTACAGTTCTGGGACTCTGTTACAAATACCATTGTTAGCTGGTGTATAAACCTACTTATTAATTCTATTTATAAAAATCCTATTTATTAATCTTCTCATTTTACTGACTGTGGTTCTGTGGTCCTTTTCAGTGTACCTTGAGGACAGTTTTGTGAAATCCGGAGTATTCAACGTGTCAGAACTTGTGAGGGTGTCAAGAAGTAAGTTAACATTTGTGTTTAACCATTTTCAAAGCCTGCTATAATCAAGTGAAGGTTTTTTTCCTTGAAGCTTTTCCTCCACAAGATGTAAGATGCATAGGAAATGCTCATAACCACACACAATTTTGGTGTATTTGACCACAGTATTACAGTCCATCTTGCACATGTTTGTAATAAAACAAATAGGTCTTCTTCTGTCTCTTTCATATTTAAAGGTGGATTTAATTTGTTATATCTTCCCCTGCACACCTTAGTGGACTGGTGTATCAATAAAATTACCATATGAAGCAAAACCTATTCTTAGACTTACAGTTTTTTAAGTGTGCCCTACACATCCTTGGATAATGCTAAAAGGTCTGATTATTCTTTAAATTTATTTTTTAATTTGTAACTTTGAAAAGTTACGTACTTTAATAGCAGTATGGATATAAAGGATGTTTAGCAATTTGTTAAATGTTTGTGTTTCTTTTAGTCATAGCACTGGCTGTAACTGAATTTCTAATTACATTGTCTTGTCATCAGAAATATTACACATGTGAATATGTAAAAACCGCCATAAAATTATAAATATAAAAGTACAGGTGAAGCTTCAACGGCAGAAAGAAACCCAAAAGGAATATAAGATCTACTGTGTTGACATCTAACAGTTTGTTATACTAGTATAGCGTGAAGCCTGTCCACATTTTCACTTTACATTTCTTCCAGACCCTTTCTTTTCTCCCTTCATTATCAAAACTATTAAAGTATTTTTCTTCAGGCTTCTTCGGGAAATGAAGAAGAATAGTTGAAAGTTATAGTTAAAAGTGTCCACAGTGATGATACCAGCATTGTAAAAACTGAATTGTCCAGAAAAGTTGTCCAGACTTGTCCTGAATTGTCCAGAAAAACCTTCTGGTGAGGTGAGGACAGAGCCAAAGAGGTACAAGTTTCCAAAATCTCTGTCCACATTTTGCACAGATGTTAATTCAAGCAGGGTCAGGGTGCTTGAGGAATTTAATTAACTTACTGAAGGTTCAGATGCATGGGTTATTTCATTTACTGTGGTCAGAAATCCAACAACTAAAATTATGTTAAATCCGTCAGAAAAACAGTGAGCAATGCCATCCTGCAGTGTTAAGGCATATCCTTTTTTGTCCTTGCTGAAGATACGGTTTTGCTGTTCTAGAAAGCTGCGGATGTGTGAATTACAGCTTTCTTTTTGTTGTCAGGTGGTTAAGTGCATTTTAAAGTATCAGGCCATTTGGGTTAAAAAGAAACAATATTGTAATTGTGCTGTGAAACTGTGCATTGTGCAGCTGTTATACATGATATACTTCTAATAATAAGCATTAAAGCATGTGGTTTCTGTGGGATTTCTTACCATGCATTTGTTTAACCTCAAGCTGCAACAGAGTTGTACTTAAACTGTCAAGAAAAATACAAACCTTCAAATACATTACACAACATGCAATTATTCTTTTAAGTGCCAAAGGTAGTTAAAATGCACAATGCACAGACAATGAACAAAGGTAAATACACCACAATAAGTTACACATAATTTATCCTGGTACACAGACCCTGTAAGGAGGTGAAGGTAACACTGAGTGTATGTATTTGTGTGTAGGTGTACCTATGCAAAGCAGAACCTGTGGCACTGGGAGAAAGGAAAAGGAGGCAGAAAACCAGGTTGTCAGCACAGAAGGCTATTATTAATACAAAAGAGTTAACATTAAGGGAAAGGAATTTGTGTGTCTATGAATTTTTTATTTCCATTTTTTTCAGTTCTCTAATAAATAATACTGTCCTCATAAACCTATCCTTGTTCATTATAGTGCTTGAGGTTTGTATTATCTTTTTCATATTGGTGATTCCATGTTATCTCTTATAAAACAAATGTGTTATATCTGCATAACTGCTATGGATTTTGTAACTACTAGGAAAGATAATTCACTTTTTAAATACATAATCATTGATACAACTTGTCTGTACTTGGTTTCCACAAGAGGCAGAAAATTAGATACATGTAGTAACATCTTGATATTTTTCCAAGTGTTAAAAATGAAAAGATGGCTAAAAAGATAGAAGATTATCTCTGAGTTCTTATGATGATGTGTTTTTCAGCACCCATAACCCAGGGAACTGGAGTGAACTTCCCGATTGGAGAGCTTCCGAGCCAGCCATACTACCATGATATGAATTCGAGTGTAAACCTACAGAGGTCCTTGTCCTCTCCACCAAGCAGGTAAAAACTTGAAATAAGTGCTAATGTGAACCACGTTTAATAGTGTAGGACAAGCAATACACAAGTTCTGTCAACAACCAACTACTTTGTTAATTTCCTCTGATTTTTTGAGGCTGACTGCTTATGTATGATATCTCTGTACAGCTTTGTAAGTTATAAGTCTTGTCACTGGAAATGGGGTCATTACTGCCTGTCATCTTGAATGATATTGAAGATGGTGATGACTTTTTTCAAGGTTTGACATGCCCACTAAATCATCTGCCAAGAAAACAGCTACACATCCCAAAACTGTTGCGGAGCTGCCGGAAGGTCTAGCAGTTGGGAACGTGCTGGCAGGGCTCAGAGTGGTTGGCACAAAGGCTATCTTTGCAGGGCTCCCTCTTGGACCTCTGTCTTGAAAGATGTGTTTGGACAGATACTGTTTCTTCTACAAAAGGTATTAGGACAGGTATATAAAGACAAGGTATTCTCCTCCATAACAGCTCATGAAAGTGTGTTTCCTGCCTTGCTCTTTCAGGGTCATTTCCCAACAGAGTGGAAAGACAGAGGAGCATTTGAGATAGCTACAGGTTAATTTTTCTCAAGGGTCTCCCTTCGCCTACTGCAGGCAATTTAATCTGAGGGACCCACTTCCTCCTTGTTCAACATGCTCCCTTCTCCCATCTCCAATGGGAGAGAGACTCCCATTTCCTCCCTTGGGAGCAGCTGGTGTAGAGAGCAGCCCATGGATGTGGAGAACGTGCTGTGCCTCCTCCTGATGCCCAGAGAATGTAGTGTCTGTCAGACCCCTAGGGCTCCTTGGTTTCTGAAACTGTCTGATATACCATGAAATCACAAGTGCTGTAGGAGCTGTCATTGTCCCACATTTGTGCACCTCAGTGAGCCAGGAAGTTGTAGCCAGGGGGTGGCAGGGGTTCAGCTACCTTCTGAGAGCAGGAAGGAGCTGCTCAGCGGTGCCCCACACACACACTCTCACACAGGATAGCTCCAAACGTGTGTCGACGGCAAAGAGCCAGGAAGGGTCTTCATATGGGGTTCCATGGAGAGAGTTATTCCAGCCACACGCAGGTGAAGAGCTCCAGACACAAAGACAGGCAACAGGGGAGGGTCCAGTTTTAAGTACGAGGGGAGGTAGGGGCAGAGAGAGCATCAGGGGCCAATGATCCCAGGGCACAGGGGTGGTACACAGGTGGGGCTAGGGTATGGGAGCCAGTGGGGAAATGGCTGAGGGACAAGGGCCAGCAGGCCAACTGAGTAAACAGAACTGGGGTACATTAGCATAATACAACAAAGATCTCTGGGCGAAGCCTCTTTCTGTTGCCCTAACCTAGGGAATGTCTCTCGGGGTCTTCCCCTCCAGGGGACGTCAATGGTTCTTTTGTTAATAGGCCCACGAGCCACCATAGGAAGTTGGCTGCACAGTGGGACAGGATTTACCAGGACTTTTGGGGGGCTGAGGTATTCTTCCATGAGCACCTGGTGCTTCAGAGTTATTTTGATGCCTTAAATGTCTACCTAGAAACAGGTATTAGACAGGAATAAAGGAATAAAGGAGGTATTTATTTGAAAGGCCTTCAGATGTACACTTCTGGGCTCCAGAGGGTCCTGCCTCAGTGGATCCCAAAATGGATGACAGGTCACGAGTTCTTCACACTTTTGTATCAGCATAAATTCACCAACCAGAACCCAGCCAATGATGGAATTTCCCCAAGCTTACCCCTCTCTCCCAAAGATGATGGTTTACAGTTTTTTGGCCTAGGATGGTCTGGGTGTCCTTGGAGAGCAAGCTAGAGAGGCTTTGTTATGTCTGTCTTAGCATAGAGAACAGCACTTAACAAGGTACAGGAAACTTCAGAGTTAAACTAGCAGTACAGGATTTGAAAAATACAAAAGTTAAAACCTAAGGCATCATTTTCTCAGGTTCCCCTATTTCATTCCATTGTATGTTCAGCTTGGTAGTATAGCAAATGCGTTTTAGAAGGGGATGGATTAATCAGAATAGATGGATTAATTATCGCAATATAACAGTAGCAGTTAGTAATAATAGTAGTAATAGTAATAGTAGTAATAATAGTTAGTAG
>VZRF01001892.1:114430-167561 GCA_013396875.1 Vireo altiloquus
TAGTAGTAGTAGTAGTAGTAATAATAATAATAATAATAATAAATAATGCCACATCATTAAAACCTTCATCCTGGTTTTCTTTGGCAGTCAGTATAACAGCTTCAGAATATATTGCTATTAAGGAACTTGACTTTCCTCCACTGTATTAAAGTTCTGCCTCATTTTATATAGTGTGACTTGAAATATGGGCCCTTTGTTGTTTTTAATTAAACTAGTCAAAAATGAAAAGTGTTTGTTTCAGACTAGCCCTCTTTGAAAAGCTTACGAGTTTGACCTGATGAAATACAGTAAACTACATTTTTTCCTCATTAATACATTCACAAAAGTTCTTGTTCTACCTTGGCTTTATTAGCAGCACTTTCCAGGGACTTGCTATGCTTCATGGTTTCTGAAGAGTGTTTAGTATATTCATGACCCAATCTTTTTTTTGGTAGGCTACAGTAACAAGTTTCTTAGTTGTTTCTTAGTTTTTCTCAGTTGTTTCTTAGTTGTTTCTTAATTGAAATGCTGGTGGACTTTCATATAACCCATTAATGCCATTTTTGAAATATTAAGTCATGTGAAAAATGCAAACGTATACCTGCATTGCATATTAACGTCACCTGTGCAAGTTAATGTAGGTGGTAATATCCTTTTTTTCTTTTTTTTCTTTGTAATCCTGATTTACTTGCTATTAAAAAAGAGATCCAGAAAGTTTATATACCCCTACTAGATGAATATGTTTTTCACTGCCAAATGTCACAATTTTTCAACAGCAAAAGACCCAAAACTATCTCCATAGATGAAAATATGGAGCCCAGCCCAACAGGAGACTTCTATCCTTCTCCAAATTCACCAGCTGCAGGAAGTAGGACATGGCATGAAAGAGATCAAGGTGAGTAATATGGGATTATTTTACCTTGAAGTATACTCAAATATACAGTAAATCGCTACATCTGCCATTACATTGTTGCAATAAAATTATGGCTTTTTAGAAGAATATTTTTTTTTCCTGTGTGATTTACGTATTTGCTGGTTTTGTAAATGTAGTTTAAACCAACAGCCAACAGGATATTTTATCAACAACCACAATAAATAACAATAATAATAATAATAATAATAATAATAATGTCTATCTGGTGACTGCCTTATTGTTTGAAACGATGACAAATGAGGACTTGATATTGTGTATGCTGTGACCATCCCAGCAGAATTTGGACTCCATTGCTTTCAAATAAAAGTCAAAACATCTCCTTACTATGGTTTCGCCAACATAAGAATATTATGTTTCTCTGTCACCATGACATGGACGTTTAGTCTGTACCATCTGACTCGGAATAGATCCAAAAGGCTCTTTCTGAAGAGCCTACATGTAGCCCTGTGGGCTCTCTCTGTAGGTTGAAGGGTTTGGTAAGTGGTGGTATGTTCTGGGTTATCCAAAGCAATAAACATGCTTATGTGGAGAAGAAAGTCGTGGCTGTCAAAACAGGGAGATTATTTGTCATAACTTTCACTCATGTTGTGTTGATGCTTTATAAACCTAGGTGTCAATGTAGTCTTTTCCCTCCCCTTTGTTATGTGAGAATGTGTTTAAACTCATATATTTGTACAGTGTTGGTTAATGGATCCTGTGGCTGAGGTGCTGCAGCTGTCTGGAGAGACTGAAATGTACAGCATAGAATGCCAAAGGGAAATAGAGAAAAAGACATGCGGTTGCTTCCTTTGGGCTTCTTTCAATGTTTGCCCTCAGTTTCCACATCCACTGCTGATCATTGCTCTCAGTTCTTCAGTAACTGGAGGCCCGTTGGTCTTACCTCATTTTTATATTGTTTCAAAGCTTCTTTAAAAAAAAACCCAACAAACTCTTTTTTTTTTTCCCCTGCTACGTTTTCTCTTTCCTCTTCCATGTGCAAGGAAGCATGTGGCTGGTATTTCTTTTAGCTGCCTTTTACTTTCACATTTCCGTTATAGTTGGTCTCCTTTTAATCTGCTTTTTTCTTCCCTCTTATCTGTGTTCTTAACCATTACTGTTCTTCTCACTCAATGTTAACTAGTCCTTTTCTTCATAATTTCCTTTTTATTCCATTTCTCATGGAGGCTCTTATACTGTCTTATTTTTGACTGTTTGAAACATTCACATTTGAATTTTTTTAAAAAAGTTTTGCCTGTGGTTTTGCATAACCAAACTTAAGAACAGAAAATTGTTCTGCCACCCAGAATCTTCCTTCTTATGCAAAATATTTTCCTCTTTGAATGCTACTTGTTTTGCCATGAAACTTTATTACAATTTTTTATGAAAGACGAGATCATACCTCAAATAAATTTTTTACTTTCTAGATAAATTATTTTTGTAGTTGGAGGGAAAACAGCTCATTCTTCCTGTCTCACATTGCCCCATTTGTGAAATGAAGTAGTTTTGTGCTGCTGAGTAGTAGTTTTGAGCTTCTGAGAAGTGCACTGCCATATAGACTCCTGAGTGCAAGTCTTGCTGACAGAGCCTTTCACAGACAATCTCAATAGCTCTCGAGTATCTCAACTGCAATTTAGGTTTTGAATCATCTGCTTGCAAAGAATCGTAGTCCATGAACACTGGATTTGTTCATGTTTGTATGAACTTCGTGTTGTAGTTATCAGTAGTGAACAAGGTTATGATTTAAATTGCTTGAGTGTATTTACAATGAACTTTTACTTAGTTTCTGTGCCATTGGGTAGCTAGGCTTCTGGACTGAAACAGCCTTTAATATGTTCCATAAACCAGGGAACTCCAATATGAGGACAAGAGAATAAAGAAGACACACTTAAATCAGTGTGTTTTACTTTTGCTTCCGGGAGTTTACATCCCTCCCTGAATACCCTGTCCTCCAGCACTACTGGGCTTAGTGAAATTTTGCCAGATCCCTGTCAGAGAGGTTGCCTTTAAGTCCCTGTTAGGGACTTTGTTTCTTCCATCCTCAAGATATTCTTCTATTCCTGCAGAGGCACAGATACAGCAATGTCTTGTGTTAAATACATTATACTGGGAGAAATAGAAGCCTTTTACCCCTAAAAAGATAGGTTTTTCTCCACTCAGTTTCTGAGGTTATTGTGCTGCTGCAGAAACATTATAAGGTAATAACTGCAATGCCTGCCCTTGGTGCCTGGGCTTAGTGAGAAAGGGTGTGGGGCAGTTTTCCTGGCATATTTGTTCTGCTGCTAGTTTGTTAGGTGCTTGATATCATCTTCATGGCACTGATTTTATCTCTCTAGTGGCCAATGGCACGGCCCAAATTAATGGCATGAAGCTCTGTCAGGAGAGATTTAGGTTAGATATTAGAAGAAGGTTCTTCACCCGTAGGGTGGTTGGGCACTGGAACAGGCTCCTCAGGGAAGTGGTCACAGCACCAGCCTGACAGAGTTCAAGGAGTGCTCTCAGTTCAAGGCAATGCTCTCAGATACATGGTTCTTGGGGCTGCCCTGTGCAGGGCCAGGCGTAGGGCTTCGGTGATCCTTTATGGGCCCTTTCTAGCTCTGTGGATATTCTATAATGATTCTATGACTTATATGTATCTGTGTAAAAGCTGCTTTTTAACACAGATGTTGTATCACAATATTGTATTTATGAAAACGTATTTTGTGTTTCCCTATGCCTGTAAACACAAAGATAATATAAATAAATTTGAGAGGTGATTTCTGTGCCAGATATCCCTCTTGTATTACTTCCCTCTCACCTGTGGATACATGTGTGCTATATGAGGTTAGGGATAAATGAAAAAGAAATAAGCCTTTTGGTGTCACATTTGTATTTATCCAGTGTCAGCAGGGAATGCTTGTTCAGACAGTGTCCACACCCCATCAGCATCAAAATGCAAATCATTTCACGATACCCACAAATAAATGTCTCTGGATATCATGTTTATGGGTAAATAGCTTCTCTCCCCCTCGAGTGCAATTTTAACTCTTCTAAGAGACAACATCAGGAATAGGGTTGATACTAACATTGTTCATTTCAGTTTCATTGTCTCAGTTTTGAACTTGACAGAGAGACTTCTCTTACTTCTGAGCTAAAATACATTTGGTTTCTCCATCACTGTGTCTAAATGTAATATATTTTCATAGAAATTCAAATAACAGTTTTGAAAGACTCTTTTGTCATTTAGGCTTTTCAAATCTTTATTTAACTACTCCTAAAGTAACGGAAATGTCATGAGTGTGGTAGTTTGAAATTGGATAGTTACAATAAAACAATGATGTCTGAAACACATTTGAATAAAATATTTAGGAGTTTCCTAGGTGTCTGTGGGGTATCTAACAGTTTTGATAGAGAGAATGAGACAGAAATTATTGGGCAACATAGAAATATACTGAGATTAAAAATAGGGTAGAGGAATGATTGTAGTAGGGTGAAACAGGTTAGATCAGCCTTCCATTTCTTTGAAAAGCAAATATCATGTGTTTTAGTAGGTAAGAAGACTTCAGGAGAGGCGTGATTTTGTTGTATTCCCAAAATGTTTCATAGCTTCTCTATGCAAGCATGCATCATGAGGGTCAGGGACATGATTACAGGAGTACTTGTGCTGTACCCAGGATGTAGCAGTTGTGAAACTAAGGCAAGGAAATCTAGCCCAGTTACAGCAAAGTCTTGCTCATACCAGGCTCTTCTTTCAGTTGTAAAACCCCAGACTGTTAAATGTCTTCCTGTCACAGTACTTCCAAAAATGTTTTGATAAGATTTCCAGATGTTGTGCTTTATAGTCTGTTTTGGGGGAGCTGTCTCTTTGAAGATGTAATTCTGGTCAGAAATAAGTAAGCATATCTTAAAAATAGTAACTTTATAGCTGGCATACTCTTGGTAAAAAACAATCCACAAAGAGTTATGTTACCGATCTCATATAAAAATATAACCCCCCCTCTAATTAACCAAAATTAACATTAAAAATAAGTTTTTATTTTTTTATTTATTGAATCGGATTATTAATCCCTAGAGAAGAAAGGAAAATCTTATGGAGCTGTGACACTCTCCTGGAGGCTTACTTCATTGGTTTGCAAAAAGTTTTTTACTATTTTAAAAGCATATGTAACCACAAGAGTATGCGTAACTGTTTAAAAAATGGATTAAAAAAATACTGTGGAATGACAATGTTTTTTACTTTGGAGACATACAAACATGGGAAGATTCTGTATTTTGTGCCATTATTTTTACTGTGTTGAAATACTTAAAATATGCCTCTATTTGCATGATTTTTTGAAACAAGTTTGAGGTTTTCTGATAGAGCAGATAGGCACGCTTATAACTGCAAAGATTTCTCCCAAGACTTTTGCCATTAGCCTTTCAAATAACCAACTGTCCTCCGAAAATCCCACAGTCCCAGAAAGGGAAAAGTAATCTGTGAAAATGGTACCTACTTATATATAGAGCCCTAATATGACAATTAGGATTTCAATTGCTGTATCTTCTGTCAGATATTGTGCAAGTTATTTTTTTCTCTCTTGTGCCTTGTTTCTTCCAACTGGATGTCTTAATAACTTTGATGATGTCTGAATCATGTCTTACACTTCCATCGATAAGAAATATATCTGCATCTGAAAAGAAATTTGCTGTAGATCTCTTCCAGTCTTCTTTTCTGTTACTGAATTCTTTACTATGATTCCATATTAAACAAAACTTTAAGTTCCTGCACTAGTAAGATTTTTTGAGATAGATGTAAGTTTCTTCCTGAATAAAATCGATGAGTGTTTTAGAAATTTAAAAATTTTATGCAGTAAAAAAAAAAAAAGTCCCTTCACAATTTGGAAGAAGAAGTTATTAAAAATCTAAAAAGCCTTTAGTGACTAGTATTTAGGGTTTATTAGGCTAATAACTGTTGGTTATTATCTTTATTTACTAACTGGTAAGGAAATCAGACCCTTTTTTCTTGATTCATAAGGAAACAGGAGTATCAGAAAAGAGAAGGACAGTGTGTCCATCTACAGCTTCCTTTCTGAAAGCTGGCTTAACAAAGTTTATTAACATTATTACAGACAATTTCCATTTTTGTCCTTGAGATCTGTGTTATTGTTATTGTGTTGCAATGCTGTGTACATTGGAAATAAATAAAACAGTTTTCATCAATGCACAGTGTTCATGATAAAGGTGGAAAGATTCATGTGGATTTCCACAGTAGTCAGGTGTCTGGAAGTAGTGAATATCAATATACAATGAAGTGAATTTTAATTTTTCAGTTTCTTCATCATGTTCATTCTCTTACACCTCACCCACCTCTACCAACAGTCGAGAGTCAAGATGCCATCATTCCATTAAAACTGAAACAGCTGGACAGCCTTCACCCGTTTGGCCAGCATCTGTTGGACCCTCCACTTCTCAGGTCCCGACATCCTTTGTTGGATACCCCTCTTCTGGACACTTGTCTGCTTTTGCTTTGTCCCCATCCACTGGACACTCTTTCCCCACTGGGGTCCTTCCTGATGGCTCTTTTTTCCTTGGGTCTTCCTCTAATCAGTCGTCAAGGATGGATGTTCTCATTTCTGAAGTGAGGGAACTAAAAGAGGAAGTAGTTAATGTGGTCCAGGAGTTGAGAACGGTAACAGAGCACCTTGGCTTTTTGGTGTCCTGTGTTGGACAGGGTTCAGAATTTTTTCCAACTCCTTCTGAAGGTTAATGCTTTAGAAACACACTCTACATCTAACAGATAATTCAGCTTGCAAAGGTTTACCTTAAATAACATTCTGTGTTTTTGGCTTAGCCTGAGTTCTCAAAATCCTTGTATGTCAAAGTACATTTGAAAGAAATTTGTGTCTTGTTACTAGCTTGTTACTTCTACTTTTGTATATTTTATTATTTCAAACTACTGTTTGAACAATATATGCACACATATACACATACCTTCCATATCTGTGTATCTCTGTATAATAGATATAATTTTCTGTGGTTTTAACTTAATTTTAGGCACTGTAGTCAAATACTGCTTCTTGATAAGTTTTCATGACTTCACATTTGTAAAGTGAGAGAGACTTGTCACCAAGACTAACTTCTCAAAGTGTATTTCTGGAGTAAATTCTTAGCCATGGCTTCTGTGACCCTGTTGGCTGCTATGATGCTGAAAATTGCGTTATGGTAACACACAATAGCCTTAACAAGGAAGAATTGCCTGGTGGCCCAGTTTGAGTTCTCCTTGTTCTTCCTCATTGCAGAACAAGATGTTAGTAGAATTCAATGAATGAACTTTGTCTACTTGTTAAAAATAATGTTAAATGCTGTGATAGTTACAGCTAAGATCAATAGGTACTTGCTTTACTTTTGTTTTCTGTTTTTTAAGAAATTTTACAAGAAAAGCTGCTGGTACTTGAAATAAGTCAAACATTATTTTCATAAATATGAAAGATGCTTAAAGCTTGAAAGGCACTAAGTATAGAAAAATAGGTGAAGGATTTCCCAAAAGCTTATTTAAAGAATATACAGAGAAAGAAAAAAAAAAGATCCATGAACAGGATAGCAAAAACAGGATCTTATAATAAGTTGCTTTACATTGAGAAAATTTACACCCTCCATTATTAAGAGGGAATGATGTCAAGTTTATGCTCTCTTCATAAAATAAAGCAAAAAAGATTATATCTGATTTTTAGTGTTTAGAATAGATTTAGACTGGTTTACAACTTGTTCATAAGTATCTTCAAGTATTCAGAATAACAGGTGTGGAAGTTTTTATTCTAGGCAGAGCAGAGACCTGACTTTTCCTTTAGACCATGAACAGTTAAGTTTCTGACTGCATGGAGAGCAACAAAATGTTTAGAAGTATAAACAGAAAGACAAATACAGTTGGAGATGCAATAGGAAGCATACAAAAAGGGTTTGCTAACTTTGCGTTCCTGGAAATGACTGTTGTCAATAAAGTTGCTCAATAAAGTCACTGTAAAAAAATCTAATTACAAGTTCTTTGTCTTTTGTTTTGAAAAATATTTTGTGGAAAGACCTATTACTTAATGTTTTTTCTGTGTGATTAGTGAGTTGAATACACTCAAGGTCTCCCATACAGATCAGTGAAAGACATTAGTGCAAAAGAATATTTTTCTTGTATTCATGGCACTTATACTGAATTTTATGTCATGGCAACATCGTCTTATCTGGGTGGTTGATATCCTTTGATTGAAATTAGAGATAAAATGAGTGTCTTAATTCAAGATTGTCCCAGGAGCTACTATGGGTAACTTTCCTATTCTGGTTTTGCTGAATAAGAGATTTAGTATTTTGAGACTAATCAGCTCTTACTAGAATTTGTAGAGTATATGTAAGTCTGCATAATATAACCTATGTGGTGCAGAATATCTTCATTTTTCATTAAAGAAGAGGTATTTAGTACCTTCTGATACATAGTTTTCTGCAGTAACTTTTTTTTTTCCAGTTATGGTACATCCTTGAGATGAAAAATATTAATTTAACTCAGGTATTGTAATTTTTTTGGCATCTTTCCCTTTTATCTTTATTCATAGATTCTTCAGTTTTGTGCTGTGTACATAGATATATTTGAAAAAGTTCTCTTTTTTACTGCTTTCATACAATGTGTATCAAACTTAAGCAAAGTAGTAAATTTCAATAAGTGTTACTTATTGATTTTATCTCTATTCAAAACCATTCCCCAGATGGATCAACGATTAATAAAACACACCTATCAAACTATCCTTAACTGTTACCAGTATAGACTATAATAGTAATAAAAAGGAGATTTCATAATCTCAATGCTTCTAAATCAACAAATTCCTTCAAATTATTTTATCTCAAATAGCCCTTTAATCTTACTGTATTAGAAACTGGAAATAGTTTTGTGACTTTTGAAGTTATGGTTACAGTATTGATTTTATTTTCTGGCCAAGGTCCTTGGAGTCTCAGCATTAATGAGATGTTACAGCTGTACATTTTTCCTTGAAGTCTGGATGACTTTCTGTAGAATAAGTTAATAAATGACTAAAATGTACTCCAAAGTCTTTATAACTAGTTTGGTTTTTTAGGAAGATTTTGTCAGTCTTCCACAATGCTCTTCTATCACAGCTATGATAGAAGATACATATCCTATAGCTATACAGGAATCACCCCTCTTAACAATGATTCGTAGATGATAAAATGGCTCAGTCTATTTCTGAAGTATAAACATAAACAAAAAAGTACTCAAGCGCCAGAAGTACACCAGAGCTGCTTAAGGTTTTTTATGGCAGGGGGGGGGTTTTAGAGCCTACTGTGACTTTTTAAATGGTGGTATATATACTTGTTATAGCAACACAGTATTTTTGGTCTGATGCCTTTCATCTCTGTTTCCAAAGTCAGCCTTATTACTTGCAGTGCCTTCAGACCATGAACACTTAAGTTTCTGACTGAATGAAGAGTAAGAAAATGTTTAGAAATATAAACAGAAGGACAAATACAGTTGGAGATGCACTAGGAAGCATACGAAAAGGGTTTGCTTTTTTTTGCGTTCTTGGAGATGACTGTTGTTTTCTCAATAAAGTCCTGCAAAATATTGCCTGTAGTAAGTAGTCACCCCACTGAGCTCTGTGTTAGTACCGAGTAATTCCCGTGTGTATGACATCTGATGGGCTGCATTGGTACAGAAGTGGTTGGCTAAAGTGAGTCTGCAGCTGTAGGAAGACGTGAGGCAGGAGAGGCTGCAGAGGTGCAGCTCATCCCTGTGTGTCACTGTGAAGGTGGTGCAGACATTCTCATCTCCTTCCAGCAGCAGCACCCCTGATCCCAAGGATCTCCATGATGGCAGCTGCATCTTGGGGCTCTCACAGCTGGACAGTGTCTTTGGTATGAGATGAGGGTGAGGAAAGGTGAGAAAGGCTGGCTCACTTTAGGCCAGAAGACAAATGCATGGGGAAAAAGGTATGTTTTCTCCTCACAGGAAACAGTGCAGATATGGTAACACAGTCATGCTGTTTATAAACCTTTCCTGGGAGTTTTAGTGATCCTTCCTGATGAGGAGTGGTGAGGTGTGGTGAGGTGTGTTTAAGTGATGAGAATGAAGAATTGCTGCCCACAGTTTTTGCAGGACAGCATAGTTTCATAGTTGCCATAGTTTCAGCCTAATCTTGGTGGGAATAGATGTAAATTTATGTAGACATAATATCTTCAGTATGGAAGTTAATTACTTACATGTCGTATGATACTGTCAAACAACAGTTATGAGATTCGTTCTGTATGTGCTGTCCTACAGCTGGACATTTTTTGAAATTACTTTGGGATGTGGATGGTTTTGGTGCCCACATATACAATATAAATGCTTTAATCTGAACATCATAGCTTTTGTCATCCCTTGTTTTATAAATGGCCTCTTTTTAAAATTAATTTTTTTTAAAAAATTAATTTTAGGAAATGTGTGTGCAGATTTCCCAATTACTTTCGTTTAAATGTCCATGCACTAGATTATACTTCCCAAAAGTTAATGCATATAATTTTAACAGGAACTGTACTGAGCTGTTTTGCTTTCTGTCCATAAACAGTAGGATAATCAGTAATGCAATGGAGAATTTAAGTTGTCCAATGAGTCACAGATAGCAACAAAGAGTGTCCTACATTCATTTGTACAGGGACTTATCTGGGTTTTCCACCCTACCTTCCCATATTCACCCTCCGCCTGTATGCTGGGAGGTATAAGGGCAGGTAGGTAAAACCCTTCTGTCTCTTACCCAAACCCTTTTCTGCTGAGGTAAAGAATATCATAAAAGGTAAACACAGCCCATGGAATGCTGTTGGCAGTGAAGTACAGTATTCTGCAAGTTCATGTGGGTATGGATAAGAAGAATGATATGTGTGCTCCATCTAAATCATCCATCTAAAGATTTTGGCTTTTATGTTTCAGTTGTCTGGAAGTTCTTGTGTCACTTTCTTCTCTTATATATATTAATACTTACAGAACAATGCAAAATAAAATATTGTCATTTATTATGTCAAATGAAAAAAGAAATAATTCAGTTGCTATTGCAAGTAATTTACTCATTTTGCTCTAGCTTTTCTGAACGCACATTTTCTGAATGCACATTTTCTGAATGCAGTATTGTTTTAGTGTTTTGCTTCACAGCTTACAGTACTGAAAATTACATTGGTAGAAATTCTAGTCTAGTTTCTCTTCCTAGGTTTTGCCACACAAATCTCAAAAGATGGTACATTGAAATGGCTTATCTGTTGTGAAATGGCATAATAGCACAACAGAGTGTTTAATTAGCCTTGGGCATGGTTCCTGATGGGAAAACAGGTGTCACGGTCTGGTAGACTGGATTGTGTAATATCGGAGGTGTGCCTGTGAAAATAACATTGGCGCAAAGTAGGCTGCTTTGAAACTGGGAGGTTGTAAAATCTTCATACACTGAAATGTTCTAATCTAGTATAAAATTTTCAAAGGTAAAATGGTTTTCCACGCTTGATGTAGAAGTAAAAGTAAAACAGATTTTTTAAAAAATGAGAGTTTTTAAAATGTGATGTAAAACAGATCAGTCTTTTAAATGTGAAGTTTAAAACCAAACCTTGACACTGGTCCTAAAGTTCAGAACACTCTCAGCTGCTAAGCAGTATGCATACAGCTGCATAACCCTGTTGTTTCTCTCAAAAGTGTGTACAAAGGCCTTCACCTTGAGAATTGCTAAACAGGTCTCAGAAATTCATAGCACAGAACTGACCATGACTTGTTTCTTCACATTGTTTTATTTTGATGACTTTTCATTCTGGAGAACCTCAATTACCAGAATTGAATTTTTCATGGAAGTAAACAAATTTTTAGGAGGCCTTGTCTCTGGTACAAGATAAAACTTACAGTGAAGTGGAATGAGATACCAACGGGTCAAGGATTAGGGCACAGATTTGTAAAAGGGAAGACGTAGTTGCAAAGACTGGTCTCTGATGCAGAACAGGGACTCTAAGCCAGTCTTTCTCTGTCATAAACATCAAGTATCTCAGACACCCAGCTGTTGAGGCACATCCCTTTTTCCCTCCTATTTATTCATGTATCCATATAAGCATGTGTCCCCATTCCTTTCCTTTTTGTGGAGAAGATAAATGAATTAAAATGTTTTGATTTTCAGGATTCTTAGTTTCCATCCAGCCCCGGTGCCAAGTCTTTAGGGCAGATATAACAAAGCCTTTTTTCAAGAAATGAGAGGTGGTTGTGGTTTAAAGTCATTCAGCTGTCAGTATTCAGTGTTAGGTGCCTTATTAAAATGCACAATTGAGAAATGCATAATGCTTACAATGTTAAAGGAAATCAGATGGAGCTCATCAAAAATTGGTGATGCTGGCTCTGCCTGTGCGAAGTGGCTCTGCTCCTCCTTCACATGTACAGGTGTAAAGCAAAACAAATTCTCCTGAGTACAGTGGGATTTGTCATGATTTTTTGTCATTGTACAGCTATCTAATGTGAATTCAAAATTTTATCCAAGTGTTCACATGTTCTTCACCCAAGTGTACCTACAAGGAGAGGTGGAAGCAGTGAAGAGTGAGGCCAAGCTGGATACGATGTATGTAGTTTATGCTGCCACCAGAAATTATCCCAAGTGCTGCCTCTGGGAAAGAGAAGTTTACTTAAAACTGTAGCATGGAAGGAAGGATGACTCTTACAGCTTAGTGTTATGGACTCCATGGTTTTTGTCCTTCACTATGGACAAAACTTATATACTGCAAGTTGAATATGGGTTTATCCTACTTTCTCTGGACGTGATGCTACACTAGTGAGTTGTAAATAAATGTTTATGGATTATTGTTTGCAAGAGAGTGTCTTGTAAAGAAAGGCTTGTGAAACCAAGCAGTAGAAAATATATTAATAAGAAGAGATCAAGAATTAAAAGATTAAAAGATATTTAGTATCTGTTTATGGATTCTTCTAGCTCTTCTCATAAGCTTCTCTCATGAATGAGAAAGAAAAGCTGCTATGCTGTGGTGGTGATAAAGAAAGCAAGTTGGGTGTGCAGAAACAGGCAGGTGGATGTTTAAACTTGCCCTGGGTCACTGTTCGATTCCAGCTGAGTTCTCCTTACAGGTGGCTTGCCAAGTGCTGTACCAAGATGACATTTATCCAGGAACTGCCTGGATGGCAAGCTGCTTCTGACTGAGGAAGAGGGTCTTTGCTTTGATGAGGAAATTGCCAAAACTCGTGTCTCATTAGTGTTTCCTAAGGTTCTTTGGAAGTGAACAACAGTTTAATTAAAGGCTGATGTAAACATGTTTCTGCACTTTCCCCACAGCATTTTATCACATTAGAATTGATCAAAATTGTTGCCTTGGGCTGTCTTGAACAGCTATACATCTGGAGCACCATTTGTGCAAGCTGGTGATGAACGGGCTGCATATGGTATTCTTCACAGCAGCTCTTCTGCCTTCCTATGTAGGCAGATTTACCTTGTTAGAAGATGAGATGTTCTAACTATTTTTATTTGCATAAGCCCTTTTTACTTTGATGTGATGCTTTAAAAAGTATAACATACTATTCCTTTGGGTGCCTGCATCCTGTATCTTGAAAGTAATACTGGCAATAGTGATTTAGAACAGCACTGAGAATTACATTTGAAAAACATTCTCGGCAGGACAGGACCCTGTGTCTGATTAATTTTGACCTTACAATGACTTTGTCCAAGTGCTTTTGGCATCTTTCTGTTTTTCATCTTTATTTAGGATTTTTTTCCAAAAGTCTGTTTTATTTTCATTCTCAAAGTAATAAGGATTGGAATCCCTTCCTGAAACTTTAAAACAAATAGATTTTTTTTCAGCAGCATTGTTGAAGATGTGAACTTTTCAGGGTATTCAGGCACTCATCAGCCTTGGTAGTCAGGATCAAAGTGGAGGGCAGGAATTGCAGGGGGATGGTGGAGGGTCACAGGCAGAGTTTGCACTGGATCTGGTGCCAGTGCCTGTGCAGGGCTTGACAGCAGAATGGGGCAGAGTAAACAAGAGGACTCTCAGTTTTATGTTTCCTAAGTATGCTTTCCGTGATGAAAACCCACTCAAGCTATAGCCAGTTCAAAAAGCATTGGTCCAATTTGGTCTCAAGAGGACATTCACATTTTGCAGGTCTGTCTTAGCAGAATAGAGCATGCCAATATTAAAAGGGTTAAAAATCCCTTTTAAAAATTACATAGTCTATGTAAGAAGGTCAACTGCAATGAGGCCCCTGACCAGTAACGTGCTTAAGAAATGACCTTTGCTTTGAACATGAGTTAGTACCATTGATTTGAAATCAAACCAAATTACAGTATTGAGATCTGTCCTATAAAACTATTGTAATTAAATTTGAAATAATTTGGTGCAAGGTCCAACAAATGCTGGGCACTTAATTTAAACTTTCAGAAAAAATCTGGTGGTTTTGCTTTGTGAAATACCAGTAAGCTTGGTAGAAATCATGTTTGTCCCTACTTCACACAGTGAGCTCTGAAGAGATGTTTTTATTGATAGGAAAACTTGAAGGAAGAAGTGGCAAGACCCTTCCTGAGACATGGAAAACATGACAGACAAGTTAAAGTATCCTTTATTCTTAGGGAGGTTATGTTGTTTCACTCTGGTTTTGGGAAGAGTAAGGGATAGGTTTTGAAGCAATACAATAATAAATACCATAAACTGGCATGTGTATGGCAGTTACCCTACACACCTAAGTGTAGGTGTTCCATTAAAAAAAATGCAATAAAAATTAAGTGGCTGTTGAAGGAGCAGATGATTCGGTGATGTTCTGTGGAGGTGAGAAGTGTATAAGGAAGTTAGGAAGACAAATGTCTCCACTGTTTGATTTGTCTGGTATGAAAGGAATGTAGTTTCTGTTGTGCAGGACAAGGACCTGTTAGGACATTATTTTTAATTCTCAAGTTTGAAAGCATTAGTTTAAAATTAGTTTATTCATCATAGGGGAGAGGGATCATCATACTGTATTTGTGCAATAAGTAAAAAGTAATATCTTCAGTCCATAAAATGATGTGTCCTGTGGCAGACTTCTAAGCTAAAATCACTGTTACATTGTTTTTCTATTGTAGATATGTCTTCTCCTACAATGAAGAAACCTGAAAAGCCTTTGTTTAGTCCTACTTCTCCCCAGGATTCTTCATCAAGACTGAGCACTTTTCCCCAACATCACCACCCAGGAATCCCAGGAGTTGCACACAGTGGTGAGAGTTATAGAGGAGGAAATAAAAACCTCCCTGTTTGTTCGTTCGGTTCTCCTTTCCTATAATCAGATTGTGATGCATTTTTGCAGACTTTCTTAGAGACTTAATTCAATTTATAATACTGATGAGAATGATAATGGAAAAGGTTGGGATATCCTTGCAGGAGTGTTCATTTAACTGTTCAGGTAATCTGACTGCTAGAAGTTGCTAAAAAGGATTTAGGATTAACCAGTGAATAAAATAACCTGTACAATGGATGAAGAAACTGACGAGGAAAAATCCTCTCTGTATTTCATCCTTTCACCTAAATCCCTTTTTCATTATTTTTGCTATGACTCTCTTGTATTTAAATACCAGAATAGGCCGCATTTAATATGCAAGAGAAGTCCCAACCATGTTCACTATGTGACACAATGAAATAAGTACCAGTGCTTCTTTTGAATGCTGAGTCTAAAGATGTAGAGTCCTGAATAAGTATTTTTCGACACCTGTGTTCTGAAATTATTAGTAAATCCACAGTAAAAGTTCACTTGAAATGAGGAGGAGATACTTGAAATGTGACAGAATGCGTGTTGTCTTGAGGGTTTATCAGTAATGACACGGAAATTCCGGCATCAGGGTCCATTTAATTTTAAAGGTGAGATTGACCCTGGTTTTTGAGATGAAAACACAGTCCTCAGAAGTGTCCCCTCAGCATCTCATAGATCTCCTTATAAACTGCAAATAAAAGTTTTAATTTTTGAGCAGAGCTAAGTGGCTGATGGAGTAAAACAGATTTGAAAACTTTCTTCTTTTTCACATGCAGTTTTGCTTTGAGAAGTTTCTGTTTTATTTTTCCTCCACAATTTCAAGTACCTCCCTTTAAATTCATGTATAAAGACTATTTTCCCCTTAACATCTGCTTATTTTGTAATCCAAAATGGTTCTGGACTCATTCTGGTCTCTGTGAGGTTTCCACTATGAGCAGATACTCAAGCACATCAAAGATGACACATGAAATGGAAGGGATAGATTTCTCTCCACTTGTGTTCATTTTGTGCAGCTCTGAATTGTCAGAGCAGTAACTAGTATTTTGTGTTTAAACTGAGCTTGGCAGGGCTGTGATTAAAATGAACCTGCCACCAAAAAAAAAAAAATCCTATATTTATGTGTATATCTTTAATTTAGGGTATAGTTTTTAAATACACATAACAGAGTGACAATCATAACCTAACTTGTGGGTGAATGGTTTACTTGCTGGGAAACCCCATTTTTGTCTTTGTAGCCTGTTCTATTATGCCAATGAGCAATGCCCAAAAAATAGCAAGTCCTTTAAAAATTAAGCTGAAGAAACCCAGAGATGTGAAATGTTGTCCAGAAGAGCAGTGATATTTTGCTTGTGAGGTACACAGCATACAGTAGACATCCATTGAACAGTCTATAAAAGTGTCTTGCTTTACAGACCTGATTTTGTATTTTTCCACTAATGAAAATGGAAACTCCTTGTCTCTTCTCCATTTCCACTGAACTACACACCTTTTCTTTCAATGCACCAAGAATGTGCTCTCTAAGTGTGCAGTAAGGATGGAATGTGTGTTCTTGTGCAGTGGGATAGAAGAAAGTTCTACACTTCCAGACTGACAGCAGAAGGACAAGCTGTACCTTCCTTGCACTGTGAAAACATTGTCAGTTGTTTAGACATAGCTCACAGTCTTTAGGTAGAGAAGTGTACATTTGTAGGAGCTGGAAATAAAGAGAATGAAAAGAATAAAAATGGATAGGGTAGATAATTTTATTGGATGGATTGGTTTCTCAGGCTCTGAAGTTGAATGTTCATTACAATTTTCATAAAGGTCAGCAAATATTTGTGGCAATATTGATGAGTAGATATTGCACTGTCCCCAGATGAGGCAGGTAAAGTGCAATGCAGTGAGGAATCCCTGTTTCTTGGGGCTTGGTGATTTTCCTTGGTGTTGGAGTGCTGTAAATAAAAGTGGAGACTTTATTAGATTTGGTTTTTTTGGGTTCCAGATGAGAAAATTGGGTAATTGGAGTATCTTTAATGCTGGAGAATGACTCCTGTTAAAAAAATGAAAAAAACTATGATGGCATAACCCTCAAAACCAAAACAAGATACAATATTTATGAATTTGAAGCAGTTGCCCTTTCCATTTCCTGGGATAATCTGAGGGCAGGATCTGTTAATTTTTCTGTAAAAATGCCGTAAAGCAGGAGTGCAATCCATTGATCTATAACTGACTTTTTATTTTTCTTGCTGTAACACAGAGGTGAAGAATTTTAGAAGAAACAAGATGCGAAGTAATTTTAATTTTATTTTATCTTCTCCAGTCATCTCAACTAGAACTCCACCTCCACCTTCACCATTGCCATTTCCAGCCCAAGCTATTCTCCCTCCTGCCCCATCCAGCTACTTCTCTCATCCAACGATCAGATATCCTCCCCACCTGAATCCTCAGGATACTCTGAAGAATTATGTACCTTCTTATGACCCGTCCAGCCCGCAGACTAGCCAGGTACTGTAAAATTATGTGAACCCTCCGAAACAAGTCCTGTGAGGAATATGTATCTTCTAGGGCATCTAGACTGGTATCTCACCGATTCTGGTCTTAGAGAAATCTGAGAGCTGCTATATAAGTGATACAACTTATCCTGTTCATCCTGGTTGAATAAAGGGTGCAGGTTAATCATATTTACTTGCTCTTCCTCTGTCAAGCATAAGAAAAATACTTTACTGAATGAAAAGTAACTGGCAGCAGCAGCAGGGCAGGTCCTGCTCCAGGATGCAGCAAGGAGTGTGCTGATACATACATATGTCCATACATGGACATACAGGTATATTTATAGACTGGCAATGAAAATAAACTCTGGCAAGTCAATACTTGCCCTGTTCCATAGGCACTGATATTTGCATAGTGAGCACAGCACAGGCATACAAATTCTTTTTTTCTTCCTTTTGTAGAGAACATGCTGTAGCAGATGTGTTCCTGGCAACTGCACCAGTTCAAAGTTTTGTCTGATATTGGAAATTAACATGTTTTTCATTAGTGAAGTAATTTGTGAAGGACTGTGTGCAGAACTGCTTTCCATGATAGCATCAGCACCCAGCGTTACCATGTGATCTGCACTACAGGATAAACTGCAGTTGAGACTTGGTCTGTCAATACCTGGAGTATGTCCAATGTCAGTGTAATGTAATCTTTGCTGTTCAGGCTGTTATTTTTTTGATGCCTTGTCTGAAAGGCTCTTGTGGAGCCCTGTTGCTTGTGCTTTAGCGTGTTTTT
This sequence comes from Vireo altiloquus, assembly GCA_013396875.1. NCBI lineage: Eukaryota > Metazoa > Chordata > Aves > Passeriformes > Vireonidae > Vireo > Vireo altiloquus. The sequence goes on from VZRF01001892.1 coordinate 132,793, forward strand.
TTGGAAGAGCCTTGGGTATGTAAACTGAAGTGACAGTGGTCAGGTTTTCCTTCAAAGAGTTAGGTTCCTTTGGAAGGAGTTTCTCAACAGGGATGAAGGGGTTGTTGCTATGACAGCATTTTGTTTTGGGCTTCGTTTTGGTTTTTTTTTTTTCACTCATAATGACAGGACTTGCAGCATTCATTTTGGACACAGCAGCAATGGAACTTGAGACTGAATCAAACTTTCTCTGTTGAATAACAGATATGTACACTTTGGACTGTGCAGAAGGTCATGGTGGCTATTGTCCCCATGAGCTAATTCCCTGGTCCAGCTGCATGACTTTCTATGTATTTAATTAAGAAAAAACAGGAAAGAAAGTGGTACCTTAAAATAAAAAAAAATTACTTTGAAGAGAGAAATCCTAACTATGTGGGTTTTGTTGGTTACACTATTACTGCAAATTAAACCAAAAAGTGAATGTGGAGTATGTTGACTTTAGAATACAAATTTCTATCTGCACATGGATTAAAAGTCTTTCAATCCTGTATAGCATTTTTTCTGAGACTCAGCTGGGAATGTTGCATGCAGGACCTGATTTTAATTTGTGTAAAATTTCCATGAATAACAAAGTCTAATTAAGACACCCATTAAAAGTCCTTAGCGTTAATTCAGAGCGGAAAATCTCAGAGTTCTGTTGGATTTTTTTTTTTAAACCGATGTCTTAATTAGTCACTATTAAGGGAAAAATTATGCAAATTAAATCAGGCCCTTACTGTTATGCATTTCTTTAATTATTCAGTGCTTGTTTTACTTACATTTTGATTTCTTATATATGTTAAAAGAGCAGATTAGGTGATAATCTCTCTGGATTGTTCCATGTTCTGCTTTGGATCATTACTGAAAAAACCTACAGCATCTCATTGAAGTATCTGCCTTTCTTTCAGTTGAAAAATGTGCTGTCTTATGATTTTAACATTGGGGAGTATATTCATTGAGCAGAAGTTATGCTTTCAACTTTCTGCCCAACTCTTTTCCCTTCTCTCTGGTTGAAGAAATAATCTTTTGACCTTAAAAGATAAACTTTACTCTGCTGGTTTTTTTCAACATAGTTGCAAACTGAGAACACTTCATATTCTTGTATATTCCATAGGGAATAACAGACTTAATTAGCCTAAATTTACTACTTTCATCACTTTTCATAACCTTTTTATTAGGATAATTTTTTTCATTTCATTTGACGTTTGATTTAGCTCCTGACAAGAAGGGATGGGGTAAATAACACCAAATATGCAATTTCAGGCATCTGCATCAGCTATTTGCCATAATTTATTACCATTAATCACTATTATTAGTGGAATATTTTAAAAATTTAATTCTTTAATGTTCTTCCCTGAGATTTGGTGTAAGATGGAGTAGTTGCATGCCTAGTCAAAATATCTCTAAATAGAACAGTTAAAGTTTGGCTGTATAAAAAGTAAAACAGCAGGATTAATTTTTTGCTTAGGAAAAAAAGAAGCAACTGTCTGTGAAGTTTCAGTGAGAAAAGGGAATTGTTCTGATACAATGGCATGCTTTGAGCCAAACTAGTTTTTCTTTCCTAAATAAAACATGAATTTTTATTCAAACAAACTTAATTATTATAAAATGCAAAACTGCATCTGTAGCAATACCACATCAAATTTAATTATACTTTCCCACCTCAAAACGTATTCCTTTGGATTTCAAAAGGAGAACTATGTGATAGTTTTAATTTAGCTGCAAAAGGATGGATACCCGGACAGCATTTACCTAAAATGAACTGTTCCTCCTGAACATCTTTCAGTAATACACTAATTTAGATTGTTACGACAAGCAACTGAGATGCCTTGTACTCCCCACAGCAATTTTGAGATTAATTACATTACTGTTGCACTGATTACAGTGAGACAGTCATGCTATTCAATAGAATACTTTAAGTAAAATTAGTTCAAGGACATAGAGATCTCATAGGTTTCCATGAAGCACTGAGCAATTTTCTTGACGTAATGTTAAATAGTCCAAATTATGTGTGATGAACAGTCAGGAAGTTCAAGCAGACCCTTTGGCTGCAGTGAAAAATGGTTCAACAATGGATGATCCTAAATAAAAGGGAGCTGTGGCTGCCAGTTTCATGAATATCTGCTTTTTATCCCCTGCTTAATATGGAGAACAAACAAACAAATGTACTGAACAGAAATGGACCTTGTTAGATATAGAGCTGGGCTTGTCTCAAGCTAGTAGTCTGATAAGTTCTCAGGGTTTTGAGAACTGCAGCACTTTCCACTGATTTAGAATTTCTGTTGAGCCCTTTTTAGTATACTTATTTCAACGCTCTTCTTCTTAATTACGTACTCATGTTACTGGTTGAGATTGTAGTTGATGCAAGTTTCAGCAATAACTAATTTATTTATATGATATCCACCTATGGTGTTTATCCACCTAGAGTGTGTTGAGGTTTTCAAAGCTACCACAAATTCCCAGCATGTATTTCCCTTTTGAATGATTCCAGATGGGGGAATCTTTTAATCTTAGAAAATATTACCTTCTTTGTGTCTGTGTGCACAAGTACACATAGACACACACACACACACGCACAAATATGCACACACATGAAATGCATTATTACTCAGGAGTGTATGAATCATATACAGTATCAAATAAGACTGCCAATGAGCCTGAACAAATCGTCAAGCACAACATCACTGGTGTTGCTGAAATCAAAACCAAAATCTCCAAACTTAATTTGCCATTGAGTTACATGGAATAATTTCCTGATCAAGGGGTGGTGAATCATAGAAAAAGGATCAGCAAGTGTGATTAGGGAAATGGTAGTAAAGCAAACAAGTTGAGGTGAATCCTGCTGATGAACATCCTGGTATCAGTGAGTTTTTTGGGTTTTTTTCCTAAGTGAACCAAGGAAACAGAAGTAGACAATCTTCCAAGCTCTTTGAGTATGTATTATGAAGGGGACAGTTTACCTGTAACCTTAAATCAAAAATTGTAATATTTTTGATGAAATGTGAAGTTTTCATGATATGGTTAAACTAACCAAACTTGGTGGGAGTTAAGTATTGGACTGTTTTCTTACAAGAAACGGCTCACATGTGTTATGTACTACAGGCTGAGTGCATATTTGACTGCATAATTGACTAAAATTGTTGGGTCTGATAAAACTTACTTTATTGCAGCATGGGCTAGTTTCCACCTTTATCTTTTTGTTGGTTTTGTCGTTGCCTGAAGACAGAAATATCTGAAGTGCTTGAGAATAGCTGTTTCTGGAAGCTGATGAGGCCACTTATTTTCCTCTTGTAATTGATTGGGATATTGAACCTTTTGTTCCTTGAAAGGCCCATTCTTCAGGAATGCCAGGCAGAACCCTTTGTCTTGCATTCTTCAATACAATAACTAGAGTCATTTAGTGTTGAGGAGGAAATCTTGTGAGGCTCTCTTGGGTCTGGTCAAAGTGTTTGCTGTTGATTCTTGGGAGAGTACTACCAGGATAAGCCAAAAAAAGCAAAATTGTGTGAACGTGGTTTCTTTGTGAACCTCTTTTATTTGTTGACATTTAATAGTTTTCAGCTTCTTGGGTAAGTCTTTCCTTGTAATTCTTAAGAAATTATTGAAGATTAAATAAGGCAATGTGCAGTTTTCAGTTGTGATTGGGAGACAAAGAGTGAGAGTCCTAACTCAAAACTATCTACTGACAAGGTGTTTTAAGATTTAATAGCAGTTGTAAATGATTATTTTCTATGTAGTCTGTTCTAAGTGCATGAGTAGAAGTCTCTAGAGTGCATGAAATACTGTGTAACAAAAAGATATCTTTTGAACATTTATCTAAAAAGAGAATTCCTTTCCCATGCTTCTGTCACACAAACTTACCCTGTAGTTAAGGCATATATACAAGAAAAGTTGGGTTTTCCTTGTGCTGTTGACAAATAACTAATATTGTGAGTTCACAGGTAAAATTGTGATTCAGGATGATGGACTCTAGACTATCTTATTATATCCATGTCTGAATGTGGATTGCTGAAACTCTGCAGTTGCTCTCAATTTCAGCAGCATTACATCAAGAGGAAAATTCATACATCAGTTCATCAAGTGAATGAAGGCCTTCCTAAATCAAAGTCAACACCTTGATTTGTAATAGAAAGTAGTACAGAAGGGATGTTGTCAGCCAAGAACAGGCAACGGCATGTATTTTTCTGAAGCTAATTTTTCAAACAGACAGGTAGCTGTGTGTCATACCACATGAAGCTTTGGTGAGGTCTGTGTAACATATGTGGTCACAATGGGTTACACCGAGTCTTAATGTGGAAGCCAGGGAGATTAATTCCTGTGAAAGGTGGTAAGGGGCACTAAAAGAAGGTGAAGAGCATTGCTGTTGCTGCCATAGTTTTCAATAGCAGAAAGGAAATGTGTAGCCTTGCTTTGTGCCAAGAAAATGCTTTATGGCACCCATCAGGTTCAAACTGCCCTACAGCATTTTCTGCAGTCTCACTGGTAGTACTCTAGTAATGCCTTATGTTTAGCAAAATCTCAAAAGCATCATTATTACTCAGAGGATAATAAATTGAGGATATATGTTTCACACATTTCATTAAACTGCCTGCTTTTACATTGAGCTGTGTCTGGTGGAAGAATAATATAGCCATTTGATTTTTACAGGTGATGGAACATTAGGGTGCCCTAGACAAAAGGGAGAGAGGGAAAGTTAAAAAAATGAAAGATCTTCCTGATTTCTTTCCCTTTGAGATTTTCTGAAACATTTATCACTCTCTGTGGGCATTACGGAGCACAATGACTTGGGCTCAAAGACAGAACCGATCAGTTACAATCTCCAGGTTCACACATGTGTTCAGTAGGCAATTTTTAGTGTTAGATATTTGGAGCAGGGGACCAAAATATCCAGAACTGGACCTCCTATAATTTCATCAACAAAATTAAATCAATCACCCTTCTCAAAAGTACACTGCCATAGGGTTTTACAGTGATGTTGTTCACCACAGTTTTGGAACTTTGCCATTTCAAGAAACTGGAATTGTTGAGAGGAGATGGGTGACAATATTTCCAAATGCATGGTATCCAGTTTGACTAAACTGCTTTCATTGTTTGATCACCTGGGTATGATATGGTAATATTGTGAAACACAGAATTTCAATTAAAAACCTGTGTTTTAACATGCAAATATATAATTCTTCAAGTGTATTGGTTAGCTGGAGTAACATAATTTTTTGTTAATCCATGAAACTTCTTTCTGTAACACCTAACAGAGTATCTTATGTAACTATATTTAGGACAGGCACAGATTAATATGATTTCTGGCCTTTTAAAATAATTGTTTGAAGGTGATTTGTACTTAAAATTCCAAGGAAGACTGGATTTATTTTATTTGGAATTCAGTAGTAAAATTACAATTATTTTGTGAAAAAACAAGTTCATATGTCAACTTCAAATATATTTGATAATTTAAGGAAATAATAGTTTACACTAATTTTTAGTAGATGTGTCAAACAAGTTATATTTGGATAGCTCATCTGTAGACGTTAGTATTTTCTATTTCATTATACCATCGGAAATATTTTTGATAACACTGAAAGTAGTGAACTATATAACAAAACACTGTCCTGAATTGTAATTGAATAACTAAGGTTAAATATGCTGATATTTGGGCATATAGGTGAACAGACATCTGAAAGGAGGTTGTTTAATAACTGATTATAAATATGTTAGGAAATCAAATCAGGGAAAAGAGGTGCAGTGAATTCTGACTGTAAGAAAGTCCATATTCATATCTCTTACAGATTTCTGTTCAGACTTCAGATCTGAGAATTAATATAAAGCATGCATAGTGCACACCATCAGATAACAACAGCCTGACATTTTGGGTTTTGTTACAGCTGTGACAGCAAATACAACTTGTCTTTGGCTTTGGGCACATAAATGAATTAAAGTGTGGCAATTCGAGATGGTGAGGAATTAAAAAAGTTGAAAATTGTAACGCATCTGAAAATCAGATTAGTGTCCAATCAAATAGTAGACAAATGTATACCTGTAAGGTATAAGCCTGTAAGGGCTAAATTTCCCAGACCTTCATTGTGTTTGCTTCTTTTCCTCACAAATTCCAATGCACAGCTTGTTTATCTAACACATCTACATCTATGGAATTTGCTTGAGGTTTATGCCTCAGGCATCACCTCTGTGAATCTCAGGCATCACACAGACATATTGATGGCCTATTTGATGATAACAGTTGATTCTTCACCTGCAGTGCACTTGTCTGTAAGAATCTCTTCAGGGAAACTGGAACTAGAATGTAGAACTTGTATAAGGACAAAATTAATTTGGGTTAAATGATGTATTGTAAGTATTTGCACTTGTAATTGAAGTGGATAGTGTCCAAATAGATATGCAGTTTCCATGCTAAAACATTGATATAACTGTAAAAGATAAAAGGAGACCAGGTCACAGAAATTCTTTTTAGCTGCCAGTGTTCAATAAGATTATGAGGGGTGTGTTTCTGACCAGAGGGTTTCCCTTTTTGTACTGAAAACTTAAAGCAGGTCAGAGGATTTGAGACATTCAAGAGAGCCAATGTTCATGATCTTTTACTGCTATCAATTGCCACTGTCTAGGCTTTTACTTTAAAAGCTTTTAATTTTGTGCTTCCAAAGATAACCATAGAAGTGTGAATTGAATATAAACTGATGCAGCACTATCTCTGTGTAAATCTGAAGACAGTCCAAAGCAATGACTCTGAGACAATTGTGATTTGTTTTTTAGGATTATTATGACCTTAAGCTGCAAACTAATTTTGATAACTTAAATATCAGTTTGGTTAACTGCTTCACTGTTGTTCACTGCATGCAAGAAAAACAAATATGAATGTTTTGTATGGATGTTTTGTGAAGGCTTCTTATGAGAGACATTTCTCTAGCAGAATTTGGGAGAGTATGAGTGTTTTCACAAACTGTTTTCAAAAGTAACGCACTTAACGAAAAATGCTGAAGTTTAAAGAATATTTGAAGGGTACTATTTCCCATGACAACCTTTGTCAAAAGGAGGATCTTGGTTTACATCTCAAAGACAGCTAGGATTGTCGAAGAAGAATTGTATTTGTAAACGTCACACCAGGTATGTGCTTACCTACAAATGGATTGCAATTGCATTCGAAATCTAATGTGCAGAGAGTGAAATCTTGGAACTATAAGAATTAAACTTACTGAAGTAACAAGTTTACTTTTTTTTTTTTTTATTTCAGAAGTTTCTTTTCTAGGTCTAGCAGACCTCAGTTTCATTGTATTATGTCTGCATTCAGTTTTACATGTGAGACAGATAGAGAAACTGCATTTAGGAGGAAATTGGGGGAATAAAAGAATAAATGTAGGCACTTGGTGTTAGGCATCACAGACTGCATATACTAAAGTCACTAGTAAATTCCCTATGGGTGTCAACAAGGACAGGATTCCACCCTCTATTTGGGTGGAGTGGGATGGTGAACTACCATGGTGTTATGTATCTCACAGGGAAGAACTTGATTTACAACAGAATGGGGTATAAGTATAATCTTTATAACTTATAACTGAACAAGGAGTGAGTTTGCTCATTTGGACCATATGAACAAGGGCAAAGCTGGGGTCCATCTGAGCCACTGGATTCCTGTTGGCTGGGATCGCTACTGTACACAATATAAGGTGATACATTGCTGTAAATCATCATGGTCTTCTGTGACTTTCTAATTTATTTTAATTTATTCTAATTTATTCTAGTCTGTCTTTGGAGACAGCTGCTTTTGTAAGCTGGTTATACTATCTGTTTAAATCCATACACTCGATGGAATCTTCTTTCTTATTTTTAACAGAAGTTGATAATTTGGGTAATAGACTCTCAGTTACTTTTGTGATTGTTAGCGCACCACATAAGCTAAGGCTCCTAAGGTAGCCTTCTGGTTACAGTCAGCGACTCCACCCACAACCTGCCAGGTGCAACTGAGAGTGGTGTTCCCTCCAGCAGGCTGTGTGGACAGCTGGATTGCCAGGACAGGAGAGGGGCCTTGCCTCTGCAGCAGGCTCTCTAGAAGCATAGTGAAAATCCAGTCCAACTTAGTGAGCACGTCTTACTGACAAGAGTTGTGTCTAGGGAGTGACTTTTTCTCATTAAGAGGGAGGGGTAGTTTGTTTGCCACTCAAAATTAGTGTGCATTTTTACTGTTGTTTTTCATTGTAAGGCCTGTGATTTTAGAAAGGAGAAATAGTTAGCTAACTGCTCAATGCTCCTATGGACATTAGATTGGTTTCCATTTCCACTTATATTTTCTAGTGTTTTCTGTTAGTTTAGTTTGAGATGTCCTAAACAAGAGTCTCCCCTGGGTGCGTTTGCGAAGTCTAGTAGATCATACCACCAGGAAGTTTCTTGTGCTATTAATTTTGAATTTCCTCCTTCTCGATTTCATTCCATTACCCTGAGTATGTATTTCCTGTATTTTCCAAATAATTCCTTCCTCTTCTGTCTATTTATACTTCTCACATACTTGCAGTAATTGTCTCAGTCCAGTTATTATTTCATTACCATAGTCATGCTTAGCTCTTTTAACCTTTCCTTGAATCAGTTGAATTGCGTCCTTTATCAGTCCGTGTCTTTATCTTAATTTGACAAGATCCTCAGATGAAAAGATTCCCAGTATTTCGTGTTTGGACGGATCTTACAAAATACCTGTGACTCATAGAGCACACAGTCAGTTTAAGACAGAAGTTATCAGCCACTGTTGTAAAAACTATTTATTACATGCTAGTTTTTATTGCAATTAATTTACCGTTGGAGTATTTGCAGTCATGCATAATGTCTGAGGTGTGTTTAAGCACTGGCTAAACATATTTAACAGTCAGCTTTGCCATAGTCAGATGTGCCTGTATGTAGGAAGTATCATATTACCTTGATGACCTGTAGCTGGCATAAGGGCATTTGCAGACTGCCTCTTGCATCTGTGAAAGAAGTGTCATTACTTATTATATTCTTGACTTGCAAAGTTCCCATTATTACACACTTCTGTGTTTTTAGTAGGTGGCTTTTTGCCAGATATTATGATGCATACATTATAGTGCATCGTATCCAAACCCTCTTCCCTACTCCCAAGCATGTAAATCATTACATGCCTTCCAGTGTGAGTAACCTCTGTGGACAGCTGTGGTCAAGTCTTGGTTATCCTCCAAGCCAGAGTGGTATGGCATGTGAAAACACAGGTTTTACATCAGTTGTTTGCTCTTAATACTTCATACCTTAGGGCCTATTCCTGGTCAGTTTGTTCCTGCTGTCATGGGATTTTGTCACAGTTCGCAGACGCTGCATGAACAGCAAATATATTTTGAAACAATCTGATGGATGTGCACCCAGGGAGAAAGAATGCTTATCAAAAGGTACTGCTACCTAAGCATGTACTACCTATCTGAGAAGGGCCCTGCCTGGTGAAAATATCACATGGAAATTCGTAGCCTATTTAGAACAGCACATTCCAAGACAGAAGTGCTATTATGATGGGCAATTCTGGAAAACCCTAAGATAGGTAGGTTCCTTAAACACAATGTGTATGTTTCACAAGGCATTCTTTTGGTTTTGTTTTGTAGCCTAACAGCAGTGGTCAAGTAGTAGGGAAAGTGCCTGGCCATTTTACTCCAGTTTTGGCACCCTCTCCCCATCACAGTGCGGTGCGACCTGTGACCCTGACCATGACAGATACTAAACCCATCACTACATCCACTGAAGGTGAGGCATCTTCACCTACAGCAACCAGTAAGTATTTCTTTAGGAAACAAAAAATGTCCATCAAAGATTTGGTATGATTTCAAATTGAGGCCAGAAAAAGGCGCCTTTTCCTACTATTTGACCAAGTGGGTGCTCATCATTTTACGTGGAGAGCAAACATGATCTGATTGCAAAGCTTTTCCTCCGAAAATTTCAACCAATGGATCATGTTACATGAACCAAAGTTTGTGACATGGCAACCAAAATGTAAGGGAAAAGCCTGGATATTTGACCACGATTCAAGGAAAAGAAAATGTTTTTTCATCTGAGGTGGACATTGTTAAGACATTGAGAAGCACACCCAGGGCAGTAAGGTTTTACAGTGACCCACAGATGGAATTCCAAACAGGGACTGGATAATTTGCTCCTCAATGAACTTTCCTACAGAAATCAAACCTTGTTACAACACATACTGAATCCGAGCTATGATAATTGCATGTTAATTTAGGTTGTGTCATTTTTAGCCAAAACAACTGTTCTGGCAAAAGAAAATTTTGATTCCTTGTCATTGCTACCAGGGATGGTAGATCCACTGTTTGTATTTGTTTGGTTTTTTAAAAGAGAAAATAGCAAACCCTAAATTCAATGTTTTAAGTTCTTTACTACATATAGGTTCATGTTGTTTGTCCTATTTTCTTCAATGGAATTGCAGTCTTAGAAATAAAAGAAAATGTCTAGACTAATTTCTTCCCTTCCAAGTATTCATTCATTATCAGTGGTGCAGAATGTTGTTTTTTAATTGTGTTCTGCATTTCTGTTGTCCTTGAACTTTTATTTGGACTTGAGATGGCCAGTGTTACCAGTATTTATTAGAGTGGTAAAGATTTTTAGGAGACACTTCCAGATTTTGGAGAAAAAACTTAGCACTCTTTAAAAGTATTAGTCTCTTTAGGGTCTGTTACATTGAAATTACTTGTTCTAGACTTACTTAACATTTGAATGGCAAATACTGTCCCTAACTGTTGGTCTGTCATTAATGGAGACTGTAAACTGTATGTTTATCAGGTATTTTAAATTATAAATTAGAATTTAAATTTTACTATTTTAAATCTTTCCATTCGAAACTGAAGCAGAGATGAGATTCAAATGCATCAGATGTAAAGGAGGAAAAATGTTTAAGCATTTATTACTGAAGGGTAGTAGTAACTTATGAAGAAACTACTGCTCAGGTGTATAAAAAAAAAATATATAGGTAGATTTATGGAAGTGTGTTACCTACCCTTTCAGTATATTACTTTTGTTAAGAGGTAGTAGAGTCTATCTGTAACCCCACTGGTGTTTTGTGGTAAAGTTTTTGCACCTTTTAAGACAAATTCATTTTAGCAGCAAAGAAGAAGCTGTTGCTGTAAATATTTGCACCAGAACAGAAAACTGAGAAAACTAAGTTCTTGTATAGTTTCATGTACTCATGGTTTTGTTCTGTTTTGACATGATTGTTCTTGGCCTGAATATCTCTCTTAGATGAGGTCAGCGTTTCTGATAAAAATGGCAAAAAGAACACAGTAAATGCCAGAACTGTTTTGGGATGTTTTCTGGTAATCTGACCTTTACCATCGTTATAGGAAAGCATACCTAATCTGTCCATTGTCCTACTACCAAGGGAATGACTTGGACTACATTTTCCAGTTAAATCATCACCCAGTTTCTTGTGCAATTTATGGGAACTCGAGTACCTGATTCCTGCTGAACCTTTAGAACATCTTGGCTTAGATACTTAAAATAAGGCCTCCTCATGCTTCAATAGTAGTTTCCAAGTAAATTCTTTCCACTAGGGCATATAACTATAATAATGGAAATAATCCCTGTGTGCAAATTTTATTTGAAAGTGCCTGTATGCCTGCAAGATAGTTTACAACACCTCACCTGCTCAGGGTGTTATGATTTTCAGAGAACTGCATTAGTCTATCTCCTTGGTAAAGCCTTTTGACATTGTATTGGTAACTGTAAGACCATAAAAAACTGAAGAAATATAGCTTGTTGATGAAGAAAATAACGATAAAAGGGATCATGTCCTTCTGATATATAAATTATATATTAATACATATAAATTGTATTATCAGTTACAATAGGTCCATCACACAGATTGCTAATAACTTAATGGGAAAATCAACACTGAATATATTTTATGGCATAGTTTTATTTGCAGTGACTGATTGGCTCAAAATATATATGGTTATATATTTATATAACTTGGACAAGAAATTACTGTTATTATTCAGTGTGATGAGAATAAATTGGCAAATGATTAGCACTGCTTTTCATTCTGAAGTGCAATAGCAGAATTATTTTTAATGAGAAAGAACAGCAGGCTTTAATAATATTTGGGGAACCCTGTGGCCTCCACCGTAATTTCCTTCTAATAACTGGTTAATTTTTATTACAATTTTTCAGTAAGGCCTGTTTGCTCTATTTAGCATTTAAATTTTTTTAAAAACATTAAGGAATTCTTTTTGTTGCTTTTTTCCCTGTGACTTTAATATTAGTGGGTCGGTTAAGTAAGTGCTCTTCTTTAGCTTCTCAGTGGTGTGCTTGTATGTATCTGTCCAGTTTTAGTGGTTTTACTATGAAGTCTTTGCCACTTTTCCAGCAAGTTTCCTGGCTGTGATGCTACAGGTTGTAGTACGGACACCTTCACACTGGGAAGCTGAGTAACACCACATAACTAATTCCATAAATGCCACAAAATGCCATGATAAGGTAATGGTATTTAGGAATTACTGGCAGAAACCAGACAGGAATTTGTCCTAGAAATGAAGGATCCATACTCTGTAACTAATGCCAGCATCACTTTCCCCTCAGAAATGGATTTCTTCAACGTTTTGTATCAGGCAGCAAGAGAATTCTTCAAATGTTTCCCCTCAGAAAATACTCTCTTTTGATGTATAGGGGAGTTGAGTATTTACGATTATATTGCACAGTAAGAATTAGCTCCCTTCTTAGGAAAATATTAATCAGATAACATCCCATCCCAACTGCAAAGATTCCTTTCATGCCACATGAGTAAACCAAACTTTTTGTTCTAATTTATGTTTTTCTTTTACAGTTGTTGGGGGTTTTCTTGGTAAAAACAGGGCCTTTACCGAAATATAAATAATTTGATCAAAAATATTTTGTCTCAGATTGTAATTTTAGTAAATTCACAGTTGCTTTAGATTGGTATAATGGAAATTAAAATTGTGATTCTGTAAAATAAAACATTATTAAATAATTTGAAAAAAAAATTAATCAAAGGAACTATTATTGGCAAGAGACATCATTATGATTTACACATGCAGCTTCCATTGAAGTTCATAGGAATTTACACATGCCTTTCCAAATTTGGTCCAATATTTCTTTTGCTTTCTCTTAAAGGAAAACCAAAGACACATCCTATATATTGCAAAATCATAACTCTGGATCTCTCATATTTGTACTGTACCTACACAAGGTAATAGATATGATAGATTGGTATTTTTATCAATATGTTTTGTTCTTCCTTAATCAGCCTACACAGCCTCAGGCACATCCCAAGCCAATCGATATGTGGGACTAAGCCCAAGAGACCCATCCTTCCTACACCAGCAACAGGTGGGCAAGTTTCACATAGGTGTAATGATATAGAGAAGCTTTTGCAATATTACCTTCCTACATGCTGCCACTGTTACCTTGAATTAGACTGAAATTTTGAGGGTTTCAGTGTTTGCCATGTGAAGATGAAGTTTATTCAAAACAAACTGAACCCTTTAAGTTTAGTTTAGCCTGTGCTTTGTTTCTTAGATTTCTACCATCTTAAGGAACTCCTAATCATGTTTCTTGCAGTATTCTATTTTTCAAGACTTCACACATGAAATCTTTAATAGGATTTTAAGAAGCAAAATGAGGTGTTTAAAAAACAAATACTAATTTTAAAATCAGTTAAAAAATAAGAAAAACATTCAAAGCAAAAAATCCAGTTTATTATTTCCGAGTTATTTTGTTTCTTTTCCCCCCAGATTTTTAACACATTCCTTCATTTTAGTTTTAGAAAATCAGTTATAAAACTGAATTCTCAAGGCAACACATCATCACTTCTAGCGTAATAGGTTTAAATTGGTCTGCTGATTTCAAATGTGATAAAACCACGTTTTTGTTCTAGTTTCTTACATCATTTATATTTCAAGTAGCATTTTAAATTTCACATCTCATTAATGCTGTAAATTTAATGCAAATGAAGTGTTTACCCAAACTGTGAAAATATACAGCCGAGATTAATGATGGCATACAAATAAATTAGCTGCAGTCAGTAGCAAGGCCGTGCACATACAGAAATGGCACATTACTAGTAACAAAAATAAATTCAAACCCTTTAGAATTTTAATGTACTTTATGATATGTTTTTGTGTTCTTCTTAGACCTTAACAGTACAGGACTTTGAAATTCACAGCATGTAAAATGTTACAAGGAAAAGATGAATGCGGCAATAAGAATAAGGGTGTTAAATAGCCCTTGGTATTTGTTGTACTGTATTTTCTTTTCTCAGACTTGGGTTCCTGTCAGCAGGTTATACACATTCTGGTTTTATTTTTCTCTAAAACCTACCTGTTCTGTATTTGCTGAGGTATAGCTGATGTGTACTTCAGCTGAAACTCCTTATCCATACCCACTCCCAGGGCAAGGTGGCAGTATGTCCATTTTAAAGGTCACCACATGCAGAGTTCAGAGAAAATCATAAAGCTTATAATTTATTAAAAATAGTTTATTCTTTGCCAACTTTTTTTATACTTTTTTAGTAAGAACTAAATTCAAACATCTGTACACTTTAATGAAAATATGTAATGACTATTAGTGGGTTTTCCAGCCATTAATTTCTCAATAACTTTTCTGACATATTGTTTTGTTGGTTTTTTTCACCTCTCAAAAATTTTTGTATTATGAAATGTGATATAATTACTATAACTTTTTCTTTAAAGATACACTGTATATGCTTATTGTTTTTTAAAGCACCCACAACACCTCTCTTTTTTACTCACAGTGAATGTAATTTGTGGAGTTCTTGTGAAGTTTTATATAGTATTCTTTGAAATGTCTCTGACATCCTGTTACTTTAGAGATGTACAATAATTTTTTTCCCCTCTGTATTTTTGGACACACATTTTTCTGCAAACTGCTACCGCTTAGGCCCACTCCACCTTCTTCCAAGGTCATTGAAAGAATTCTAAACTTCTCACCACATGCCAGAAAGCAGTAGAAGCATATTTAATTTTATCCTGGCTGAATTTTAACATATATATCGTTAATGTTTTGCATCTCTATTTATTTTTGTCTTTGTGTAGATCAAAATAGATTTCAAAATTTCAGCAGTGTCTTTGCAATATCAAAGTGAGAGGGATCTCAAAGGTGTTTGGTGTTTATATAAGCTGTGTCTGATACTCCCTTTCATGGTAAAACGTGGCCAAATGGCTTAGAGGGAAGGGGAAACTAAGTTAGATTTCACATACACTTCAGAAGCAGAAAAATTATTCAATGCCACTGTGTTAAACTGATCTTCTCCTTTCTAAAGTATATTGCTTCATAGTCTCATTATATTAATCCAAGAGTGTCGACTGGTGACAAGTGAGCCATGTAGTATATTTAAAAATAGCAGTGTTTTATGCCTTTGTTCTTAACTCACTATTCTCTTCCAAGATATGCAATGGACATATCTGAGTTTGCCTGAGTGTGCTTGTGTGTGCATGTGTGTATGAATGCCTACACATATGTAGAAAATTAAGGCATAGTATGTACAGCTGAAACCACTTGAAAGAACAGAATTCTTTAAGTAGAAAGTTTTTCAGATGCATAAATATGAACATATGTATATGTATGTTTCTAATGAATTAGTTACCTTCACTCATTTCTAAAGATATCTCTGAGAAGACAGTGCCATATAAATAGATATAGCTGTAGATATAGATATAGATGTAGATACAGATATAGATATACATACACACATACATATATATAACCCAGAAAGTAAGCTAGAGCACTGAGATTATTTAAACAACTTTAATAGAGCAAAGGTTATCCTTTGGTAAAGCAGAAATTGGATTGATTTACTATGTCCTTTCATTACTTTACAACAATTTAAAAGAGACCACTTTTGTTGTGGCAGATTTTAAATGCATTTGCTTTAAAGAACCCATGATGAATGAAAAGAAAAATCAAATGGTACGTGAAATAAAGCAATTAATCATTTTGTATTAGTGGAGAGAAATTTTAAATTAGAAAGCCAGTGGTTTCAGTTCCAGAGAGGTCTTTTAGACATTCCCCATACCCTGTAATGCACAGTGACCCCTCAAGAATAAATATTGTCACTGGTACCTTTTTAACTTCATTGGAGAATTCTTTATGAAGATTTATTCTCTCTGGTTATGAGAAATATTGGCATGTACCCTTAAATACCTTTTGTTGCTGTTATAAAGAACCATTATGTTGCCCATTTAAGTTACAGTAACCACAATAAATTTAAAAGTTATGCATGTATTTTGCAACACACACTCACATGGAGTCCTGACAAAGGAATAGCTTGCTAGAATTTCCTGTAAACAATTTATAGCACAGCGCACCTGAAATACTCACATTTAGATGGGAAACACTGAATGATACTGTGAAAATGTGATGTTATATGCATTCCTTAGCCTGTAACATTGATCATTAGAAAGACCAGATTCTCATGGGAAATTATAAGTGTGCAGCCCACTTTCTGATGCACTAACTGGTGGATCTTCCCATGGCTTGCCTTGAAATGCCAGGTATTTCCATACTGTGGCATGAATAGTTACAAAAAATACATCTTTCTTCAGTGGCATCTGGAGAGTTGTATGTATCTTGTAATTTTCTTGTAAAAAAATTGTGTCAGACGTCCTCTATTACAATTTATTAGTGACCACTTGTTTTTCTGTTTTTGATTGAGCATCAGCTTCTGAGAGTTGTAAAGTGTTGGTAATGTAACTTCAGGAGGGCACCATGGCAGAGGGCAAGGGAAGTGATAAGAGCTAGTACCTGAGTGAGAGAGTTTTTCTTAATTTTATTTTTGGTGATTGGTGGAAGTATTTTCTGAAGCCAAATCTACTGCTCACTGTTGTTTATCTGTGCTGAGAAACATCCTCAATAAATTAAATTAAAGAAAGGTTGGATAATCTTCACAATTATATGGGTGAACCTTCCCCTCTCCCCCCCTTAATCTACATTCATTGAAGATTTGTGGTTTCTAAGCCTAGACTAAAGGAAAAAGCAACAAACCAACAAACTGAGGAAAGTCGGTCAAATTCAGCCTTCTGTAAGTGGACAAAATTCCTTGCCAGATTCTAGTTGTGTGTGTATTCTTTTGGCTAAGTGACTTTAATGGCAAGATCATTAGTTCAGTAACAAAGTCTTAGTGATCAGAATTCTCATGGTTATGTGACAGCATTTCTTTAGCCTCCTTGTGTCCCTGTTCTCAACTTCATGGATTTATTATGATATTGAAATGACGAACACTCAGAGTCAGGTTATGTTGTTTCTGGCAATAATGCTAGAAAGTTGCCAGAAATACTAGATATACACTTTGCCTGTGTAAACAGTATAAAATACAGAGGGATGGATGGATGGATGGATGGATGGATGGATGGATGGATGGATGGATGGAAGGATGGATACATAGACACTAGTATTTATTGCAAGTATTGATGAATGGTTTCACAAAAAAATAAGATTTCTGTTGGAATGAATGAAATAATGGAAACATTTTTGTTCTTGACCATTTAAATTTAGTGCACCTTGGGGCTTTGTATGTATGATTTATTTTTAATTAGAAAACATAAATAAATGGGATAGCTATTAAGGTCTGTGAAGACAATAACCTCTAGAACTTTCCCGTCACCATAAATGGTGCTAACTAATGCTGGCCTAATTGCTGAAGAGTTAATGAACTCTTCCAGTCTCTGCGCTGATAAATTCAGTGGCATGGTTTTCACTAAAGCGTGCACTTTCTGGGTATGGTGTGTTCCATTCATGATTTTCACACAGATTCTACAATCATGAATGAGATATTTTCAATGTACATAGTAATAAGGTCTCTAAAATGATCAGAAAACTGTAGATAGCTTTTTATTTCTTACAAATGCCTTCCCTGACTCTTCAGTAGAAAGTTGTTCTTATCAGATGCATCCTTTAGTTACTAAGTTACACAGCTGAAAATTTAGTTCTCTTCACATTATTAATCATGGAAATTGTGAACTTAAATGTCCGCTGAACACAGAGTATTTGTTTACAAAATGTTTTGGGTGGATGTCGCTTTTGCTTTCAGCAGCAGGCTGAAAGAAGAACACAGGCGGACTCCTAAAGAGAACTTGTCACTAAAGTCAGGAAACAGGTTATCAACACTTAGGCTGTTCTTATTGTGTCCCTTATCATAATTGACAGTTTGACGTAAAACTGGGTCACATGATCACCAGGGAGGTATGTAAATGGCTAAGAGGTCACCTTTCACATACGCTCGCTGGAAAGGAAACACATTTAAATGTAGTTTCAGTCAGAACAATGACAATATGCAAATGTTAAGTTTTATGGGCTTTTCTTAACTAACAGAAGTTATAGCAGTCACCC
Source organism: Vireo altiloquus (assembly GCA_013396875.1). NCBI lineage: Eukaryota > Metazoa > Chordata > Aves > Passeriformes > Vireonidae > Vireo > Vireo altiloquus. The sequence goes on from VZRF01001892.1 coordinate 151,171, forward strand.
TTTACGCTTTCCAAAATACAATTCTACTTTCACTTGCTATCACAGAAACTTCGAATGAGTCTTAGACAGCCATTCTTTAAATGCAAGACTAAAAAGTCTGTTTAAATACTAACCCCTAAAAATTGTTCATTCTATGATTAAAGATTGAGCTGTTGGCTGTGGGTTTTTAATATATGTGTGATTTACATACTTTAAACGCCGCAGGATGGTTGTGCTTGCAAGGTGCTGTTTAAACTGTGAAGACAGCTATAGTAAGATCTAGCACTTGAGTAGAACTTCACATCAGTATGTCTCACAGCTCTGGATAGTGCAAAACAAAATAAATTTCCTGGCTTTTTATAGAACAGAAGCACTTGGTCTCCTGCTCTGCCTGTCTCCAGGCCTGTGTCCCCTTCCAGGTCTGTGTCCCCTTCCTGTAAAGTAAGGTAAATGAGGGAGTTGCACTGCCACCCAGGAGAAACACATGCAGTGGGCTTTGTGCTCTCTACTGCTTTATGAGTGCAGCAGTGGGGATGTATCACAGGTGTGAGGGCAGAGCCAGGGCTAGGAAAATGGCTGGGCTGCCTGTGAGGATTCCTCATCTGCTGCAAGGCTAGACATCCTTTTCCACTTCAGAATATAGACTCATCCTCTGTTCTTTTGTGGTTAGATAAGAGATAACTAAGAAAATCATTGATAATGTTTTGAGGATGGAAGGTGTTATAGTAGTGGGGTTCCTGTGACTTGCCTTGCTAAAAAACCACAGAACTGTGGACTGAAGGTCAAGTCCGTTCAACAGCCTTCTAGGAAAGACTTTTCACCATGTTATATACCAAACCAGGTCATTCATTTTTGATTCATAATACATATTTGAGAAAGTTGGTAATGTTTTTCAGCATTTATTAAATGAAAAAATTTCTTATGTCCCTCTACTGAGGAATTAGGTTTTCTCAAGTAGCCTTCAAATAGTTTCCTGCCTCTTCTCTTCACATATCCTGCAGAGAAACTCTTTTAGATGTTATAGTGTGTGAGAGTGACTGTGCCTTCTCATCTCCAGCTAACACTGCGCCATGACTTTAGAGGTACTTAAGTTACTCTAAGGACAGTAACTAGACAGAAAGCTTTCAGTATGACCTCACACATCATATAGCACTTGAAATACTGTAATGAAGAGCCTTATTTCCTTCCAAAGCTTGGTGCTTATGTTAGGTTTGTGCACCCAGGCTTTCTCTGCTGGGCTGTCCCAACATCCTCCAAGGGCAGCCTCCCACTGCCTCCCATGCCTTCCATCAAATGGAGCCCAGGCTTACAGAGTGCTATTAAATTCTACAGTATTTTTACTCAGAAAGCACTCAACACATGCAGAGGATGCAGATGCAGACTTTGGAAGTTATATTTCTAAATCTTAGACATGCAGATCTTTCAGTAGAGTGACTTGGGAGAGGAAGTTTTATGGGAGGGAGATTTAAAAAAAATAAAAATTCCAGGCACGTTTGTTTTCACCGACTGCTATGTGAGCCTACTGAGGAGTGTGGAGCAGCAGTTTTAGACATTGGGAAGGTGCATTTCAGAACAACTAATACAGCCCTGGGCTTGTCACAGAACCAATTGTCCTACAAACTTGCACTTCTCCGAGGTGTTGTCAGTACCGCAAGCATGGCAGAGCTGGTGCAGTGACCATCACTATAGAACTGAGTCCCATGTAGCATGGACATTCATATAACTGTGCATGTACATGCCTGCAGCTCAGGTATAAAATGCACATGTTGCATTATTACCTCTGCAGTATTTGGATGTACATGAATTGAGGTACATACAACCGTACATAATACAAAGCATGTTATTACTAACATTTATGTAACAAGTTTCAAAAGCTTTGTGGAGCTTTCTTAATGATAAATTTAACATATTCACTGTATGTGTGGAAGGTTTTCATACAGACTGTGGGAAGAATGTAGTGATTTAGTGCAGCAGCTAATTTACTAAAATGTAATGTATCAGTCTCTTACTGTTTTCCCCAAATGGCAAATTAAATTAGGTTCTATATAGCAAGCTAAGTGCTTTCCAGATTTCTGAGTTAGACCTAAGTGAACATAATAATTTGATAACACTAAGTTTGTGATTTTATTATATTTTTAATGGTTCTAATCAGCCAAAGGGCTTTTATTCATAGATTTTATATTTTGTGAAAGAAGCAAAAGAGGGGGATGAGTGGGAGGGTTTAACTTTTCGGTCTTTTGTTTCAGCTGCAAATGGGTTTTTATAGCTAAGTTATGAAGCTTTAAAACATGCATTAGTAGTGAAGTTGATGACATCTTTAAGGATAATAGCAGAAATACATCTACTGTACATTGAGTAACTGGGCTGACATATTTTACTGTGTTTTCATTATTAAAATTAGGCTTAGAATCCTGTTTTGTATCGTGACTAAATCAAATGTTTACTTACCGATTTCTTTAAACATATTAAATGTATTATTCACAGTTACCTCTAGCAAACTTTTGGGCTGCATGTTTCCTTCTCTGGTTAATTTCATGTGGTTTAGTCATGCTTTTAATGGCCTTTAGAAGGTCCCTTGGAGTTCTTTAGATAACAAACAAGAAACAATCCCTATGAAAACATCAAAGACTAACATTTCCATTTCTTAGACCTTAACAGCAGGAAGCTTATGAGTCTAACAGCCAGACAGGGTCAGGTTTGCAATATTGTCTTGTCCTCAGCATTTGTATTTTTCAGGAAGAGACTGCAATTAATTGTGCTCCTGTGAAAACAGTTTATTGTAGTTTGTTTGCTGTAGCCTGTACTATCTCAAGAATGTGAATATGGATAGAGAAAAATAAAATTCATTGAATGCAATTAAACTCAGCAACATTATCCTCAATTAAGAATGTTTAATCATACGTAACAGTACAGCAATTTATATAAACATGACTATACAGAGGATAAATGTATATTTTCTTCAGAAGCCAGATAAGCTCACTTTCTTAAAAATAAGCAGCGCATATTCTCAATAAATCTGCTAACACTGTCGGGCAGCTGTTAGATAAACAAAGCTGCAGAGGGTTGCTTGAACAATCAGTGAAGGCAGAACTGATGATCTGAGGATCTGGGAAGAATTTGTTTCAGCTAACATCTAGTATATTCCTGTAAAGTATTTTAAATTCTCCTTTTCTGAGTCTGAAAAAGATTAGATTATTTTATCACCTCTTGCTAAGCAATACCACTTTCAGTAACACTAGATTAATAATCTTCAGCTATAAAATACCTTTACTCCTCTTAAATAGCAAGATAATGGCACACAGTTTGTTTAATTTGGGCAAATTTTCTATCAGCTGCATGTCTTCTATGTTTCACAAAAAGCATGCTAGAAGATGTTGATTATATTTTACCTTTACTCAACACACATTATATAAGGCATTGCTTAAAAGCCAGCATAATTATTTCCTTTCTTAAAGTATCTCACTATTGATTATTAACATTTCCTTTTATTCCAGCTCAGTTCGTAATCTAATAATGGCTAATTGTTATGTGCTACACACTAGTGTCTCTTTTATGCTTTATTAATAGAGGATCATATTAAAATAGCATTATATTAAACAAGTCTATAGGCATTCATTTCTCAAAATAAGTTTTTTTTCTTTGTTTTATTTTTTAAAGTTACTTCTTGGGAAAGTAAGACTTTTGCCATGTACAGTACTAGTTTGCATGTATTCATTTAAATACTAAAAACTGTAGTATGCTCGATCCATATCTGACTGCTAGGTTTCAATTGACAGCTGAGAATTTGTGACTGGACCATGAATCAAAACGGCAGGCATTTATACCCCAGTGCCAGTGAGGATACATTGGGAATTACTTGGCAAAGGTAACATTTTAATTATTTCCACCCCTACACCACCTATAAAAAAGTTGCATAGAGCTACTGTATCTGTTTTAGTGGGTCTCCAGAGGTATATGTGACAGCATTATGATCAAAATATGTGTGTAACATTTCTCTTATACACATTCAGGTTATCTTTCGTGTAAGCTGACTTTAGGTGGTCCCTTAATCTAACACCTGAAGTAACGTTATGCTGTCCTGTGCAAAAGGTTTGCGAATTGAAGGAAATACTGATCTTAGGCTTTAAAAATGTCATTTGCAGTCATATTTTTGGGATCTTAATGGTTAACAGAAAGAAAATGATGCTGTTAGAGATACAGATGAGTATAATAATAAATGGCTGAGGTGGTGGCTGGTTTTGGGCAAAGAATAACTATATTATTCATAGAAACATTTCTCACCGATTGACTGGTGTAGATTTAGGTCACATATACCTGCAGGTAAGATATAAACCATCTTATTTTTCAACTAAATAACAGAATAATTAGGAATTATTTACAAAAAAAATAGTTTCTTTTTGTATGAACCCCCCCCCCCCTCTAAAATTAAGCAAACAATAAACCCCATTAACCTTTGGTATATTGTTAATTTATTAGATTTTACATCTCTTGGTATATAGTGGATTGTGGTAGCAGTAGAAGGTGTATGTTTATCTAAATAGGCATATAAACAAATCCACATAATTTTGGTACATCAGTTTTCACCTTTTTCATGTACACGATTATCTGCAGCACTCAACATTTAATGAGGGTTGTACATGTAAAGCTTGTAAGTTGGGAGCCTATCAGATGAAGTATTAGCCAGTCACTCATGAAATAATTTTAAATATTCTTTTGAAATTTATGCGCGCATGAAAATATATGTACTTCTGAATACTTAGTGTAAGTATGTGTGGGAATGTAATTTATATGTATTATGTACAAAATGCCTTTTGATGTTTGTACTGATGGTACTATGGATTTCTAGAAGTTTTGGGGCTTTTGAGAATCAACTAGGAAGGGAAATTACTGAATTTGAAAATTGGTGCTGTTTACAAATCTGAAGTTTAATTTCTTTGTGGTTTTATTTTTTAAAAAAAATTCTGAAACAATACTTTGACTCTAGAAGAATTGTGGTGGCAGATTAAGGTCTTGTCATTTCTTTCCTTCTATATTAAATAGTATAACGGAAAATTAGCTAATGGAGTCACCTCATCTCCTCAGGGGCTGTGATTCACATTACAAATCCCCATCACGCAGTAATTGTAGAGTTTTCAATGTACTGCTAGTAGCGAATCCAAACTGAGCTTGCACAGCACAGAGGGGTTGATTTATTCTCCCACTCCAAAGTGGCATTTTTCAGGGCATTGACAGGCCTTAGAAAAGGACATCACAACAACATGTCTAGGAACATCCTCACATGGTTTTAATCAGTTGCCACTCAAGCCCCCTTTAAAGAAATGCCAGTTACACTGGTTGAAGCACTGTCCTGGCATTTGCTGAATTCTGTTTTTCAATACCGGCATGCACCCTGGGCATAAACTGTGAAAAGAAAGGGAAAGTGAGGGAAAACATTTCTGAATGATGACCAAGAAAACTCTGGTGGTGAATAAGAGCCTGCTCCACAATCCATTCACTGTTATATAGACCAAACTGCTTTGCAGGTCGCTCCCAGAGTGCTGCCTGCCACTGTGGCCCTACCAACACACACAGGCACTGCCAGGAGAGCTTGGGCACAAATTCTGCCATGGGCATTTCATTACAGGCCCAGGCTGTGCCACTTGCTCTTGGATCATGCACAGCCTTGAAGGACAAGGAAACAAACAGTTCTGCCTAAATTGATGGCTTTTAGGTGTTAGGTTTTGGAATATGACATTCTTCAAAGCCCACTGAGATGAGGAATTATACCTGCACAGACTGAGGAGCAGTGGGCCTTTCTAACACTAAATAACATTGAAAAACAAGAATATATTGCAAAAGGAATTGTCACACATTGACAAAGAAATACATCCCAGTCCAGACAAGTTTCTGCAACCCCAAATGGTTTGATAAATGCTTGATGGTGTGATTTTTAGATCTGCAGTGCTCATTTTGATTGTGCTCAACTTCACCTTTCACATCAGGATTTTGTGGTTAAGTATACTGATTTTTCAGAAGTATTATTGACCTCAGGCAGGTGAACAAGTTGGCAGTCCCTCAGCATTAGCTGCCCTGTCTCTACACCAGCTAGCAGAGATGGTCAGGTTGAAAGCTTTGTCATCAAGCATTGTTGGTGAACCTCACCTTGGAAACTTGGGGAAAGTGAATGAAGAAAACCTATTATTTCTGTGCTCTTTGTCTTAGTTTCCTGTCATACTTCATAGTAGGTACAATGGCATAGATTTCAAAATATTTTTGTTCTGTTTCCTTACAGATGTATGTATCTGTTGAAATTCAAATATTCAGGTATATTTGGTATGACCATCACCACAGTAGTGGTCTCTATGCAAAGATTGAACTTTGCAGAAAAGAAGAGAATATAAATAATACAAAACAAGAAAGGAACAATAAGCCACAAAATTTTAGGTCACTGATACCACTTTCTACAAAACCAGAAGACTTGCAAGGAATAGTGATAGCAAAAATAGATTAATACTGAACAAAACATTCTAGTATCTTTAAAGAAAATACTTACATTAAATATTCTGTGAGCATCCTAGAAAACCCAAAAGAAAATGGAAAAAAACCCACCCCAGTTATTTGGTAATGTATTTAGAAGTAGTAATTTTCACTTTGCTCCTCATACTCAAATGATCTACAGTTTTTTGTTTGGATTGGTTTGGTTTTTTCATTCCTTACTTAGAGCATTTATGGTACGTATTCTGTCTTTATATGTTTTTTTATATTTATTTGTTAATGTATTTTATTGTATCTGCTGAGCTTTGAGCACCATTTAAACACATCAATAAAATAAGTTGTCCAGTACTTTTATGATCATTTAGGTAATTTTTTTGGTGTACGTGTGAAGAAGATACTCTGAACCACTAAAAAAACCCAAATCCTTATATTTTTTTTTGATAATGGCAGTTCTGTTTTCCTAGAGACAGAAGTGAGGGAAAGCTGTGAAAATCTGTAAGGCTCATTTAGGAAAAGACAGTCTTGGTCACTACATGAGAGCAAGAGTGTATGCAAATAGTACACTTAAGAAATGAGTGAGAGTGACTCATATAGCGGGGGTGTGTGTGTGAGGCTGATAGCATGAGTGATCCTAAATCTAAGCCACTCATTACACCATTGATGGTATTTCCAGTATAAATACTCATAAAAGCTGGCACGATGGTTCTCTCCCAGACCGTGTAGAGTATTTGCAAGTGTTCCACGGATTGTTAGCAACTTTTCATTTTGTCAAATTTCAACTCAGCTATTGACAAATGTTTTTTTATTTATATTGATTGATTTAACAATCATTCTGTATTAGTTTTATGCGTTAACTGTTTAACATTACCTTTACAGTATCCAGGCAAATGGACTCAGCTAAAATTTCATGCTTTCATTCTGTTATCAGCATAGTGCAACAGCTGGCTCATTCCTGGAGATGCTGAGGGGAGGTCTGTTCTCAGAGTGCTGAATTTCTTTCTCAGCTGTAGCTGTAGGGGTGTTCAGCATTCCAAGCATCTTTCCCCCTCACCTCCCCCACCCCCAGCCTCCCACTCAGCACCACCATGTGTTTATTATAACAGTGCTGATAAGGCAATCAAATGGGATAATCTGATTTGTGAAAGAAGTTGGAGGGAAATTGAGAATGGGTGCATATTGCTTTTGTAGCACAATACCTTGTGCATGTTTGGTATTGAGAAAACATACAGCTGAAGTTACACAGGCAGCAGCTTCTCTGTGGAAGCACATTTTGGCAAACACAGACACCTGTTGGAGTGGTGGTTTGTACACTCCCACCTGTGCCCCTCCCTCATTCCTCTCCCCAGAAATGGTTTGGAATAGAAGTACTATTTCATTACAATTTAAGAACAAAAAGGCTGAAGTATCCTGATTGTAAAAATATTCACAGAGAGAAAAATCTAATTATTTCTTATCTATATCAATTTTAGTTACTAATAGTTTTGCCCAAGTCTGTAATGCAGAAAGATGTGCAGAACATTGCTTCCTCTCCATCTAGGAAAGCATCTTCTGAACACTTCCTAAGAAATTAGTTGTATTCAAGCCAGACTTGCATGCTGCCATCCCACAGGAAATGGGTCAGCAATCCATTAAGATGCCATTAGATAATCTAATTTGGAACTTAATCTCTAAATTAACCATGCTCCATACTTGAAACATACTTGAGAGAAAGAAAAAAAGTTTATGTTTGAATCGATAGGGGAGCTGAAGCGTGAAGAAGGCTGTTTGTTTTTTCTGTAGCTGTGGTCACGTCTCAAGCCGTCTGGTAACCAGGAGAAACCAGACATGATGTAATTCCAGATTGAACTCGAACTTCAGGGACTTAGAATGGGGGAACAATGGACCATAGGAATCAATAATGTCCATTTTCCACATGATTATGTTTGGAGCTTTAAGTTAGCCTTTATGGGAGAAGCAACAAGAACTGCAGTGTGACCAAAATGAATGAGTTGATCTAGAAGCAAGACGTTAAAATAAAGAAAACAACTTCAGTAATAATTTGTGAGCAGCACTGCAGCTTCCAGCAGGATTAGGAAAGTTCTTGTGCTGTAGTGAACTGATTCCCTGTTCTGAGCTCTCTTTGTTCACTTAGGTGGGACAAACTTAATCTTACGTTTCCTGTCAGATGATTTTTGGTGGCTGCAGGGGAAGGAGGAGTATATTATAGAGAATTTCCAAATGTAAACTGTATCTTTGACCCCTTGGTTACTCCAGGTTTCTACTTCTTTATCATCTTGCCTCCAATTGTTTCTTTTGAAGCAATAGAACTGCTTTGTTTGGGCTTTGTTTGCTTGTTTGATGCAGTTAGGATTGTCTGCATTATTATTTAGTCATGCTAATTTGATAAACTTGTAGCTATATTTTTTAAACATGCTAAGGTAAAAATTCTAATGGTTTGAAATAGAAATAGTAATATTTGGGAAAAGAAAAACGTAGTACAGGTGTGTAAAGTGAAGAGTCAGTTTTTCATAGGCAACCCAGTGGACTCTGGTAACCAAGCATGTTCTACATGGTTTGGCTTGACTTGGTCATAGCCCACTCTGTGCAAGTGCATGTTTGAAACCCTCTGTTAAGCCTGTTCCTGCACCAAATTCTCATACCTGAATGGTCCAAAGCACAGCATGAACATGCACCATTTCTCTGGACCCTCACTCTGTTGTGGGTATTCTTTGTTAGTAATGAGCTCTGTAGCCTCTTCCTGATCTTTATGTACCCTTTTGTGTTACACTGTCACAAAAAGAAATCTGCCGGGAATAGGATGAATATTATTCTTAGAGGAGGTTTCCCTTTCCCTCCTGCGGGTATAAATCTGTAGGTCTCTAACTGCTCCATCTGCTATATGTGTAGAATGTGCCTATAAACTGTAAAGTCATCCTAAACTAACCTGAGATACACTTAATACATCTCTTGAAACAAATGCTTATCTTGGAGGTAAAATTTGGCAAATGTTTACCTATGGATACCAGCTCAGAATGGTAACAGAAGTACCCCATTAAGTAGATGTTGGAAGGGTGGTTATTCTTTTGGCAGAAATGCAGAAGTGGGAATTTAGCCAGGGCACTGAGGTTAGCAAAATTGCATTTCCAAAGTTGTTATGATCCTAGTAATTTTAAGTGGTAAAAGTCCCTGTACTCATGTGGGCAAGCACTTACTACAGAGATAGATGTGCCTTGCTTGGTGACTTACTTGTCACTTCTCTCAACATTGAAGGTATTTCTACCTTTTCTGTCCAAAGACTGACTTGGCAGAATCTATTCTACCTTCTGTAAGCAAGTGGGTTCATATAGGTGATAGTAAAGCCACAATAAGTAAATACTGCTTTAGATGTACTTTCTGAATGGTAAAATACTCTTACAGACTAATGAAACTGTAAAAGAAAGAAAGTAGTAACTGGTGGAAAATAAGAATCTCAAAGACCTCCACATTTACTCAGGTCAGATTAGATTTATTTTTTATTGCATTTAGTTAATTGTTTAACATTATTATACTCTTTATGTTATTACAACCTCCAAAATGGACTGTATATACATATAATGTAAGCACTACTTGTGGTCCATTCCAGTAATATTTTAATCAGAGGTTCTTGAAACAGCAATTATTATCTTTAAGAGGAAATCATGGCAGAAATCTTGATTGAATTAACATCTGGAAACTGTAATGGAAAGTGTAATGGAGAATGTTAACCCTGTATGATACTTACAGAATTTTCCTTTGCTGTTTTATTACATTTGAACAGATAAATACATTATATTTCCTGTGGATAGAGAGGGAACTGAGGACTGTATAACATATCTGATAGCCTATCTATAGTGAAAACTGCTACCAGTAGTGAAATTACTTAAAGCTATAATGCTTCAGGAAGGTGGTCCCGCAACAAAGATGGATCTGAATCTCACAACAGAATCTCATGGTTCTTCTCAAGTAATTTTTTTCAAAACTTAGCTGTGAGCAGTTTTTTTAGGTCTCACTTCAGGTTTCGAGGGAAAGGCATTTATATTATACCTTCTGTCAGATAACAGACTTCCTCAGGAGTAGTAAGCTGGAGTGTGGGGCAGACCTGTTTTTTTCCACTCATACATACGAGGATTTCTTATATAAAGGAGAAGCTGTGTGGGCAGAGAGACATTCTACTAGCTTCTGCAAGGACAGCAACCTTGTCTTTGTCCTGGCAACGCAAAGAGTTTTGGCTTCTGTGGCTGAGGTACTTAGTGGACAGAAGCAGAGTATTGCCTCCGGTTTTGTGAAACCAAGAGCTGAACTTTAACTGGGACTCACAAAAACTGCTGGATGGTATGATGGAGGGAAGCTTGTTTCCCCATTTAACCTGCTGTTGCCACACTCGTGTGGGCACCCAGGTGGAGTTTGCTTTTGCAGCCAGAGGTAAGTGTCATTCCTGCTAGGATGTTCTGCAGAAAAACAGTGGATGGTTTCCATGGCAGAAGCTAAGCTCTGCAATACTCGAGAGAGGTCCCTTCCCAGTAGGCTGGAGAAGGCTAACAGGGGAACCTTGCTTTTCTGGGCAGTTGATCTGGTTTGGCTTCATGCTGGAGTGCTGGGGAGCTGCAAAGCAGAGTGTGGTTCACAGGGTAGCTGAAAGCCCAGCTAAATTTGCCGTAAATGTGAAGGGAGGTCATGTGAATGTTGGATAGACAGCCATACTCATGCAGGTTAGCAGAGCCTGTGTTGTGTGTTTGGTCATGCCCAGTTTTGTCACAGCTGTTCTCAAAGCCCTGTCCTGTAACTAGGGCTGTCTCCTCATTAGCTTTCATTCAGGTTTCTTTGTCTGCAGTAAGCATCTGGTGGTGGTACCAGGACTGGGGTGGCCCAAGATAGAGCTACATCCACCTGTAGTATGATAAGGTTATTTTCTAAACTACAACCAGAGCTCATCAAGCCTTGAAGATAATGGCTTAGGAAATGCCAGCAAATGGAAGGAATGGGCTGTTCTTCCCAGCTGCCAGGGCAGCCAGACTCTGCCCACTGTGTGTATTTAGACCAGGACCTCAGAGGTGTGGAAGTGGTGGCAGCCCCAGCCTTGGTGGCACACTGTGTGTGGCTGTCCTGGTCCCATGGGTGCACCACTGTCTGCACCCCCATCTCTGGCAGAAGGCTTGGTGTGAGCAATACAAGGCACTTTGAAACTCCTGTGGGATATACACAGAGGTTTATTAGAGGTTTATTGCTCCATCAGGATTCATAAGGAGTACTGATTAATTTTTTGCAGTCTGCATTTTTTTCATGATCATAATATAAGGTGGGAGGTTTGAAAGGTTTAAACAAACACCTGTATTAAACCGGTAGGTCATATGGCAACAAGTCATGTTAGGAACTTAATACAACTTATTTTTGTTGACCACTTTCCATAGAAATCAAGATCTCTGTCTGGAATTTCAAGTAGTAGATAAAAATTCTGCTGCAAATAGTAATTTGCTTTTAGTTGGCACTGACTTGTTTTCTTAACCCACTGTAGTCACTAGAAGGTTGGTAACTTTAAAACACGGGAAAAAATCACAACTGTATATATGCAATCATTGAAGTGCACTATAAATCTTTAGAAGGATAACCTGGAGCCTGTGTGTTTAGCCTTAGCCACAGAATTTTTTTAAATAGAGTGTTGACCTCAAACAAAATTTATATTCTTTGAGTTATTGTTGTATTTTTTTGAAGTCACTAAACACTGTAAATCCCATGTAACAGGATAGCAAAGAACTGTGCACTGTAAAATATATATTCAGACAGATCCCAAGCAAACAAATCTGCTTTTGTCTTTATTATATTATTACTTGTTCTTATGTTTACAATTCCATGTGCTTGGAAGCAATTTGCTTTGTGTCTGTTATTTCAGAATTTACTCCTTAACATCACTGAAATCCAAAGAGGAAGGGACAAAAAATGCATTTAAAAGCAAATTGTGAAGGAAGATGAAGAATAAGTTGAAATAATTAAGCCTCTTAAATGAAATTCTGGTATTGAATTTTTTTCTTTTTGGAACATAATCTTTTCATTAGATCATCTTGGAAAAATCTTTCATGCATAACTAGGTTTAAGTCTTTGTGAGTGCTTCCAGATTTGTGGTGTAATTGTGATTTTTAAATCTCCAAAGGTTTTTTTTTCCTCCAATAGCAGACTTTTTTGTGTAATAGTCAATAAAATCCAAACAAAAACAGAAAATTTAAACATATTAGCCGACCTTGCATTTTGAAAACAGCAATTTTTAAAAAAAATTCTGAAAAGGTTGAATTCTGCAGATTTTTAGGTGTCCCTCAAGAACATACCAAATTGAAGAAAAAAACCCCAACAGCCTTATTGAATAATATTTGTACTTCAGGCATTGAAAACATTAAGATATTAATATTTATTGTATTTTCTTCATGAAAATAAATTTGTCCTTCTCCTTTTGCAATGTGACTATCATTGAGACAAGAAGGTCAGGAACTATTTCACTTTTTTGCATGTGTAAAGCATAGTACCTGAAATTAATTGCTAGGAGTTAAAGTAGTAAATTAAGAGGCTTTGAGAGGTAAGTAGTTTCAAACAGGAGTAAACAACAGAAGTTGTTCCTATTATGTTTAATATGAAAGGCCTGAGAAACATGTCCCCTGGAATTCACAAAATAAGTTGACCATTTTACAGGAACTGAAATGATCACAAAAATCTGCCAAATGAAAAGTAGTTATTTCGTGCACATTTGAAATAGATAAAAAGAGTCTATTTTCCTCTTTATACATGATGCCACAAAAGTGCATCTGCTTGTCCAGGGAGAGAGCAATGCAGAAATGGGACAGAAGATAGAGAGGAAAGAAAACTTCTGGCCTCCACAATACACATGTTGAAAGTTTTAGCCTGCAGATGTGTTATCATGAAACTCATTAGTCTAATCCCGAAATGTATTTCCAAGTAAGAACTTTATTTCTGGAAAAAACTAATGCATAGAAAAGCTCAATATAGTGAAATGCAGAGGAAGGATGTGTTCGCATGCTATGTGTCCAGTTTTGGTGTTAATTCTTTGGCAGTGATGGTGACTTAATGATGCTGTTTTTCTTCTGAATAAATGTGATAAAACTTTCTTTGAAGTCATAGAATCATATAGCTTAGGATAGTTTGGTTTGGACTTCTGGGTTGACAGAACCCCATCTAAGGAAGGGGCTGCTCAGGCTGCTGGCTACTGAATACCAGCAGCTGAGGCCTGTCTTTGAGTGTCCATCTTGCAAGTATGACTTGGTGCCTGGTGAACCTGTGGATGCCATTGGGACTTCAGCTCCTTAGTGACAGAGTGCTTTTGAAATGGTGACTTAAATTCCTAAGTCATTGAATTGTCTTTGAAAATATTTTCTTTCTCAGAGGCTTGTTGAAAAAAATATGGAAGGCACTGTTACCCTTGACTCATGGCTACCCTTGGCTGCGAGAGTTTAGATGACTAGGTCCTATTAGACAGTTACTCCTAGGGAAAATTTTTTAAAGAAGTACGTTTTTTGAACATTAAAAGACCTCTATTCTTATGGGCATCTGTGCATCTCAGAGGCCCATCCTGGGCCTCTGACAAGATAAACTGCTGTGTTGTAAGAGGGGAGGGAATCTCGCAGGATGCTGAACCACTGAATCTTTGTACTATAGTCTTGAAAAAAGAACACCTGTACCCTGTGGTATATTTCACTAGGTGTTGAATGACATCCATCATGCTATATAGGGTCACTTGTATGGTTTAGTTGCATCTGCTCTATATATTTGCATCTGACATTTTGGGCAGCTTTCATAAACAAACAGACCACTTAGTGTAACTCAGGAGTAATAAAACTTGCTACTGAGTTCAGCACAATTATTTTTCTTTCAAACAACTCCTACTTTCACAAAGAAAACTCTGAAGTAGAATCTCAAGTTACATTCACAAATTTTGTTTCCAGTTTTATCTTAAGTAGTGCTATTATTAATGAATGTTGACTGTACCTTGATTCAAATCCATTGCATACATGCTTAATTTATGTTTTGTTTTTTTCTCTCTCTTTCTCTCTCTCCTTGTCTCTTTCCCCTTTTCAACAGTCCTGGTACCTGGGCTAGCTTGGTTCCTTTCCAAGTATCAAATAGGACACCGATCCTGCCAACAAATGTCCCAAATTATGGTTTGAACATAATTGGAGAGCCTTTCCTTCAAGCAGAAACAAGCAACTGAGGGAAATAAATTTAAAAGCAAAATTAAAAAAAAAAAAAAAAGAAAAAGAAAAAAGAAAAGAAGACAGTATGAGGAAAGAAACTGAAGAAAGAAGAAAAAAATAGACCAGCAATTGCAGCTCTTACAATCACTAATTCCCTTATGGTTGAAACTGAAATGATATACAAAGGGTCGATGATATTTCACTGATGGGTAGAGTGCAGCTCCTGCTAAGTAGCCTTTGTTATATGAAGTCCGCTGGGAAATAGGTGTTCTGTCTCCGATAATATATTTTAACTGACTTTCTAGATGCCTTAATATTTGCATGATAAGCTAGTTCTATTGGTTTAGTATTCTTGTTGTTTACGCATGAGATCACTATTCCTGGTTATCTCACAAAACAAAGGCTAGGCAGCAGCAGCAGAGCTGCAGGAGGACAAGGGCCGTGAGCCAGCCATTTTCTCAGCAGTCTGATTTCTAAATGTTTTAAAAATAAGCTCTGTAGCCTTTAGTTATCAGTATGGATTTATTAAACTTTGGCCCTTAATTCAGCCTTTTTCTAGTGTGTTATGCAGTTTGAAATTTTCAATCAGTATGAACACACAGGCTCTATGGAAGAAATGCCTCTACGCAGGTAAAAGTGTTATCTTCTCATGCAACAGTAAAAAAAGAAAAGGAAAAAAGTGACATTTTCCCCACTAAAGAAACACTTACAGAGGCAAGTGCAATTTAAAAAGCATATCTAAGAGGTCATCACTATAAGTCCTTCAGCCCTTGGACTCTAAATTGAGGGGATTAAAAATAAAAAATTACTTTGAACAAACTTATTCTTCCCCTCAGTTTTTGAGGGCATTAAAAGGCATTAAGTCAAGACAAATCATGTCCTTGAGAATAAGAAATCAATGGAAACACAGCACTTATATTGGTTTAGCTGCTGCCTCCGCAGAGGGGTAGGATTTATTTATTTAAAGTTACTTGTTGCATCAAGAACCCATAGGGTTTACATGTTTCTGTAAAATCTACATCATAGAGACAAAGATATAGGCAAATCCATGTCACAAGGGCAAAGCTTACCGTTTACAAACTGGTAATACCAGGATGGGGATATGTTGTATTTAAATAATGCACTCTTAATGTAAGTCTAATTACAGGGTGCTGTAAACTTGCATGGTGCTTTCAGAAGTTAGCCTTGTTCAACAATTTTCACATATTGACAGAAATATAATGTGCATGGGCAGACATTTTGCCTCTATGTCTCTTTAAAAATTTAAAATACTCTTTCCAGTAATCCTAATTTGCACGAATATATAATGTCCACATTACGTGCCTTGCCTTGAAATCTAAAAAATGGAAAAAAACAAAAAAAGAAAAAAAACTACAAAAAAATTGACATCACTACACTTGTTTTGCTGCATTTATTATAATTTTAAATCTTTACCATTTTTATGACAAAATATTTTGTACTCCAGATGCGAAAAATGTGTGACATCATGGATTTTTTAGACAGTTATACCTTTATCTCACATTTATAAAGCATATCATGGCTGTGTATAGTTGCCGCTTAAGAATTGTAATCGACCAGCAATATTTTCAGTATTTTGGTGTTTTTTCTATTAACCTTTCATGTTTTTCATCTTCCAATTAATATTGGGGGGAGGGGATACAAATTTATACGAATTATGCAATACCAAGTTTTGCCTATGTAGGTAGTGCTTTTAGCTGTATTGGTTATTATAGGTAAGTACACAGATTT
>VZRF01001892.1:169230-215656 GCA_013396875.1 Vireo altiloquus
CACATTACGTGCCTTGCCTTGAAATCTAAAAAATGGAAAAAAACAAAAAAAGAAAAAAAACTACAAAAAAATTGACATCACTACACTTGTTTTGCTGCATTTATTATAATTTTAAATCTTTACCATTTTTATGACAAAATATTTTGTACTCCAGATGCGAAAAATGTGTGACATCATGGATTTTTTAGACAGTTATACCTTTATCTCACATTTATAAAGCATATCATGGCTGTGTATAGTTGCCGCTTAAGAATTGTAATCGACCAGCAATATTTTCAGTATTTTGGTGTTTTTTCTANTTCTGTACTGAGAGGTGGACAGGGGATTTTTTTTTATACATACATATATATATATTCTGGGGTGGGGGGGGAGGATTTTTAACACTTTACAGTGTAGCTGTGAAGCAGTGCACCCTTAGCCAGGCAAGGGCTGCAAAGCAACTGTTCTGCCTACTGTGACAAACTTTCAAATCGGTTCCCTCTTTTTAACTTCCCACCTGGGGTGCAAGCTGAAATCATTTCTGGATTTTAAAAATAAATAATGAATTCTGTTGGAGGCAGACTTGACTTGAGGAAATTGTTTTACTTCAAGGTTTTTTTTTTTCATGAGAGAGAGACACAGACAGAGAAAGAGGTCAAGACCCACAGTGAGATGAAGCCTTTTCCATTCTGGCAAAGATAGTGCATCCTAAAGTGTTCATGTTAGAAAACATTTTTAGCTCAGATTGACAAAGACACTCACTTTGTCTAGGAAATGCAAGTACAGGGCCAAAATCTTTGCTGGCATAATTCCACTGACTCCAGTGGTCTCTGGAGTTGCTCATGCACAGAATTTGCCCCCCCTTATCCTGCTTGATTTTTTCCTGTACATAATTTTTTTATATTCCACTCTCCTCTCATCCTGCCAAGTTTGTTAATTCAACATCTGAATTACAATTTTCAGCCTGCTTGGGCTGTGTCAGGGGTTTGCAGTCTACTCATAGAGCAGATCAGAAGGAGAGCCCTGGGATGCAGAGGAGGAGTTTCTTTATGTAAGGAATTAGACCGTGGTGGAAATGAAAATGTGTTTCCACTAAAATTCCATTTTGCAGACCAGTAGTGGGCCTATTGCTGGTGCCTTCTTACACACAAAGGATCTTAGTGATGCATGGCTCAACACAGGGTGACATTTTCTTTAAAAATTAAACATTCTTTTATTGGGGTGAAAGCAGAGGAGCGCATAGCCACGTGGAAGGGAAAATTCATCCCTTTGCAGTTGTCTCTGTGTTTTGGAGGTTTTCCTGCCCTGGAGCATCAGCAGCCCCCAGTGAGCACTGTTCAGGGGCATACCACCAGCAGTCCCTTCTGGCTCCAGGTGTGGTTAAGAGCAGTAGTGGTGGCACAACCCCATGGCTCCAGGAAGACAGAGGGTGTAGGCAGGGCTTGAATGGCTACTAAGACAGGAGTTGTAGATCCATCTTTGAGATTTAGCTAAACTGGAAAAAAAGACAAAAAAAAGAAAAAAAAAGAAAAGATACAGACGCAAAAAGAGGTGTAGTGGTCTTTTTTGGAGCACTGCAGTAAGTCAATTTGTTTGCTAAGCACATGGCAAAGTGTGCCAGAGCTGAACACAGTGCACCTCAAACTCTGGCCTGGTATGTGTTGTCCTTCACACATGTCATGATATAGAGCAGTTTGGGAGCAGAAGCGTGCTGGGGGCGTGTCCTTGATTAGTACCATTAACAAGGTGATCTCTGAAAGCTTTTAATAGCATGTTAGGACAAAAATGAAACAAGTTCAGGCTTCAACATGAAATATCCAGAATGGTGATTGCCCTTTGTAAGAAGATAGATGCCCTTAACAGAGTTGGTTTTTATTAATTTCTAGCCTCCTGTATGAAAAAAAGCTGAGCTTAAAGACACAATTTTTTTGAGAAATCATCTCCTTCCTTAAACTGGGTTATTCAACAACTGTGGGTTTTTGTCACCTGCCTCTCTAATAGAAAAGCCTTCTTGGAAAATAATGAACTTTTCATTTTTTTATGTTCGGTTTTAAGTTGGCTTTGTTGGTTGTTTATTTAAGCTCAGCAGTCAAAAGATTAAGATAAGATTGAGAACTCAAATCCAGTCTCTGGCCTCCTCCTTCACCAGGAAGTGTATTCTGACTAAATTGAGCCACCCCGTTCTATGTGCACTGTTCTGCCTTTATTAAGTTGCTTTGCAGCCCTGGCCTCATGGCTGTGCCACTGAAGTGTGTTTCCCCTGGAGTGACATGAACGCTTGAGGCTTGACTAAGGAAAAAAAAAAGGCAGTGAAGGAGACTGTACATAAAGACATGGCAAAAATATTAATTATAGCAATATAGTTGTGGGGTGATGTTCAGGTGGGCAGCTCCATTGAAAATATGTGAATGAGTTTGTGAAGCTGCAAGTAGCAAGAAGAAAGGATGATCTTCTGAATAAACCGCCTACCTTGTAGACAGTAATTTGTACACTGTATAGTTTTGTTAAGAATTTTTTTTTTTAATTAAAATACCCTTGTTTGTAAAGCTAACTTTTTAACAATTATAATGGAAATGCCTTTCCATTTTTAAACAAGAATATTCTTTGTTTAGAAACTGGACTTGGGTTAAAACTCTCCAGTTTCTTAATTTATGTATTAAAAAAAATCTGTCCATGTTAGGAGTTATTTCGCAGATTCCTGTGCTTGAAAAGCATAGGTTACTAATCCTTTAAAAATGTAAATGGAGAAAAGTTATATTTTATGAAGGTTATTTTGTTGTATTTAGTATTGGGAAAGTTGGTTTTCAGAGCATTTCAAAATGTTGGAAGCACCACTGTCTTTTTTATTAGTATATATGGCCTTTAGCAAAAGTTTTTGTGATTGTTACATGATGGTATTTAAGATTAGGTTCACAGAGCTATTCAGGATAGGCAGAGAGCTAAAACAGTACTTAAGTCTCACACAGCTGTGTCCTCAGGGAGCAGAATTTTGGATTTGCAACTTGTAGCTTCATAAGGACTTAATGAAAGAGATTGCACAAAGACATCTGTGACACCGGAGTGTGTTCTGTACCTAAACCTAAATTATATATACTGTGTGAGATTATGAAGGCTGCAGAAAGTTATCCCATTTTCAGTGTACAGTTTTCACTTTTAATGAAAAAACTCTCAAATGTTGCTGGCAGTAAGGCCCCAAGCATGACATCCTCTATGGTTTACATGATCCTGTCAAGGTCTTTTTGTTAACGTTAACCAGCTGTATGCTCCTGGATTTTTTTATTGGGTTTCTATAGAAAACTTAAGAAAAAAAAAGAGAGAGTAAAATCACATGCCAGCTAATCAAGTTAAACAGGAAAGGCTCAAAGCTGAATGTTCTACTCCATGCTGAAGAGGCTGAAAACTGCCTCCTTCTTGTTTGCACTTTCTGCTAGTTCCCCAGTTTTAATTCCTCAAAATTGTGTGGGTGTGGTGGAGCACTGCAGTTGGAGGATAACATGGACCACTGATTTTGCCCTTTAACCCTGCACAATGACCTTTGCATCAGCCAAACTTATTGCCATGACAACTCTTTGTACTGTTTCCATGCCACAGCTCTGTTGGTCACGTTGTCAATAGTAAAGGGGACAAGTTGGAGACGGTCAATTTTTACATTTTTTTGTTGCAATTTTTTCTTCAATGGTTGTAAGTAGTTGTTTGGTTTTTTTTATGATAAAAGGGTTCACTAGTTAGTACTCTTTAGAAATATCTGTGTGTTGCAATTCAGATGTATGTTGAATTTGTGAAAAGGGCTTCAGTGCCACTAGCATCATGATATCCTAGAATAAGCCTTTGATACTTTCATTGCATGATACCGTAACAGTAAAACAAAAGGTGGCCTACATAAAGGGAGAGCAGTGTGAGCTAGTGACACTAAAGCCAGTCTTTGTATTACTGTATTTTTGACAGAATGGTTTTGAAAACTGTGCTACAGGGACTGATGTGGCAAATGTATCTCTATATGCAGAAGGAAGTTTTTTAAGAAGTATGGCTTATTATGCATTCTTCATTGAGGGCATTGAAGTTGCATGGACTGATAGAAGTTGATGCAAAATGAGAAAGAAACAAAAACCAGCAAAATGTTTACCAAAAAACTCAAACAAATGAGCAGTGCCTGTTCAATTTCACAGTCTCTGTTGAGTTCAGTTGTAAATATGTTTCAGATAACATTTTCTTCAAAAATAATCTCTACAACATTGTAGAATGTGAGGGGTTCCTCAATCCCAGGCATAGGCTTCTCAAGAGCTGCATTAGATTATGTCTTCATCAAGCTGTTAATTTGTGCTTATATCATATAGAACTTTTAGTAATCTGGGAAGAGGCACCCCATCTCAATGATATTTCTCTGAGAAAAACTTTTGTAGGGCTGTGTGTTTCTTTAGATACATTTAGTACAACTGTAGGTGACAAGTAGTCAGTTATTGCTTGCTAGCTACATACCAGGGTTGATCCATTTTAAAACTTCTGGCATTTTTCCCCATACTGTAGGCCATAAATCCTGAAGGCCACATTTTAATTAAAAAGAAGGTGCGTTCAGAGTCTTTGTGTAATGAACCTTCACTAGTAGGATGCATTACAGTACAGCTACTTAATTTTGGAATTAGGGCCCTCTGGCATCAGACCTGATTTTAGCCTGAGTGTTAACAAAGGTTTTTATTGTGCCTGGTTGGAGGATAATAATGTTCTTTTTGGTACTTTTTTTTTTTTTTAGGTTACAAATGAACTCAACTGCCACAAGTTTTAAACTGGTGTAAATCAAGCTTGACTTAATGTGATTGTTACTGTTATATCCAGCCTATACTGCTAGCAGCTGCTCATACTGCAGTCAATTACTGGAAGCGGATATATTTCCTATGCAAAAACTGTTTAAACAATAAAAATGAGCTATGCTACAGACCTGGTCTTATGTTTTCTTTTCTGTCTCTAAGAGTCATAGGTGGTAATATCTCAGAAACAAACTTTAAACCTTGTAGCCTGATAACATGGCACGACTTATGGGGTTCTTCGTATACCTAGTTTCAATTTAACGTGCTTGTTTGCACACATTTGGGCTTAGTTTACACCAAAAGAGGAGGAGAACAAGTACAAAAGGAAATAAAATCAGGTAATCAGCTCAAATTAAATTTTACATTTCGTTTTCATCATCATGTTTAACCAGCCCTGCAAATTATACAGGTGATCTTAATGCCAGATGGATTTTTGCTTTTATATATTCTTCACATATATTTGTAGCTCCGTAGCCTATTATTTTATAACTGTATAAATTCTTAGCTAGTTTTCTATCCTGTTAGATGGAAAGACAGGCCACATTCCCAGGCCCCTATCCTATCTTGCTTCTGACAACCAAGGCTGAGACACTCTCCCATAAGCAACTAGGGAGGAAGGGAGGCTTCAGAAGAGGATTGAAGCAAGAGGGGGAATTGCTTCATCACCTGTGTTTCTAACTGGAGATTCTTGTCAATTCTGCTAATCTGCTAAACTTATAGAACTGTACCTGCTCTATGTCATGTGTGCATCTTCAGCACGTTTTCAGCATGTATTTCAGCATGTTGTGCACCCAAGGAGACCCTTCATAAAAAGTAACTGCATTTTTATCACCTAATTGTGTCAGGCTCATGATTTTAGGGACCCAAAAAAAGCGTAGATCTGCACCGCATCTTTGGGAGTGTATGATTAGGCATGATAGCAGAAGGGACTTTTTTCTTTTAACATTATTGATTTTTGACAGACAGTCAACTTTTGATTTCTTAACTGCCTTCATGATTACATTTTCATTGAATAAAGACACTAAGATCCAATCTTCCCAAAATTCTTCCTGAAACCAGAAACCCTTATCTTGGGTCAAGATCTTTCAACTCTACAGATGAATTTTTTTTTTTTCATAAGTGTTAATTAGATGGGATGGGATATATGGGAGGATTCATTCAGTTCTTGTTCCGGGAAATAGACTTCTTCTCAGACCATGAGGATTCCATAAACCAGTAGCAACAGTTAGCAAGTAACATGAATATGGTCAAAAGACTGGTGGGATAACAGTGTAAAGACTCAAACTGGATTATATATAAATCATCAAATTTTGTGCCACAGTGAAGCTAAGCAGCTCTCCATCTACTTAGATAAAAGTATTCCACTATTTCTAGAGCATAAGCTTTATCCAGTTACAACCAGTAGTGTGAAAACGGTAAAATGATTTGTTATTTTTCCTACTGGTTTGTTTACACAAAGACCATTTGTTTATGAAATGTACTAATTTTTCTGTGAGAGACCCTTTGTTCGGTGTGTGTCTTTCCAAAACAAATTGTCAGGCATGAAAATTTAGGAAATTCAAACGATTTTTCCTGCTGGTGTTTCATTAAAAGATTGGTCATTCGGCCATGATTTGAAGACTATATCAAGGCCCTCGGGTTGCATGTTTAACCTCCAAGCCAGAAAACTTTCCTGCATAATCCAGGGACGATTAAGTTCAGTCCTGCCACCCCTTTCTGATAAGAAAATGCCCTACTTCTCCAACCACTTCTCAGCCCTGTGCAAGGCATGCCACTGATGAAGCCTGCAGCAATCCTGCATGACTTTGATCCCCCATGCATGCCAGCTGTAGGGTGGCACTGATGAAAAGAGCTCAGGAAGGAGAATGGTAGCTGCCTGACACTCCCAGTGCCACAGACAGAACTACAAAGCCATGCTCAAGATACACAATACAGTGTCCAAGAATACCACAATGAAATTAGCAGGAAGGAGAGAATGCAAAGATGATGACTTGCAACTTTGTGGTGAGTACAAAAAGAGGCCCTGGTTTGGGCCTTTCTGCTTTCCCATTTGCAAGATTTTTGAGAAGAAATGGACAAACAATTTTTTTTTCCAAGTCCAATGTTATTTTTGTGTATTTTCCCATGAGCTTAAAAATTATAACTGAAAAACGACATAAATATTGACACCAGATCCAAACATATACAAAAGCCACAAAGTAGACATGTGCAGTGCCACCTCACAGATTTTTGCTGCTTAAGTCATTATATGAAGTTCTTAAATCTTTGCTGTATCTGGCTTTCTTTTTGAGTCTTACCTTAATTTCTATGCTGGTTACTGATCTGAATTTGCACATTATAACTGTTGGTCAGTCAGCTTCTGGTTTCTTGGGTAAAGGTTAAAGCAAACATAATCTTAGCATCTTGCTTTTGAGCCTCAGCCCATGGGTGTCCGTTTCTTTGGGGATGTTCCCCTGATGTTCTATATCTTTGGATCTGTTCCTGTTTCTGTGAGTGCTAGGACACCCTTTGGAGTGTTTGACTGCCAGTATCTGAGTCACAGCCAGGAGTGCCTATGAACACAAGAAGGTCATTGAATGCTCAGAACTGAACCAAATTTTGCCTGCAATTTGCTGAAGGTACAAAAAGTTCATCGCTGCTGTCATGGTGATTCTCATGCACTTTGTCAGATCTCCACTCAAAAGAGCTGCAGCCTAACGTCTCTCTGGTAAGGTAACTACAGGATTGTTTCACAGGGTTGTTTCATAAACTGGTAATATAAGCCACCCTCAGAAATGGTAGAAGTATGCCAAGATTTTACTACAGAAACCAGTCTAAAACAAACTGTTGGCATTGTCAGACTTTGACAGACATATGCAGGACCTAACCAAGATCTTCGTGAGAAGAGGTATCCTACTTCTGGTCTGCCAAATACATCTTTAGAGTGTCCCCTAATAGTTTCTTAAAGGTTCTTAGCATGAGATGAGCCACTATTACCAAGGCCATTACATACACGTGTTGATGGACTGAGCTGCTAAGAGCTGTAAAGATCTGTCCAAAGCAGAGCAAGGATTCAAGTGTGTCTTGAACTCAATTTACCTTTTACGTCATTCACCACTATGTTGTACCCTGATCCACTTTTCTTACTCTGTCATATCAGTATGTTCTCCAGACAAAGAACGGAGTGAACAGAGTTACAGGACATTGTAAAACATAAAACTTAAAAAACCCCAAACATATGGGAGCTATGAGAACACCACCAGTTTTTCATATCAGCATTCTCTTACAGTTGGCCTCTGCACGTGGTGTTATGTGGTATCCAAACAGAACCTGCTGCTTTGAAAAAAAGGGAGTGAGAGGTAGGTGGGAGCTGCTCCTCTGGAAAGTTGACTAATGTCACTGGAGTCAACAGACATCTGTTGACTGAGTTTTAACAAGTCTTATTAAAAACTGCCTGTATTGCTAGCGAGGCAACTTAATTAAGGTGACGATGTATTTTTTCCAGGTCTTAATATGTATACTTTTTTCTTTTTTCCCTTGAGGTGGATGCCCCAGGGTGAAAGGAGACATTCAAAGCAGAAAAATATAGTTTCTGCTGCTAAGATGATGCTCACTACTAAAAGAATTGTCTCCATTGACTATATTTAGGTGCACTGCAGCTGCCAAAACCAGCACATATTGCTGCAGACAGACAGGCAAGAAAGTCTGATACACCACAGGGCTGGGGCAGGGGTAAGAGATATATGTCTAAACAACTGACAAGTCAAGCTCTGCAGCACTGTGAAGCCGGAACCATATCAATTGTAAGCAGCTGTCTATTCGATTTTCAGAAACTCTCTGATCAGATAATTGCTGATGTTTCAAGAAACAGCTAGAGCGCTGAAATGCCACACAGTGCAATGAGGTCACCCAAGGGTAAGTGGGGGCTTTAGTACTTAAACATTTTTCAGGCATTATTCTGGTTGTAAAACACCTTTTTCCTAAATTATTTGAGATTGAAATATTTCCCTCAGTGTATTTTTCTGCTGAAGTACATTGGAAAAATGTCACAGTAACTTACTGTGGATTTGTTTCACAGATCAGAAAACTTGGATCTGTGACAACCTTTGGAAGATGAGTGTGTTTTCTGTTTCATGGAGACAAGAATACAAAAGAAAGGTTGGGCTTTTTTTTGGTGATGTTTTCATTTTTTTCCTTTAGTTGCCTTTTTTTTTTTTCTTCTTTTTAGGTGGCTTGATCTCCTCCCACCCATAGTCCCTCCTTTTGAAAGAATGTGGTATACTTATTCACTTTGTATCCAATACCTGAAATATCTAATGTACGCTAGTTTGTTTTGACTTTGAATAGGAGAGGAGGACACACACCACAATACTCATAAAATACACTCAGTAATAAGAAAACTAACTAACTATAACACAATGCCTCTAAGACTCAGAGCTTGCGCAAGTTGGAAATATTAATATGTGGACAGAAAATGAGTTAAGGCACTTTGGAAGATGTGAAAATGAGGTAAACAGATCATGCAAGCAGATGTCCACCTGTTACACTTCTTTTTTAGTGCCTTCTGGGTGTGCTATGCAAGCATCACACGAGGATGACTGTGTTTTACTGGTGCCAGCATCACTCTGCTCAGGAACAGACAGCAGCAAGAGCTATGGAGTGCTGGCTGGTGTATCAGTAGGGGCTCCCACAGTATGTGCTGTGGTTGGTGTGTTCCTTTAGGATAGTGGCTTTCCATCTTTGGTCCTAAGAAATCTTGAGGATTTTTGGAACACTTCTGTAAAGGAGTGGAATAGGGAAGATGAAATGAGTCGTACAATGATGGTCTTCTTGTAGCTAGTTTTCCTGTCACACCATTATGTTTTGAAGGAAATATGCAAGACACCTTCACAGCAGTTTTTAGATTTATAACCTTTCTGTGCAGACCTGTGATGCTTCATGCAAAGAAGAATATGAGGAACAGAAACCCCTGCTTTCTTATACATTTACAAGTTAATTAATTTTGCATTTTGATAGTTGTTCAGAGAGTCCCAGGAGGATGATATTAAGGTAAGATAGGAAAAGAAAGAGTCTTGTCCTGCGCTTAAGGGTGAAATTTGGCTGGGCACAGCATCTCACTGGGAAACATTGAAACTCTCTGTTCCCTGTGTTCTAGGGACTGAATAGACAGCTGACATATCCAGACTCACAGCTAGCTTCATAAACATCTCCTGCTGCCAGTCCTGTCCTCGTCTTTCCATGGGCTCACAAGGTTCTTCTCCACTATGCTCAGTGAACCCCCTTCCCTTTCCTGCCTTTACCCTAATTCTTCAGTGGCTTGGGCTCCTTACAAACCATTCCTCAGTATCTCAGCCTAATGTCAGTGAGAGCCTCCCTTGTGCAATGTGTACTCCTTGTCTCTCCTGAGGATGAAATGTTGTGGAGTTGGATCACTCTCCCCCAAGGAGGGAGGTGGCAAACAATGGGTGAGCAGGAGCTCTAGTACAATCCCTTCCCATCCCAGGGAGCAGAAGAGAGACAAGTGAGCACCAAGAGCACCTGCAGAGATGACAGACATCTTACTCTCTTCTTCACCTCTAGTGGCATCACTTCTGTGAGGAGTAACTATGCCAGGGCACCAGTGTCAGAAGCCCCTCTCCAGCCTGACTTAAGGTTGGCTGACCTATCTCTCAACAGAAGGTGGGACCTGCTGGTTTCAGTCATCTCAATTAAATCTTCAGATAAAGGTATATGTTCTGTCTTGGCTGCACTTAAATCCAGTTTTTAATGGCAGCTATGAAAATAAATGACCAAAAGCTCAGGGTCTGTGATAGAGGTATGAGCTGTTGCTGGGGGCTGGATTGTTTTGTCCTGTAGACACCATCAAGTGACTGTAGTTTTGTAAGCAGAAGGAATTTCACTTTGATATATTTGCTCCAGGGGTGTGGTGAAAGCAAGAAAGATTTTACAAAGATGGTTGAGTTATGTTGGTAGACAAAACCTTTCTTAAGAGCTCTATTAGGCATGACTGGAGCAATGGGTGGGGAGGTCCTGTCCAGAAGTATCCAGCAAAGGGAAAATTCCGGCAGATTGATCACAGTATAAGGCAAAATTATAATTCTGAATGATGTTTTCTACCAATAAACAGTAAAAGAGTGGATTGGGAACAATCTGTAAAAATGAAAGAAGGATTGGTATAGAAAGGGAATGTTTCAAATTAATGGCACCTGGAAGCAGTTTAAGGATGAATTCACTCTCTGTTCCCTGGGACAGGCAGTACCTCAAGGGCTCTGTGCTTCAGTCAAGTCTCCAGGCTGAGAAAGCAGGGAGGTGTGAGCTGGGGTCAGGAGCCTGCTCCAGGACCAAACTGTGCTCTGTGCTTGGCACAGTGCATGCTGATATGCACAGCACTGTGGCAGGTCCCAGGTGCTATATCACGGAATCTGTAGGAGATTAAAGACAGAAATACTAAAAGCAGTCTATAAGGAGGTGCTTAATCTCTATTGCTTTCATCTAGCGCTGTTTAATGACTCAAAACTTAAAAGCTCTGCTCTTGGTCTTGTGTGCCACTATTCAGGCACACTGATGACACCTGTATGGTGTAAAGGTACTTGGGCTAAATTAAAAATCTGCTTTAAAAAAAAAATCCAGGCACTTCCTGAGGGGCATGGGTCAAATCACAATTATTATTAACTTGTAGTAAAGCACAGAGCAGATGTTG
Organism: Vireo altiloquus; assembly: GCA_013396875.1. NCBI lineage: Eukaryota > Metazoa > Chordata > Aves > Passeriformes > Vireonidae > Vireo > Vireo altiloquus. Next base: position 180,691 of record VZRF01001892.1, read on the forward strand.
GGAATTATCTCAGCATCTCAGACAACAATTTTTAATGTTGTTTTATAAAAATTTCATAATTTTCATAAGCAAAAGTAACCCTTGAAGCCAGTATAATTTCAAGGCTGTGTTCTGAGAGCAACACACTGAACTTTCCAGGTGATTTGCAGGTAAAATATATATGTATGTTGCCAAGGGCTTAATTGTGAGTGCACTTAGCAGAAGCAGAGTCTACTGAATGATGATTTACAATAAAAATTTTCAAAATGAAAGCCCACAGAGACTGAAAGCTGGAATAGTTAGGCTTTAACCTTCCTGTGTCTTTGTTTCTGTATGGTCAAATAGGATAACAGCAATTCATTTTATGGTCTACTTACTTAGCTTATGGAACTTACGCACTCAGATTTCACTGAGGTTTCTAGGTGTTCCCATTAATATAAGTAAGAAACTACTATTACAAACTCAATCCGCATTTTTGGAAGAACTAGATTTTTTAGCCTTCTAACACAGCTTATTTTCACAAATTTTGAGTGATGATCAGTGCTTTCTCTCCTTCCATGGAATTCACTTGACTACATTAAAAGTTTTAATGGATCTCAAATTCTTCAAGATGAAGTTTTCTAGTTTGAATGAAGGAATGAAAATAATTTCCTCCTCAGTCAAAGTTTTCTTGCAAGTCAGAAACCTTGCAAAGAATGAAAACATTCACCTGTTTGCCTTGGCTCCAAATACTACTCTGCTTTGTTGTTACTGAAATATGTAGAATCACCTAATTTCCACAACTAGTCTTTGATTAAGCAGAAGGTCTGGCCTGGTCATGAAATAAATACAAGGCTATGGTTTCCAGTGATGTCATCACCCTGGCAAAAATAGGAAAAAAGGAAATATTAATGACTGCCCTCAAACCCAGAGCCTTCGCATTGCTGAAAATGTAGCATTAGGTTGCATTTTAGTTCTGAAGCTTCCTCTCTGAAGAGGAATTTGGGAAAGTGCAAACTTTGTCCGGTGAAGACAACCTTAACCCACTTAGTTTAGAAATCTGATACTTAGGGAAAAGATAAAAATTCCCCTGAAAACTACATAACTCCATATATGGGTTCTGTGCTTGAAGGTAGACAGCTGAGGTCTGATCCAATACAAACAGTACATTACCTCCACAGAAAGCCACTGGAAAGGTTGACCTCCAAATGCAGGAATAATTGGAGAATGAAGTTCCCAAAGTTGAGTATTTACCTACAATTTTTTAACATCATCCCCATTTACTACTTCATGTTCTGTATTAAGTTCTTTCTTTTTAGCTGTTTCAGTGATGTTGAATATACTAATAGGCAAAAACTAATTCTTCAGCTGGAGGCAATGTTCTCAAATTACCTGATTGTTGGTGTTCCTTCACAATTTGCATGATCAGTGTTGTTCTGTTTCCATCTTGTTTGTACATTCAGAGCCTGGGTGAAAGTGTTTGCTGACTTATCAAACACCTATTTTATGAAAACCTTCTCTAAAGTATGGCTTCATTGAAAGTGGTCAAAATTAGGAAAGCTTGGGAGATGTATGTCTGTATGGCAAGTCAGCTCACAAGTGAATGTGAATCAGCTTTAAACTAAAACAAGTTTTGCAGTGGTGTTGCATGTTGCATCTGAGCAGCTGTTCCAAGAGCACAGCAGAGGTGACCTGGTGACCTGATGAACAAAGCTGCAGGGCAAGCACTGTAAGGTGACAATAGGAACCACTCTCAATAAAGGGCAGGAAGGTACTGCTGAATTATGGTCTGTTCTGCCATTTGCAGGAATCAAGAGTGGCAGGAGGAGCACTCGTGTTGGTCTTGTCTGATGTTTTTCCATTGTTTTGCTGTCAAAAACTGCAGATGAGGAACCCACATGCTAGATGGGATTTGGTGTTTAGGTTGATTAGGATAAAAAACTCTTAAGAGGTGCCTTTAGACACTCTTGAACAAGTTGCTGCCATTCTTCAGTCTTCCTAGCATCTATGTCACTTGTTGTGAGGGAATTTGTATGCTGCACAGAGTTCAAAATTTTTTAAGTCGTAATTTTGTGCAGGTGATGCGCTTGGAGTCAACCTCATTTATTGCTGTTGACGTGCCTAGCATGAGTTACAGCTTCTGTTCTCCTCATCTGTAATGTTTTTTTACCTTAAACACTTAGAAGATATTTGTCTTCTGATGAGGTTTATGCTGATTAAATATTCCTTTTTCTCCTAGACAGCAACTAACTAATCCAGCACAAAAAAAAGGAGAAATTTAATGGTGATGGTGATCTGACAACTACTTTCCCGCTTTAATGAGTAATTTAGGATTTCAGTCCTCTCAAGCAGAAAGAAAATAATCTGATGTTTCTGGTGAATTTGAATGCTATGTTTCAAAAAAACCCAAAAGACAACAGCAGGAATAGCAACAGAACCAAAACAAACCAAAACTGAAAACTACCCAAAGAAACAAAAACAAGAAAAGAAGGAAAATAAAAGTACTGTCTGCTAAAAAGATGTTCAAAAAAGGAGACATATAACATGACAAAGATGATATAGGAAAATGAAAGATATTAAAAAAAGCAATGTGGTTTAGAGGAATAAGGAGCAGCCAGAATACTTCAGGAGCAAAGAAATCCTTGCAGCGAAACTGGGCCATTACCAAGTGGAGATGATGAAAATTTCAAAATGATGCTGGAAAGACTGATTCCAGAGAAGTGCCCCCTTAAAGGTGTTCCTGTTTGCAAAAAAGCAGATAATAGTCCCTGTATGTCATCAGGATGTTGACATGCTTCCCAGCCCTTTGCCAAGGATGAAAAGCAATATTTGCAAAGCACTTGTGGGGCCAGAGTGAGGTCCTCAAAGAGCGGCAGAGGCTATTTGTATCTGCTAGTATGTAAATATTGGAATTGAAACTAGATTATATTTAGGGTCCCTTCTAACCCAAACTATCCTATGATTCTATGAAATATATTAAGTTGACATTAAGCACTATAGAAGTTCCAAAAGCCTGAAAATGTGTTAAAGTTTGAATGGGTAGTTTGAAAAATAACAGTATCATAAAGAGTAATGAGACCTGAAAAAATCCAGACAATTTAATCATAGAACCACAGAACCATTAAGGTTAGAAAATATCTCTGAGATCAAGTCCAACCTTCAGCTGAATAGTACCATTCCCACTAAACTTTATCCAAAAAGTGTCGTGTCTACCTTTTGTTTGAACATTTCCAAGGACAGTGACCGCACCACTTCCCTGGGCAGCCTCTTCCAATGCTTAGCCACTCTTTCAGTGAAGAATTTTTTCCTAATATCTAATTTGAACCCCCGCCTGGTGTGAGTAGAGGCTGTTTTCCCTTGTTCTATTGCTAGTTGCCTGGAAAAAGAGACTGACTGCCACCTTGCTACAGCTTCCTTTCAGGTGCTTCTAGAGCACCATAAGGTCTCCTCTGAGCCTCCTTTTCCCCGACTAAACAATCCCAGTTCCCCCAGCACCAGCTTCATTCCCTGCCCTTGGACTCACTTCAGCACCCCAATGTCCTTCTTGTCATTAGTGCCCCAGAAATGAACACAGGATTTGAGATGCGGCCTCACCAGATCCAAGGACAGGGAAGGATCTCTTCAGTGATCCCTCTGGCCACACTGTTGCTGATACTGGCCAGGATGCTATTGAACTTCTGGCCCACCATGGCACATGCTAGGCCGTGTTCAGCCTCTGTTGACGAGCACAGCCCCAGTCCTTTTCTGCCAAACAGCTTTCCAGCTGCTCTTCTCCCAGCCTGTTGCATTTTTGCATGGGATTGTTATGACCCAAGGGCAGGACCTTCCACCTGGCCTTGTTGAACCTCATACCACTGTCCTTGGCCCATCTATGTAGCCTGTTCAGATCCCTGTGCAGAGCATTCTTACCAGCAGGTCAACACTCCCACCGAACTTGGGGCATTGCTGTGGCTTTTACATTGTGTCTGCAATGATAGTGTAAGTAACGTGGCTATCCTGCAGCAGCTCCAACGTGAGCATCTACAGCAAAAAACAAGATCATCTTGGAGGAGGAAATATTTGATATACTTGGAATTCAGAAAAAAAGGATTGTTGGAAATTAGGAGTGCTTGACCTGATTTCTTTATCAAATATGCATGACAAACAATGGTAGGAAAACGCCTTTAAGATGAAGCCAGACAATTTAAATTAGAAAAAAAAATATTAGTTTTTGAAGATTGATGTTACTAATAAGCAACCAAAAGCGGTGGTAGAGCCTTCAGCTCTGGTGTTCAAGTAAAGTATGCATCTTAAGCTGCTTTTCCATCTGATGCAAAAATTATATTCGTATCTAAATAAGAATATCTGGATAAAATTAACTAAACTGTCATGATTGGACTTCAAACCAGACTGGTGCCATACTGTGTTACTTAGCGCCTTTTGCAGATGTCTGTTCATGAACATGTATCACTTTAATTCCTTCTGCTATCTTTCAGTGTTGCTGCTGAGGAATGACTTACTGATAAAAAAAGTACAAAAGAATAGGTTAAACTGGTTGTTGTAGGAGAGGTGGAAGCAGGAATTATTTGGTGGTTTTCTTTCTTGACCATTTCATTCTATGTACAAATAAAAAACTCTCAGTTCTTAAACCAAATGGATTGATGGATATTGAACTGTTCTTTATACTTTCAGAATAAACTCTGTACATTATCCATGTTTGGTTATTTCTGTTTGAGAGGCTCCATCAGTTTTTATTCTAAACTTTGATTTGTTATTTACTGTTTAATTCTTTTTCAGTAATCTACTGAAATATTTCCTGAATTCTAGTTGGGTTTAATTTTCTCAAAAAAAGGCTGGTTTTACTTCTTCATTTTCTTTCCTTATCAGACTATTCACACTTTAGGTGAAGTTCATGCAGGTAAACTCTTTGTATGTTTATGCCAGAGATTCAACTTTCTTGAAATCAGAATTTTGTCTGATATTACGTCTGTGGTGGGTTGACCTTGTCTGGCTGCCAGACCCCTACCCATCTGCTTTCCCACTCCTCATTCTCAAAAGGATTGAGGGGAAAAAATAAGATGAAAAAGCTGTTGGGTTGAAATAAAGAGAGATAGGTCATTTAAAAATCACCCTCACAAGCAAAACATACTTGGCATATGGAAAATTAATTTGATTTATAGAGTGGATTAGAAACAAAAACTAAAACCTCTTCCTTCCATCTCCTTATTTTCACAAGGTACAACTTCGCTCTTTCATTCTTTTTTAATTCTCTCAAGCCATAGGAGCAGGTTTGTACATGACTGCAAAGAGCTGGAGATGGCATACAAAAACAAACTCTTAAGACTAAAAGAACAGTACTGGAATAGGATGATACCAGAAGCCAGGTATTTTTCCAGTCCTGCACAATAATTTCAGAGTGAGGGTAAACACCCTGAAGTGGGCTGCAGCCCTGTTACAGGAGTTCCTGGTGAAGGCACGGACAGTAGGAGAGTGGTGCGTGAAAACGCAGCTGGCTGTTTCTCAGTCATTTTCTTTGTATGCCCAAATATTTGATATCATCTGGAGTACTGACAGGTATTTCAGGATCTGGGACTTCAAAATCAGGCTGTAGATCACTCAGACCTTTCCACAGATAGCATTCCCACACCTGCCTGCTCATCGTGGTAATTCTCATGTCACAAGATACTCACGTCTTGATATATTATGTGCTTGAACACAACAACAACAAAAAGAATGCTTTTTTGGTTGCATGTTTTTTGTAAAAATACAAAATATATCTTTATATATATCAATATATCAAAATATATCAAGATATCAAGAAAGTAAAAAATATTACTTGGGTGGGATTTAGGATATTCTGCCCAGTGACTGAGATACATTCTCAAGATTGCATATATTAGAACAACTAAAATATTTTTCTTCTTGCTGGGCCTTATAGGATTGCACTATTTTATGTTGCAATTCAGAGACACACAGGTTCAAATACAAGATTTTGAGAGCTCTTTTTTAGAGCAGAAGTAAATTCAGATTCAGAGTGGGAGCACACTGAAAAAACCCAGCATCAGAGAGAGGTAAAGAAAGAATGACAGTATTGCTGGTCTCAGTGTAGGAACATCATTAGAGAACTCACAGTTATTATGAGATTAACATGTTTCCAAAAAGCTAATTTAGCAAAACACTGCAATGAACTGTGGAAATACAACCTGTATGATAACAACAATAATTTTACATTTCAATCATAAAAGAATATTGCAAATATTCCTGAATTGTCCTGAAGACTTCTAAATTATTGTTACTTATGGAAACAGAGCAATTTTGAACACTCAAGAAAGACTTGCTGTTTTATTTATTAGATTAAACCAAAGCATTATTTTCACTCAAACTTGAGTTTCAATGGTTTTGTTCAATCAAAGTCCATATTTGTGTATTAATAATTCAGGAATCAGAATGCTTTTTGTGTCTGAAAAAACTTGCCATAACAAATGTAGCATAAACACATGCATAAAAACACAGAAGCACAGAGCAGCCAACAAATAAGGGCACACTTACAGAAACTTTGTAAAGCACATATACTCTCCCTTTGTGAACAATGACATGGGAAAAAATTATGAATGAGTCTGTGACAAAAAATTACTGTTAGACAGTGGTCATTATTATTGTAAGATTTATCAAATCTGAGCAGCCAGCAAAACATCTGGCTTTAACAAACATGTAGAGGTTTGAGTCTTCCTTTGTCTGAGATACATTTCATCCTTTTTGTCCATGTCCATTGTCAGAGATTCCATGAAGCTAAATAAATTATATTTTCTTCTATCAGTGCATGGGGAAATCAAGGAATGTGTTGTTTTGCATTGGGGGTTTTGTTAGTTTATTTATCTGTTTTCTTTCCTGCACATGCAGTTTGGTTTTAAGTAGGAAAAGCTCAGGTCATCACGCTACATGTCTACAGAGCACATAATGAGAAAAGTGAACAAGGCTTGAGGTCTTTTTTGTTTTCGAGTAGGCTTTTATAAGTTTCTCTTGACCACACACTTTTCTCATGCAAAACAAAATTGGGTGCTCTGCATGTCTCATCTGAATGATCTCATCTGAGACTGAGATGAGTTCTACACTTGAGATAAGTTTGCAGGGCCTCTTGGGGTAACCTATAAACTGACAGACTTATCACTAGTCCCACTGATGTGGCTTGGCACAGCTGGCATGGAAAGCTCAGTAAATGACAGAAACTGAGAGAAGATGGAGGTTGAATTTACACCTCATAAATAAAGGGCATTTTCTCAAGGGGAATGTTTAAGTGAACAAGTGGAAGAATATCTGGCAATTGGCCAATTGCTCACCAGTTTATGCACCCTGCATTCTGTCCTGGGAGCATGGAGGGGTGAGGAAACGTTTATCTTCCTAGAGATACAGGAATGAATTAAGGTAATAGCTACTTCCCTCCTCCATTCTCCAAAACACACTACTTCTCAAAGGCAGGCTGGTTTTGCTCAGATGCAACAAAGAGCACATTAAAACAGAGATGACAACAAAGAAACTAAGAAAAGGAACTGAGGTTACCCAGCACAAAAATGTCTAGCAAGCAAAAATGCCCAGCTATCAGTTTGAGGTACGAGGGAAAAACTATCTGTAAAAGCCAGCTAAACTTTGCAATTGCAATTGCATAGTGCCATTTGTAAGTTTTTTCCTTCTGAACCTAATGACCTAAACCAAGAAACTGCTGTTTCACATTATAAAAAACCCAAGCAAAACCAAACATTTCTTGCTCTTTCTTTTGTGTTGTTTTAGTCTATGGAGTTCATAGGCAATGAGGATCACCTTTTTCGTTGTGATGCATCTTTCTCTTCAGGGGATGGCTGCTAACTAATTCCAGTCACTCGAAAATAGTTCATAAAATAACTCCTTTTCTGGCCCATGACCACAATGAGTTTCTTACACTGCATTAAGGGGATGACTAAAGTGTAAGTCACATGGTTTGCCCTGGAGTATGAAGGGAATAGCACATCTTCAAAAGAAGTAATTAATTTCCTATAGCTGAAAGACAAACTTTTGTTTCTACAAGGAAACATCTCCTGCCCTTCAAAATACGGTAAGGCAATAGATCGCTGGTGTCACGGTAAAAAACGGACATTTCTCTGGTTAAAGATAAGCTGGAAAATTAACTTTTTCTCTTAACTTTAGAAAGGCTATCTTTGGGGTTTGTGAGAAGAAACCTGTGGAGTAACAGGAAATTTTTCACTATGTAGGATTTAGCTAAGATGAGGCTTAATAAGGATAAACTGTGGTTGGTTTGGGATTTGGGAGAGATTTATTAAAATGCCCTTTAGGCTCCTAATAAAAAATTTCTCCAAGTTCTCCCTACCCTGAACATAAATTCTGGCTAATGTCAACATTCACTGAGTACTTTGGAAGTTCATGAAATGGGAAAGGCATCTGATCATGCACACAAATATTTGTTACACATGCTAAAAGTGAATGGAGAAAATTACTAAGCATTACTACCACTAAAAGAGATTGGCAGTTTATTTTGGGACTAAGTTGTGGTGGTAGCAGGTATAAAGCATTCTAGCTTCTGCTTCTCCTGAATATCATCTGATCATGCAGACTTTAAACCACACCATTTACCTTGCGCATGTGTTAAATTCTAAGGTAGCCAAAGATGAGATTGCATACCAAAACGTCGTCTGGATTACTGTGCCACAGATCCCAATGAGGGCCAGCCAGAAAGGCAGTGATTTTAAACACATAGGCCGTTTATTTAAAGACATGGCCCCTCCTTTCAATTAATTGCTTTATTCCTCCCTGCTTTTTCACAAAATGTTCTAATCAAGATTAGACTGTCTACTGTGCTATTAAAATTTCCTTTTAGTTTTGCCAGTCATCCCTGTCCCTTACTGCAGTAATTCAGCATTCCCTGACAGAGTGATTGCTTGCTGGCACTACTAATTTTGTGCAAGTTAGCTTTGCTAGAGGTGAACTACAAGTGCTGGAAGGATAGTATTATCAGAAAGATGCTCTTTATCTGTTCCTCCATTCTCAAATATCCTGTTTCTTTCCATGTTAAACCAGCTAGCAAATTTATACTGAGATTTTCCCCCCAGTCTGGCCATCAGTTTAGTTACTGTAGCCCTGTCCTTGGTGAAAATGGCTGAGCTGTGCTGCACCGCTGTTATGGCTGCAGAATGACCTGGAGATCTGAAGCAAAAAACAGATGTCTCAATAAATTTTTGTCAAAATGTAATTATCTTGGGAGCAGGGAAACAAATGGAGGGAGAGGCAGAAACAGATGCGTGACTTTAAAATATGCAATCATAGTTACAAGGAAATTTTGAATAACTAAGTGGAGGAGCCAATGATTGCAGTAGAGAAAAGTCCTTCTCCACTTCTCATGATTCTGATTTCAAATGAATCCTGAAACTCAGCTTCTGATAATGGTACTCAAAGCAGAAACAAGGAGGGCTGCACAAAAGAAATCATCCTGAGTGCTTTTTCACAGATAAATCTTTGCAAATATGACAGCCTATCTTTCCCCAAGGAATCCAGCCAAGCTGCTTCTTCCTTTTCAGCAAATAAAACACGATGAACTGTAGATTTTGTATGGTAAGTGATGGTGGGAGTTCATTTCCCTAAAACATCAGGTTAAATAAGGCAAGTAGAGAAAACTAATTTACTCAATCAGTGTAGGGCTAAAAGGTCCAAAAATAAATCTTTTTAGTGGTGGTTTAATATTAGATAATTTGATTAAGTTTCAAAGAGGTTTGTTTTGTTTTTTTTTTTTAAATCAGGAAAGACCATTCTACAGCTGCATTTAAACAAAACATTGTGAAGAGTCAGACCAGTTAGTTAAGCCGCCTTTTAGGTGAATATAAAACACCATATTCAGCTGCTGTGAATAATGTTGCAGCAATTCTAGACCAGAGGGCTTCCTAGGAGCACTCATGTTCTCCGCAGCCCGTGCAGAGCTCCTTGTCATTCCCTGAAGCACTGCATACTGCAGCTTGGTAGGTCCACTGATCGATCACCTCACCAGAAATGCTTGCATGTGCCTGAAGCCCCACTTGCAGCCACAACTCCCTTCCACATGCTCTTCTCTCCAGGGGACTTGCTGGAACTTTTACAATTAGAAAAAGCTTAATAAATTACACCTCCACTGAGGCAAGTTTTAGCTCACTCATTGGAGAGGCTACTCCTTCATTTCCCCTTTTTTGTCTCTTGTTCTTATCAGTCCTGTGAGTATAAAGGATTCTGCTGTTGTTTATCTTCACTTGGGAGTAACTGTTCATGGGAAGTGTCCTCATAGCCTGGAAGGTAGCTGGCTGGGATCCATTCTGTGAAGAAAGGTAAAGATTGTTCAGGAAACAGTAAAATTTTACTCCTGTAGCTGACACCTTGTTTAAACACTTTAGGGTTTGGACATATCCATGGCCAATTTATGACATCAAAACAGAGAATACGCAAGTTTTCTTGAAAAGGGAGGTTGTTTCATCCAAGATGCCTTGTTTTAGATGTGCTGCCAGAAAAAAAGGCAAAAGTCTTGTTCTGTCCATAGCTTAAGAAGTGTCTGGGACCCCTTATTTAACCTCACTGATGAAAGTGGTGTTTCTGGTTGTTTAATAAATATGAAGATTGAATTATAGAAGATAAGAGCTTAAAAACTTTAAAACTTTAAAACTTTTTTACTGCACTGGCAGTTTTTCCCCTTTTTATGGCCCATTTTATAATTGATATTGAATAATGTTCTCCCACTCCCCAAATATCCACTTTTTTTGTCTTCAAGGCTGTTCTTTTAAAAGCAAGGAAGACTAACATTGACTGACTCTAATAATGAACATGGATTTCTCTTCTCCCCCACTGATGTATTTTCAGTTCTGTCTAAATAATCATTGGATTGAAAAGAAGTGGAGAGGAACTAAAACTAGGTGCGAATCAATCTCTAGAGTTCATTTTAACAAATCTACTGAATTTTATTTACCTATTAATAATCCCAGCCCTAAAAGGCCTGATGAGTGGATGCTGTTCAAAGATAACTTAGGAAGAGAAATTTTTGATTTTCTTTGTTTCAGACTGAAGCTGAAGACTGAAATTAAAAGTTTAATTACAAGTTAATAATTTATTCAGTAAAACAAGCCTAACACTTTCAGAAATAAGTTATAGATTAGTTATCTAGGTTACTGATTTTCAGTGGCAGTAGACAGGTAATTTTAGCATTATAGGTAGGCTTAAAAAAGTCTTTTGAAGATTTAAACACGAACACAAAATATCCTCAGGTGTAAGAAGTAACCTGAGATCTAAGATACAGGTTAAAAGAACAAAGATCAAAGTATGATCTTTAATATATCTAGTTAGAGCTGCCTCACCATGGAGGTGCCTAGGTTTTTCCATTGCAGTATTTTTCCTGTAAATACTTAATATAGCCAAAATACCTCTAAAAAACAAAATTAAGTTCTGTCAATAACAAGTTCTAGATCGATTTCCTCAATGAAAGGATGTTCAGGCACTGGGAAGTGATGGAATCACTTCCCCTGGAAGAGTTTTAAAAAAAATGCAGATATGGCACTTGGGGACATGGGTTAGCTGTGAATATGGCAGTGTTCAGTTAAGAGTTGAACTCCATTATATTAGAGGTGTTTTGCAGCCATAACAATTCTATGATTCTATAAAGGAAATCACATAAGCATTTAGAAGAACATTATTTCCTTACTTGTTGAAAAGGCAGTAGAGCTTTTTGTTATATATTCAAATTGTTCTGCAAACAACAGGATTAATTATGTTTATTTGCATGGTGATTTGGGCCAGATTATCAGGCTTTAATATTTCATGCATATTGGGTTATACTTTTTACTTTTATACTTCTATTGGGTTATACTTTTTAATTTTATCGCAGCTATAGTATTAATTAATAATTAATGTTAAATTGCTATTTTATTAGAAAATATATATTCACAAACTCTTAAAAGGAATGTCGGAAATTTGGTTGTAAAGCATAAACACATCTGTGGACTGCACCTTTTGTTTTTACCTTTATCAAAGTTCTCAGAGAGTACAACATAGTTTATAAACATGAACATATGTATTTGTACAACAAGAAATTCTGGGTAGGAAGTCCTGAGATCTGCAGGGACTGAGCATGACCTGCTTGACCTGCAAAGTAATAAATAAGTAGTCTTCTCCAGGTATAAACCGAGAATGCAAAGTTCTGCAGTCTTTTTCAGGACTGAAAAGTGATAAATTGAAATTCAGAGGTACAGGAAAAGAAGGTTAGAATAGAAACCACTATATGACCTTTGTACCATGTTATTGTAGGATGTCTGAGTAGGAATCTGCATCTATATAAACAGGATGTTAATCATTTAGACTGTGAATTGAAGGAGCTGCAAGGGCAGAAATTCGTAAATACTTCTCACTTCTTGATGTTTTAAATAGCTTGCTACCTAGTCAGAGAACTGTCTTTTTATAGAGCAGAAAAATGTATTTTCACTAATGCATCATAACAGCTGGATAATCAGATGAAGAGTGAAACACTGAAACATGTAGATAACAAGGAAGATCATCTGTGTTCCACTTCTTTGTACTGACCGTCTTGGACATGTGCAACACTTACTGCTAGTTAAATTTTATATGTTTATCTTTAGGAAACTTCAGAGGTTTATATGCAAAATACGTAAATTTTCAGTGTATTATGATTGGTAGGCCCTGGATTCCCTGTCCTGGATTCGTTGTCCTTGATTTAAGTTAGATAATCAAGTAGTGGTTGGGTTTAAGCATAAATGCTATGGATTTTCAGCACAGAATCTAAGGTTGTCACAGTCACAGGCAAAGCAGGGACTGAGTTGTAATTTTTCATATTCTCATTTTATATTAAAAAAAACCACTGGAAAACATTGCATAAATTTAACGAAAGTGGCATAATTCAGTGTAAATAAAATTATTTTTAAGTGCAATTGTTTTGCTGTCCCACATGTTAATAAGATTAGACCCTAAATCATAAAATAAATTCAGAACTCAATACTTTGTTATTCAAAAAACTCAGTAAATACGTAATTTTAATTTAACTTGCTCTGGACTTTGTGCAGCAGCTTTCTTCTTCCCTCATGCGTCTCTGTTTCTTCCAATCCAACCCCCATACCACATGCTTTGCAATTCCTCCTGTTTCCATTTCACCCTTCTAAGAACTGCTCAGTCTAAATACACTGAGAACACCAAGACACGTTCCAAAAACATAAAGTTAACCCATAAGTGTCCCGTGACACGCTGCACAAACACAGGGAAACAGTTCTTCCACAGCCTTGTCAGCCAACACACACTTCCTAGCAGCCACCCCCGCCCTGCAGTGGTGATAAAGCACACCTTCCTCAACTGACCAGTGATGCACTTTGATGAAGGGGTTAATTGCCATCTCAGCTATGTACTCAACACCGTACTTCTCATCAGTTCTCTCTCTCCACCTTGTGCACACATGGCATTTCATTAATGAGAAGATAAAAACCTTTGGATAAAATCTTATCAAAACCAACAGACTCTGGGCCACATGTGCTTGGGTATCCTAAAACATCTTGCTTTCCAAGGCAATGAAATAGTTAAGACCTCTAACCGATGAAAAACAGATTCCAGTACTTCTTTGCTATTTCATAGGTATAAGGGTTAGCTGTAATCATGCTCCTTAATTTATTTTTCATTTTCATTAATTTGAACAAGCCCTTCAGGTTTACAGTTCCATGAGTCATTGTAGGTAGGTATGTATGTATGTATGTATATGTGCATGCATTATTCAGAACCTAAAACCGTATGGAGAATTCTGCTTTCTTAGGTATTCTTTTTTTTTTTTTTCTTTTGTACCAGAAAGTAGTACAACATTCTGAGATATTATTAAGTCTTTAAGTTACAAAATCTAGATTCCACCTTAAAAATGTTCCATACTGTATGTTGCATAGCCTGGGGTTCTGACTAGCTGCCAAATATCTATCAGAGAGTGATTTATGATATATGATATGTTCCTCAGCCCAAGTGGAGACTGTTTAGTTGAAACATGAGAAAGGAGAGGCCTTGTGCTCTCCAAACCATGATGACAAGTTTCTGTTTGGTTTTCTGAGTGAACGCACAGTACAAAATGTGCCATATTTTACAAGACCAAAACTTATGTAAGGAACAAAACTAAATTCACTTAACCCCTGGTTTCATTAGTTTTTCCTTCTATTCCTTTCTAGTTTTTTTGTGAAGTCTGCTTCCTATTGTAAGAAGCCCATTTTCTTTTGTTGTTTGCAGGGTCTGTAAAATAAAATTGCTACAGATTAGTTTTGAAAATTAAAATATTTTCAATAGCTGTGTGACCATATTTTTTAAATGAGGTTTCATTCATACCATTTAAATTTTGCTTGTACTCTTCTTTCAACAGTAACAAAAGTCTGTGCTATGATTTCTGCTGCATTTTTTCCCGAAAATAATATTTCCCTTAAGCTGTAGCGAAGTACCCCTCCCATGCTGTTTTTGGGGTCCCCACTTTAAAACGCCTGGGTAGAACAATATGGTCAGTGACCTCTAGGTTCACCTCTAGGGTTCTTGAAAAAGAAAATTCCTCAAAGCTGTGTTGCAGTAATAACAGATATTTGCAGCCATGGGAAAGAAGAATAAAAGGAAAAAAAAAGAGAAAAAAAAGAAAAAAGAGAATGCTGCCTGTTTAATCTAGCTGATGTATCTGTTTTAGTGAGACATTCATTCACCACAGTACCTAGACACTAAAGTACAGCATGGAACAGAAAAATCCTCAAAGTTTTGTTACTTAAAGGGGGCTGAATTTTTTTGTTCATATCATTATATTGTCTTTGCCTTCTCTCTCTGCATTTGTTATTATCCATGTTTTGCTGTGGGAGAAGAGCTGACATGGAAGGCTGGTTTTACACAGGGCAATGAAATGGTCAGCCTAAAGCAGGCTCTGATCTCAAACAGAGCTTTTCACAGCTGCACAGAAAATGCATGTCATTATCAGCAATTTGTGTGTATGATACACTGAAAGCCTCTGCCTACTCACACGATGCAGTACATATTATTAAATGTACATATTATTAAAACATGTAACCTCTGTTTACAAAACCTTGCAGCCCACTACCTGAAACAAACCTTTAAATCTAAGGAATTGAAATGCAGAAGGAAACAAATATTTTTTCTGTCTGTCTACAAATGAACAATTATGACAAAGGCCATATCTAGTCCTAGGAGTGCTTCTGAAATCCACTATGACATTGTTCCAGTGCTCTATTTAAGGGAAGACCAAGAACCAGGATGGCACTCTTCTGCATCTGGATTTTTGCCAAATGGTATGGGGCCCAGTAGAGCTAGGGAATACTTTAAAAACAACCCAGTCCTGACAACTGTGAGTGTAAGATCATGGCACTGGTAAGGACATCTCTCTTCCACTCAGTCCAGATACAGCCAGTCAAAGTAACATACCACATGACATAACAAGAAAGTGCCAGCAGCAAAAGAAACCTACTTTTCTTGTTCTGAGTCCTTGTAAGGTCCTTAAACACAGGACCTTATTTCTATAAGATTCATTGAAGACACAGATAATTTCCACATATGTGATTTGCAGTTATTTGGGGAAGCTGCAAATCATGTGGACTTGTGAGGTCACTTTGGCCTCAGTCCATTGAGGCTGTCAGGATGAAAGATCAGGCTTTTATATTGCACATGCAGAAAGGGGAGCCAGTAGATAATCAACATGCACTGGTCTCAGACCATTAAGACAGAGGAGACACTGCTGGAGAGGCAGGCTAAATGAGCTATGACACAAGTATGTTTCTGTTTACGGAGAAAATTATTCTTGCTCAGTTAGAATTATATCTCTGCAAAGTCAATTTGACTTTTTTTTTTGCCAGTCAATAGCAGAAAAAAGCCTAATCAACATGGCCTGTTGAGGCTGACTATTCTTTCTGTTCCTGGATCAGTATGCTATTAATAGATGTCTTCAGGCTCTTTATTGGCCCCTTCCGGATATGTGCAAATCTACAATTCAGGAATGCCCCACTCTGAGGGCTTCTCTAATACTGCTTTTTCTTTTGTTATCCACAAGTCCAGGCACTGAAAGTTGTTTTAGGGTAATGTAGCTGATTGCTTTAAGAAAACATGCAAGCTGGAAACTTAAGAACTATGTACATGGCTAGAAGGTAAGCATTTTTTAGTTTGGGGATTGAGACACTCTATCATGAAGAGCTGCGCAGTGATTTCACTGCATGCATCTCACAAACGCATATCTGGTAATTAGTGTGGCATATTCTTACCTTCAATTGAATCTTGGCATATTCTGAAATATGTCTTAGGAACCTGTGGCTTTTTAGAGTCCTTTTTCAAATGTTACTGTAGTTGTAGTCACATATTGCCTTTTTGACAAAAAAAAATAAGACTCTTGAGTCTGAGCATACCCACTACACTTGAGATATGTATGAAGGCATACAATACTGAGAGAAAAAATAAACAGAACCTTTCCAACACTTAAGAATGGATTGGCAGAGAGGGACATAAGCCTGTGAATAGAAAAATTCTTTGACTTGTGACAAGCATGAACATTTATGTTCTGAATCAATCCTTCTTGCTGTGTGGCTTTTTAGTTAATGCAGGGTAATAATACTACAGTTATTATTACCCTTTAACAAGTTATAGGTATCTCATTTATCTTGAAGTCTTTACTTTCTTCTGTCCAAACAGGCACAATTTTCACCATTTTGTGTAAAGTAACCCAGCCTCTTCTGTCACAGGGATGCAAACATGACCCAGTTGTATTTCGTCTGGAAGGTCCACAAGCAGCCTAGCAAGTGAGAATGGAGCAGCACATAGAAAACGGATAGTGAGTTAATGAGATCCCTGGAAAGATCTTTTGATTGTCTTTCCACTGTATCTCACACTGTTACACCAATATTTGATGTGTAATAATAATGTTTGAAATAATAATGTTTTGTAATCAGAGTAGAAGCCTGCCAATGGAATGCTAAATAGTGACTATTTTAGATTAATTTGGAGAAAAAAAAATAGTTTTTACACCTCTCAGCCTGAGGAATGCTGGTATTATTTTTTATTTTACTAACAATACTGAGAAGATCTAGTTGTGTTTAAAAGTACATTTTATGTTGTCTGGTATCTGTTCTGCAGAACTATTAGAGTATGAGAACTGTTAAAGATTATGGGTTCACCAGCAGGTTTTCCTCACTTGGGAATAATCTATTGCTCATTTAGAGTACAAACAACCCTATTAATGTTAAAATAATTGTTTGAGACTTTTTCTTATGCTAGGATTTTCATTATAAGTGCTGAGACTTGCAACTTGGCTAACGTCAGCAGCAAACAAACATCCTGTCAAAGTGCCTGGCACTCAGTGTTCCCGTATGATTGGCAGGAAACAGAGTGTTTGGGGAAGGGAAGATGGACAGTACAAAAACTATAAACTTGTTTTCCCAAAACAATGGCACGATACAAACCCAAAGGGGCCTTTTATTAAATATTTGCTATTAGATTAATGAGTTGCAGGGGTAAGTGGGGGGAGGGATGGGTAGAGTGTGCGATTGCTCAATATATAACTGAGGCTTAATATAGCTGACACGTTATACACATATTTGTTTTCTTGTAGGCTGTGCTTCAGCCACACTTTAGCATGCATGGAGCTGAAACCACCCATCTTAAAGTATCCATCCCACTGGGTTCATTTCTAGTACCCTGTATTGGCAGTAGTTGCTACATTAGCTTGTTCTGTCTTCATGGCCAGTGTCCAGTGCAGAGGTCCTTCTCTTTTTTGGGTCTATCACAGCACAAACTCTAAAGCAGACCAGGGGTTTTTGTGATGTACTAGTGCCATCCTGGCACTAGTGTGGAAAGTTAGGTTTTACCTCTTCAGGGCATTGTGTACAAGTCCAGCTGGCCAAAGCTGCAGTGTAAGTGCTGAACAAGCATGTTTCCCAGCCGCCTGGGCAGCGTCTCCTGCTCAGTCCCTCTTCAAAGCTCTTAGAGCTGTGCTGCAACCTGGAAGATCCTACAATGAACAACAGTGAGAGAGCTCTTCATTAGACTGCAGTCCTTCAATCTCAAAACATTCTGGCTTTCTCTGAAGCTTTTTTCCTGAAAAGCAGTCTGGAGCAATCTATGAGTTTTATACATCTATATGGACAACAAGATAACTAGTTTAGCCACTTTTACAGCACACAAGCAGGTAAGGCCTATCAGGAGGGGATTGCTGAATCAGACTGCATTTGAAGGACAGTCGAAACTGGGAAGTGGAATTTGCTTTTTTTTCCTACTCCCTCCAGTAGGAATATCTAGAAATATACTGTCTTGTCAGTGAGACCCAATAGCATCTTCTGAAACAATGAAAGTAAATTGAAAGCACTTCATAAAAAAAGGGGTTCAAAACATGCAAATGATGACCAAGAGTGTGATGGTGAAGGTGTGAATCAGTTCTCTTGTCTCTCAAGGAGCTGTGCACAGGACATGGGAAAATCTGTGATGCTTGGTTTTTGTTTGATTTCATCCTAAACTCATTGAGCCTCTGGGGAACAAAAGAAATTGTAATGTTGTGACCTCTATATCTGACTGTTATAAACATATGTATTAAGAAATTAAAAGAAGCTTCAAATAATCTTGGGATGGAAGAGAAGATATCAGTCAATTATTTGTAATTTGTGCAACTGTGAAAGTTTTGCTGTCGTGAAAGGCTCTTGAACTAAAAGATGTCAGCTTTGCGTTGGTGTGCGATGCCATCTGGCACATTTGCAGCCGCAGTTGCTTAATATCAATGGTGGTTCAAGCAAGGAGCATAATGAATTTTGGCAGCAAGTTTGAATAACAATGAGAAAGTTGAGTTTCTGTTCTTTGGTCATAAATAAGGACATTTGTGTTGCCTTACAGTGATAGACCCAATGAAAAACAGAACTTCTGCTGGTGTATATTTGTACTGGTCTTAGCTAGTAGAGTAGAGTTAACTCCCTTCATAGTAGCGGGTATGTGGCTGTGTATTGGATTTGTGCCAGGGACAGTGTTGATAACGTGAGGGTGTCCTTGTTACTGCTGAGCAGCACTGATGCATCATCAAGGCCCTTTCTGCTCCTCACTCCGCCCCACCAGGGAGTGCACTGGCGGTGCACAAGCTGCTGGGAGGCAGCAAGCCTGGACAGCTGACCCCAGCTGACCAAAGGGATATAAAGTACCATACAGTGTCCTGCTCACCATATTGAGCTGGGGGGAGAAGGAAGAAGTAGGACATTCAGAGTTGTGTCATTTTTCTTCCCAAGACAGTGTTACATGTGATGGACCCCTGGTTTCCTGGGTATGACTGAACACCTTCTTGTCCATGGGAATAAGTGAATTAATTCCTTGTTTTGCTTTGCTTGTATGTGTGGCTTCTGCCATACCTGTTAATCTGTCTTTATCTCAACCCATGAGTTTTTTTGACTTTACTCTTTCAATTCTCTTCCCATTCCACTGTGCAGTACTGAGTAAGCAGCTGTGTGGTGCTTATTTGTTGTCTTGGTTAAACCATAACAAAATTGTGTGCTTCTCTGGAGTCACATGCTTTCCACCTACTCAGGATCTTCCAGCCATACAAGGGCTATTATGCTGCAAAAATGATAAGGTAAGTTGAAATGTGGAGAAGATACTGCTGAGGAAGGCAACACTTACAAATTTATGGAAGTCACTGGAACCCATCGCTTCTCTGGACATTAGTATGTTGCCACAATACTGTAAAACTTTATGTTTTACAGTAAACACAATGTACTGTGTCTACAGTTCCTTTCTTTCCTGGGCAGATGAGGCATCTACATGTCCATGGATCACTGTAGAGACATTTATTCCCTTAATTATAGGCAGATGCACTAGGTGTC
This sequence comes from Vireo altiloquus, assembly GCA_013396875.1. Classification (NCBI taxonomy): domain Eukaryota; kingdom Metazoa; phylum Chordata; class Aves; order Passeriformes; family Vireonidae; genus Vireo; species Vireo altiloquus. The sequence continues at coordinate 200,484 of VZRF01001892.1, forward strand.
CTAGGTGTGTTGGAAAAGATAAGGAGAATCCCGTCTAACACCAGTATGGCTATTTCTCCACCAAATATGTCTTAATCTACAAACATTGCACGCACAGCATAAAACAAAGAAACCAACCAGCTTTAACCAAACTGAGCCATACAGATTCTTTAGTGCCAGACCATAGTCATGAAAAAGACAATAAAAAATCCACAAGAGGAAAGGATGGTGTAATTTTTATTATGGAAATTTCACGTGCTTGTCCTTCCGCGAGAATTGCTACCCCTTTATACTGCAAGTGGCTAGTGGATGTTTGATCAAGGATGTCATGTCATAGACACAGCAGTACATCTGCCTCTATTTGTCCACGTGCTCTGCAGCCCAGCACAAAGGTGTGGGCAGGTGTGGCAACATGCTACTCTCAGTCCACACAGGTAAGTCTACAACAGCTTGGGAGATGCATGTCAAGCTTGCTGTCAAAAGGACTAACTCACACTAGTGGAGCTCTGTGACTCAGTTTGGTTAGGGTTGGCTGAAGCTTCTTTTTTTCTCCAGATTCAAGCTTATGAATGTTTGCAGTTAGTTTACTTTAAAGACTTGGTCTTTGATTTTACAGACATTTTCTTTAATTTTGAACAAACATGGGTTTCCTACAATGCTCACCAGCCTTAATTAAAAGTTTTGTCTTGTGTAAAAAGATTCTCCTTATTACACACTGATTACCAGGTGTATAAGCTGAGTGAACACAGAATAGTGAAAGAAAAACCAGCAGCAAATTCTATTTGGGATTGGAGCAAATATCATTGGGGAAATTGCATGTAGACATCATCAGTCATAGTAAGAGATTTCTCTGTGAGTGGCATCTAATTTAATGATTTCACAAATGGGTGGGGTGTCTCCATCAATTTTTGGTGAGATGACAGGCTCATTACATTTATAATAGCCAGGACTTGATCCTGCAAACCTTACTCACCAGAGTGAAAATTAGTTTGAGGCAATGCCATTGTTATGTGCCAAATAAAGGAGAAATAAAGAACAAAATAAACATATTTTTTCCTCCCTTTTTACCATCAACAGAATATTTCTGAAACTGATAAAAGGATACTCTTTCCTGTCTGCTCTGAGGTATATACCAGTCTTCCCTTTTATTTATGCAAACTTAAGGTAAAAAGCATTATAGCAATAGCAATAATAAAACCAATAATGCACAACCCATTGGATAAGCAAATTATTAGTTATGCAGTATGGTATGACAAAGCAGTAATGTGAAAGAAATATAATCAAATACTTATTCCCTACAACAGTAGAACTATGACCCAGTATCTTGCAATGACGTCTTTTTGCTAGATTTAACTCCTCCATTTAGCGGTTTAACAAAAGGAGAAAGTAAAATTCAAGATATCATCAGGCTGCCTGTGCATCAAGTGTCGTGCTGAATGCCCTTCTCGAGTGCAGTGCTAGCACAGGAGCTGGCAGCTGGACACCATATGATGATTCCAAGGATTAAGTCAGTGATCCTGAGGAAACAACCTCACCTTCACTGCTCTATTTCTGTCCTGGACTGAGAAGTAAGGTTTGATGATGTATGTAAAATACAGATCAACATTTATTATACCTTATTCTGAGCCTAGAAGTATTTTGAGAGCATTTTGATCTCAAAGAACACTAAAATTGTTTGTGGTTAACTGAGAACAGCCCTCTCCAAAAATGAAACTTGTTCTGTTCTTGTTCTTGCCAGCTACGATATCCAATTTTGAGAAAAAAGATAATGGGAAAGAAAAAGGGAAAAGGAAGAGAAGAAAAGGGGAAGGAACAAGACATAGGTGCAGAGGAGTACAGTTGAATTTGTGGGGACACCCAGACTAGTAATCTTGGTAAACAGTCTCTGAAAATCTTAAATAGGAAACAGACAGTTTTGCATTTCACACTCCAGAGGGGAAAGTGATTAATTCTGAAAACCAGCATATGATGTCATGAGGCATAACTGTGGGGTATGCACCCTATAAAGCACTTTCTTGTGTAGGATCAGTGCAGTAAAGATGCATGTTAACTGAGGTGGCATTATGTTAGCTCTACTTTACGGCAACAAATCCTTCCTTTACAAATCAACAAAAAGGCTGATTTAGTTGTAAAGTTTAATTCTACCCTGATTAGTGATCACTTCTTCACTTGAAATACTAGAGCAGGGGGGAATTAGAAGGGAGGGAACCAGTTTCCTATTTGTACTTAAAATAATAGGCATTGGACACCTGGCACCCTATAAATACTGTGACACTGTACGATGGCAAACATGGGCACAATGCACTGCTTATTCTCAGTTGGAATCCATCTGTACACTACAGTAGTAAGACAAAAGAGGATTGTTAGCACTTAAAGGCACCTTGACGCAGTCATACCACTTGACTGTTTTATTAATTGCCCCATCTGTTAAGTGAGAACTTTCTGACATAGGTTGGTACACGCTCTTAAACCCCTTGGTCTGCTTCCTATTGGTTCCACATGTGTTTGTATTTGTTCTCAGTAGGCAGAGATTCCAGAGAGAAAATGAACCGCTGCAGATCGATTGCAGTATCAGTCATGCAGAAGACATAGTAATACATGCCACTTCAGTCTGATCTGCTGTTAACCCTTCAAACACAGAAAAGTAGTGGGTGTGGGGCAGAGAGAAAGAGAGAAACCAGTAAGCTGCCAAAGCGTCTACTGGGAGAAATAGGATTGGTATCATGACTTCTAAATTACTCATCTCGTTAGGGGCTCTCCGCCTTCCAATAATTCTTTGCAAATTACATTTCCACTGCTGCCTGTCTTAGAGCTATGTACTTTAATACAACCAAGCCAGACAGTATTAGGATAATGTGAAAGATTACACTGCTGTGCTGAGTATTCCTGCCCATTCTGCACTGCCTGGATAATTGTCTGACAAAATTATGGTGACAGTAGTAGTGACTGAGGCCTAGAGTGACAAAAGCCAGAGCATTTAAACATAAGGCCATGATTCACACAAGCAGGGATAAAATAAAGATATAATGTTGCTAAGTATTCATAGAATGTGCAGGTCTGCTTCCCAGAATTTTTGGTTGGCATTTATGGTATTGCTTAGAATCATATATTAAAACTTGATTTTCAAAGGCATTGAGGGAAAATTTGTAGTTTGAAGATATATACTATGGACAGATGGGCAATAATTCAAAGCATTTCAATTTATTGAGTGAGTGGGACTAAAATCAAAAGACCATCTTTAAGTGAAGTCACAGGTAGAAAAGCTGTGAAAATCCTTCTTACCAGTTAAGAAGGATTGGCAGTCTGGTACTTGGTTGGGCTCTCAAAGCGTAGCGAAAAATTTCTTTAAACATGACTTCTGTGAATTGTACACATGTATTCCTATGAGGTTTGATGGAGGCAAGTAGGATCTGTTTTCTCAAAAGTTCAAGACAGCAAAAAAATCTTCTTTTGTTATAGTGCTACAATTGTGTTGACTGCAAAACCTGCTAAAGTCTATGCTAAATACAAAGGTCCACATAATCCAGTCATTGTTCATAGAACCATTTAGGTTGGAAAAGATTTATAAGATCAAGTCCAACCATAAACCTAACAGTGGCAAGTCCATCGCTAAGTGCCACTTCTACCTCTCCTATAAATACTTCCAGGGAGAATGAAACAACCACTTTCCTGGATTGCCCTTTTCAGTCCCTGACTGCTTTCTGTGAATAAATATTTCCTAATATCTAATCTAAACTTTTCTTGGTACAACTTGAGGTCATTCGGTCTTTTTCTGTCTCTTGTGACTTGAGAGAAGAGACTGAGCCCTGCCTTGCCACAACCTTTTCTCAGGTAGTTGCAGAAAGTGGTAAGTTCCCTCCTAAACCTCCTTTTCTCCAGGCAAAACAAGCCCAGCTGCCTCAGCTGCTTCTTGTGAAACTCCAGGCCTTTCACCGGCTTTGCTGACCTTCTGTGGACACAATCTAGAACTTCGATGTCTTTCTCATAACAAGGGCCTTTGGTGTGTGGCCTGACCAGTGCTGGGTACAGGCGGAAAATACCTGCCCTGGTCCTGCTGGCCACACTGTTGCTTATCCAGACCAGGATGCCACTGGCCTTCTTGGCCACCTGGGCACATGCTGGCTCTTATTCAGCCACTGCTGACCAACACTCCCAGGTTCTTTTCTTCTGAGCATCTTTCCAGCCACAGTACCCCAAGACTGTGGCATTTTCACATGAGGTTGGTGTAACCCAAGTGTCCAACAATTGTGCCCAAGTGTGACCCAAGGATCCAGGACTTTGCTTTGTTGAACCTCTTAGCATTGTCCTCAGCCTATTGATCCAGCCTCTCCAGATCCCTCTGCAGAGCCTTCCTACCCTCCAGCAGATCAAAACTCCCTCCCAGCTTGGTGAACTGATTGAAGGTGCAATTGATCCACTTGTCCAGATCATTGATAAAGATGTAAATCAATAAAGATACTGGCCCTAGTACTGAGCCCTGGAGAAGACCACTCATGACTGGCTGACAAATGAATATTACTTCATTCATCACCGCTCTTATGGCTTGAACATGTAGCCAGTTTCTTACCCACTGAAGAGTATAGCTGTCCATGCCATGAGAAGTCAGTTTCTCCAAGAGAATGCTGTGGGAAATCGTATCAAAGGCTTTACTAAAGTTCAGGCAAACAGTAACATTTTTAGTACAATTAGATGAGAAAATGACATTATGGTTGAAAAGCAAGCACAAAGGGTAATTACAGGAGTCCTTTCAGCCTGTAGCAATTACCAGGGCTGTGAAAGTAAAAAGGTGGGAGGTTGTGTTACTTGTGATTCCAACACCATGCAGTGCCTGATCTTTCTCGAGTCAAAAATAGCAAATGGGCTGCTCTAGCCAGCCATATTCTCTTCAATGTGCCTTCCTCAAACAAGTGTAACTCAAACTGCCAATAATTATACAACACTAGATATATGCTTAGTTGAATTTTTTTCCAGGAGCAAATTTCTGCCTCATGATCAGCTCATTGCCCAATAGGGCCTCTCCTGCCCAGGTGCAGGACACTGCACTTCTTTGTTCAATGGCATAAACTTTCTGTCTGTCTTTTTCTCGAGCCTGCCCATGTTGCAGGTTTGTACCTCCTGCCCTGGTTTGTAGCAGGACCTTCTGATGAATTAACACCTTCTCATGAGAAAATTTGCAGAAAGTGCAGTTTGTTCCATTGTGCAGGTGTTTAATGAGGGTGTCAAACAGTACTTTTCTCAGTACACAGTTAATAATAGTCCTCCAGCTGGTCTTTGTGTCTCACATCCCAATCTTCTGGGAGTGGCCGTTCGGTTGATTTTTGATCTACCTCACTACCCACTTATCTAGCCTACATCTCATCAACATGCCTATGAGGATATTAAGAGAAATGCAACAGTGTTAAAAGCCTTACCAAAGTGGAGGCAAATGACTTTTGCTGCTCTCTACTCAACCACCATGCCAGTCACTGAAGGCTGCTGGGAATTTGCTTTCGTGAATCTGTGCTTACTACTCCAGTTGGCTTCCTCCATAAGTTTAAAATGGTTTCCAGGATTATTCACTCCATCGCATTCCTAGGGACTAATATGAAACTACCAACATGTTCTTCCCCCGATCTTCCTAGTCACCTTTCATAAGTAAAAGAGGGACATTTGCTGTCTGCCAGCCCTCAGTGGTCTCCCCTGGTCATCACAATATTTCCAGGATAACTGAGAGCAGCCTTGCAATGACATAGTCCAGCTCTCTCAGCACTTGTGGCTACATTTCACCCAGATTTGTGGGCATGCATGAGTCCAGTTTGTTTTAGTGTTCCCTATCCCGATCTTCTTTCACCAAGGGTACAACAATCTTCCACTGGGCTTACTGTAGTCTTAGAGGATGGGGTTCCTAAAGACAAATGTCAACATTTAACACTGAGGTAAAGAAGATGTTAAGTACTCCTGTCGTTTCTATGTCCTTTGTCATCGGCTCCCCTACCACACTTACCTGTTGGTCCACATTTTTCTCACACTACCTTTCACTGCTGAAGTCTCTTCAGAAACCTTTCTCATTGTCCTCCAAAATCAGACCTTTAAACTATTCTTGAAATTTTGTAATGGACTATCATTGTTATCTTTTCTTAAAATCCTCTAATTAGATATAAAATAAATGAGCAGTAGTTACACTTGAGAGCTAGAGGATACATTAGAGCTGACTCATATAAATTTTTATGTGGTTTTTACACAAGATTTTAGCTTTGCTGATCATAGAATGGCTTGGGTTAGAAGGGACTTCAAAGATCATCAAGTTCCAACCCCATTGCCATGGGCAGGGACACTTTCCACTGGAACAGGCAGAACGTGGCAGAAGAATGTGTACATCTTTCTCACAGAAGATTGCAGTAAGGGGATGTGGCAATTTCCTAGTTTTGGAGATTTGAGTCAGATTTTCTATTCTAACATTATTATTTTGTTGAATTTGCTAACACATCTTGGTGACTCAAGGGAGTTTCCACTAAAATTGTTTCTTGCTCAATGTTCCTTTTAATAGACGCTCAATTGTAACTGCCAACCATCTTAGGGTATGGTGCTTGTTGAGAGATAGCCAGAGGCTGTGCTCTTTGAGTTTTGCATTTCTTAAACTGAGAGCTGACACGGAAAAAATTTTGTGAGCATTCGATCATATTTAGAAATGTAAGTGCTATTAACATTCTACTTTATTTTTTAAAGCCAGAAAGAATTTTGACTGATAAGATGTTAATATTTCATTTACTGGTATTAGCTAATGATTCCTCATTTCCAAGCTATTTCTGTAAAATTGAGGTTGTTATTATTGAAAATGTATGTATAAGTATTTTCTGTGTTCTGTTGCTGAGGCAGTGAAATAAAAACAGGAAAAAAGTATCACCTCAAACATACAAAGCAATCTTGAGTCCAACTCAGTTAAGCACAGCACACTAGCCTCAAAAAAAGTTCCTTCACACAAATAGAGTTAGTAAAATGATTTACATAAACAATAGTTTCTAAGGTGATAAGACTCAATATAATGATAAATTCTGGGATGTCACAAAAAGTAGCTGTTGGAGAGAAAAGTGTTTTTTTCCACATCCCGGTGTCCCTAACTCATGTGTTTTTGCCTCTATAGCCTCTTTATATGTAAAGAATACCTATTAATATTAAAGAATACTAAAGACATGCTGTAGGGGTGTGCTGATTGTAAAATCCCTTAATAAACCCTTTATTTCTAGCAAAATATTTTTTTATAAGCATTCATTTCACAGAACATGTTAAAATTATTTATAATTAAGAGCCAATGCTCATGGAGTAGAATAGGTCAAAGATCTGCAGGTTCATGAATGCAGAAGCATTTATTTTCCCAGCAGCTGATCCTCTGACACTGTTCCATTAGAACAACATTTTTTCTATTACATAGAATGACTAGGGCAGGTTTAAACATTTTATCTGATGGATATCATTGCACAGGTGTAACAGATACTGCACTGTGTGACCCAGTGCATTTCCACAGGGTTGAAAGGGGCTCTCTCTAGGTCCTAGATAAATTACTGATTTTGAACAGACCTTGTTATTTGATTGGGATACTTGAAGACTATTTGTTTTGATGTTTCCGTTCTCTTCTTCCATTCAATTTCTCAGGAAAACCCAGCAAAATTTAAACTTCTAGCAATTTATAATGATTTCCACAAAACAGTTCCACAAAACAGTTCTTTTTAGGAAAGTGTTGGGGAAAAGGAAAGAAAATTAAGAAATATATCCTCTATAAAGCAAACAAGGATTTATAAAATTGTATGTTATCCCAATGTATGGGATTGCTCAAGGGAAAATATGGTTCCAACAGTCTGTGTGCAGCTTGAGTTTTAGTTTCAATCTTGTCCTTGTTATGATTCCCAAAAGTGACCAGTGCCATGTCAACAGGAGTAAAGACAGAGAAGTTCCCTTCTATAACAGGTCTATCTGCACTCTTATCTCTTTTTTTTTTTTTCACGTGTACATGTCTGCAACTCAAACATCAAGAAAAGTGGTGAAGAGAAATGTGGTTTTGTGCAACAGTCAGTCTCACAGTCAGCTGGATCTATCTGCTATGTCACTGGCTCCTTCTATCACCTGAGCACCTAACTACTCTGTCTCCCCTCCTGGGACTGTGATTATTAATAATTAGACTATTAGCACTTGTAGAAAACATCAAGAGTCAAGAAAAAATATCATTAGCAACAGTTTTTTTGGATACAGTAGGAAAAAAGAACTGGGGAAAAGTTACAGGAGAAGGAAGTCCTCCTAGAGACTGAATGCTGAACATGAAAACAGATAATCTCAAAATGTACCTTTGAAGAAAAAATTACATGAATATTCTTTTAAATCTCACAGAACAGGAACTATAAGTAAATTATAATTCTGTGAAATATTAACCTGACAAGGCAAGTTATGATTATGAAATTTCAGAGTTAATAAGGCTCGCCTTATAACTTTTTGATATGAGTTCTGTTGAAGATCTTGCAAAAACTCTTCCAGTGATAAAGAGTTACCCATCACAATGGCTGGGTTGTCACATATGTTTCTTCTTTGTCCCACTCCCTCACTTCTTTGAAAGATGTTATGAGTCAGATTAGCTTCTAGCAGTTTCCTTTGAAAGATACTTTTGAGAAGAACTATAAATTCTTTATAAAAATTTAGATAATACTCTATTTCCGATGTTGAACACCATTGGACTACACTAAATTAATTAAAGAAATATTCATTTTCTTGACTAGGAGAGGGACAGAGTGCATAAGAAAGCCGGAAATGATCTTTACACATCAGTCTCTCTTAGGGAATAATTGAATGCTGAGACTGCTGACCAGGCTGCAACTATAATGAGCTTTTATTAACTTTTCTATTAGTGCTCCATTTCTTTGTCTACTAAGATCTCCTCCTTTCATATGGCAGCAATCCCAGGTGGATGACCATGCAGTAAATAGTGGATTTTGCTCAGCTAATAAATGTGGAAATAAGAAAATGCTTTCCCCGAAGCTTAGCAGCATTGTCTGGAAATATATCCTTGGCACAGAGTGTGTCCAAATGTCTGGGAGCAATGAGAAGTCTGGGTTCCCATCTCTCAGAGTTTAGATGTCTGTTAAGAGTAGGAAAGAGGTGGGCCATTACTGTGGGATCATAGTTCACCATAGAGGTGGTGTAACACTGTTTGTGTTTGGTAACAGCATCTATTTGAAAGAGTTATGAGCCTAATGGCTTAGTAAAATCTTATGCCATTATTACATGTGCATTAGTACTGCTAAAGAGCTACTCCAGATTGAGACTAGCAGATGCATGACTGAACCCAGCTTTTTGTCTGGACAAAAAACTTTGTCTTCCTTCTTTTCCAAGGAAACTAACTTTATGGCTTTTTGTGTCCAGAAAGTTCAAAGGGAGGAGATGAATTCTGTGAGGGTTGAGGAAAGAGCTGGTTAGTTCCTGACAACATAACAAAGCTTATGGAAGAGTTATTCCAGTTTAAAATGTCTTAGGTTTTATGCCATGGATTGTAAAGAAAAAAACCTTTGTAGGTACCTGGATACCTGGATACTAGCCAGAATGTTCTCCCAAGAATACCTCTTCAAATAGGGGTGAATGAGGAGGTAAGATGAGCCACAGGGAGTGTGCAAAGTGCACAGGAAGAAGGGTAAGAAGCAAAAAGAGGTGCCAGTATAATTGACTAAGGAAAACTTGAAGTTGGATCTCAGAGCTATGAGGCTAAGTGAATGTCTGCTAAGTCTTCCTGTGAAGATCTCACCCCCATCTCTGTCACTTCCACAGCAGATAACCTAAGCTGACATTCACCTTGGCTACATTACAGAAGTAATATTTTCAACCAGACAAACTGTTGTTGAACAGCAGCTCCATTGAATTACTCATGCTTTCCTTTATGAGCATACATGTTTTCTTTTCCATAGCAGGGGTTTTTGGTTTGGCTTTTTTTTGTGCATGCTAAGATACTCTCAGTCCCCCTTTCTACTGTGTAGTCCTGCTCAGTGTAGTCACGTATCATTCACTTACAGTACTTTGATGAGAAGCAAACCATGGTTTAGATCAATTTTGTAAAGCAATTTTGTTAGTGTGTAAGATGTAGTTGTGGGAAAAAGTTATCACTCTTTCTATTTTGCCTTCTAGCTTTTTTAAATGAAATGAAAGAGTCCTTCATGGCTATTGATATGACTCCAACAGGACCAGCCTATTTTCATCCTAGCCTACAACAGACAAGATCCTAGATATGAGCAAGAGGAATTTCAAAGTATTTGCACAACACAAACTTTACTTAGAATAACATCAAAATTATTAAATTGGATAAGGAATCATTCATTGCCCAGCTGCCTCTGAAAAAAATGTTTAGCAAAAAGGGTGGGATGATTTGCACCAATATTTATCCTCCCAAAAAGCTGTCAGTCAACAATGTTTTTCTCTCTTCTTCTGAGAAACAGGATTTGTCAGACTTCCTGAGCCAGTGGTATTTAAAATATAAACAAATTAAGACAAAAAACAATAGGTGTTTTTCTACAAAGGGGCTATTCATTTATGCTTGGCCTTTCATTAAAAAAAAAAAAGGAGATATTGCAAAATGTCGAAATACAAACTTATGTAAAAACAGTCTTGTGTAGGGCAACATCTATTTTTTTCCATCAACTTTCAGCTTTTGATTGGTCTGCTTCTCAATCAACTTGGTCAGTAAGAAATCATAAATCTGGCTACTTTATTCTGCTCTGCTAGGCAGCTGACAGGATTTGTCCTTTTGTCTGTGCTGTCAGCTGCAGACAGACACTGGAAGAAGAGTGCAAAATAATTACAGCTCTGAAATATGTTTCCCAGATGTAACCATTTTATAATCAGCAGAGTAAAACAAATATAACACCCTAGACTGAAAACAGCTAAAAGTCCCTACTCCCATGCTGTACTTACATGCTCTCTTTCATCCAAACACCCTCAGTCTCACAAAAATTGATGAAAAATGGAATATATTTTTATTTTCATGTCTTAGGAACAGCAGGACATGACTTGCCTGGGGCTTCATTTCTCTACTTCTTGTTTAGGACATTATGCCTCTGTCATTAAGTAAAAATTGCCCACCATTATCAGTTCATCCACCAGATCACAAAGTCAACAGAGGGACAAATCCAAACCAGTTCTACCCATATTTACAAGAAAAATTAATGATGCGTTTTTCAGCTCTCCTCTATCTAGCAAGGAATTTGAACCCCTTGACCTTGCTGTAAAGCCTCAGTTCATGCCATAAGAGGTTATTAGAAGCCCTTATTGTGGCAGGAAGACAAATATATCTTGGTGTATTTTCCTATGAAAAGCAGAAACCTTGCTCTAGATAGCGTGGCCCCTGTCTCCCACGTTTTTCCTATGGGCCCAGTGTTTTACTGCCAGGGGAGGTGTATGAGCAGGGGAGGTTCAGCACTGCCTGCTCCACTCGCTGACCACCATTCTGTTCCCTGGTTGACAGGGGCATGTCTGTGTGTACTCTTGTGTGGAGGCTCAGCTCCACTTGTGGGTCACCATGGGTCACAGGGCTGTGCACCAGGTGCCAGCAACTGGAGACACTAGTGGTAAATAGGGTAAGAGGGTTGGGAGCTGCGGGTTGGGGTGGCCTGCACTGGGTGTGGTTGAGAACAGAAGGTCTGAGTGTTGTCTACTGGACTGGCAGTAGGTTCAAGTCAGCTACGTTAGAGACCCAGGGTCTGAGCTGAGTAATAAGTGAGTTCCAGCAGTCTGAACCAGCTAACAGAGAGAGTTGTCTGTGTACGTTTGAGAATGCATGAAGCAGCTGAGAAACACTGAGGTCCAAAGCAGCTGCAGATATATCTAGTTACTGGAGTGATGCATATTTACTTAGACCTGTGAACCTTGAAGTAACATCCTTGCCATCTTACTTGTGTAAGGCAAAAAAAAGGAGGCAAAAACCAATGTACCTAACAGGCCAAAGGCAGATCACCTGTGGTTTTGACTTTTGGAAGAGTGAGAGTCACTGTTCAAAGGCAGTGAATAACACAGAACATCTCTAAGCTCAGGGTGCCGGAGGTGAAGAGGAGTGGAGAGGAACAGAAGCCTTCCAGCTCAACTAGCAATGTGTCTGTTCGAGGAGTAAATGTCTGCCACACCTCACCTCAGCTGGCAGAGGTTAATATTTTGAGAAATCATCAAAGCGAAGGCATCACAAATTTTATGTTTCATGTCCCAAATCAAATCAAAGAAACATACAGAACCAGGACACTTCTAAGAAAGTATCATATTTTAGGCTGCTAAGCTGCAACACATAAGGTGTAATGACTACTAAAATAACACATGCTTTGTCATGTCTTGTTCTTTAATTGCCTTTCACACTGTATAGCTTTCCATTCTATCCTCTGCCTTGCTCCAAACCACATTCTGAAAAAAATATTTCTAGCATTTAGCATTAAAGTCTTTAAGACAGACCGCAGTGCAATTAGACTATTGTCTTGCTGGAGGTGCCTAACAGCTTGGCATGTGGTTTTTCTTCATACTTGGCTTGTGTCAAGAAAAAGTGCCAAATGGCAACGTGAAGTTTGTAGATGGTGGCTAAATGCATCTTACTGTGACTAGTCTGCTGCAGGCAGCTGGAGGGTGCCTGTGTCCCTCGTTTCCCAAGGGCAGACATCCTCCGGATCAGAGTCCGGGCGGCCGCCGAGACACGAGCGGCCTGGGGTACTGCAGGGGTACTGCAGGCTTACACCCAAGCCAGTTGTAAGTTGAAGCTGCAGGCGAATGAATGCAGCGAGATGGATCCTTCCCACGCAGCTCTTTATTATCCCAGAGAAAGAGAGGGGGAAGGACGGGAAGCACCCCAAGGCTAGCTGTGCATGGGGTTTTAAGGACTGGGGGGTGGGGAGCACGAGAACCAATGGAAAGGGGTTCCAGGGGTGGACTCAGGTCGGACGGACAAGGGAAAAACCTACGGGCACGGAGTATGGGAGGGACATAACTTTAGGGACTAATCAGGGACCGAAGGAGAAGAAGTTTCTGGAGGCTCGGGCATGGTCTAGGGTGTCTGGCAGGGTCTCTCCGTCCCACGGGCGGAGAGAAGGGGGGAGAGGGACAGGGAGCCTCAGCTCAGGAGGCAGAGGAGTGGGTGGAGCCGGGGGGTAACTGACACTTGGGGAAAAGGGACAGGGTTGCCAGGGGAAACCGACCCAGGGAAGGGATTTCTGGTACAGTTTTGACAACTTATCTCTAAGGAATTCAAACAAAGTATAAAACCATTGAGTAAAGTATAAAACCGTCTCCCACAATTCCCCCTTTTTTAGTTTTTAAAACAAAGAAAAATAACTCTGATGCTGTGACGAGTCTAAACTGTTATTTCCTCTTCTTCTTTTTCCTCTTTGGACGCTTCTCTCTCCCACCAGTTTCTATCTCTGGAAGGTGCTGAGGAAAGCACTGCAATTGTAGGGGGACTCCCCACAGCTCTAACTAAACACGACTTAACACAACCTAAAATAGCTAACATAAGGAAGATTATGATTAAAATCTAAACTAAAGATTCAGTAAGGAAGGAGGCCCACCCTGCAAGCCCCCAGTTCCTGAAAAGGACCTGGGCATCCATGGGGGTCTTGGTTGCAGGGATGGGTCTCCTGTGACCTAAAGATATAAACATTACAAGATTTTGATTTCTTGTTACTAACCAAATAACAACCTTAAGAGAGGGGTATCAGGGTCCACATTTACACCATCTTCGTCTTTGCGCCTCCTCCTCCAGGAAGCGACTTTGACTTGTTTATTATTTTTTGTCCAGTCAGTTTTTTCTATGTAGGACCTTACCCATTTCCTGGGTATCCATTTTGTTCCTGAGGCCGTGGACACGCAAGCGTATCCCCGGCCCCAGGCTTGTAACTCACACGGCCCTTCTTCCTGCCGTGTTTCTGGATCTCTGATCCAGACCTTTGGTTTTTGCCTCAGCTTAAAAAAGGAAGAATTAGTAAAATGTCTTAATACCGGAGGGTTAGGGTCTGTATCAGTTCCGTTTAGGAAGTTCGCAGTAAACAACACCTTAGAGAGTCTTATCTGTGGAGAGTTAAGTTCTTCTCCACCCTTTTGAACTTCTAAAAGTTTTTTTATTTTTTGATGACATCTTTCCACCACCGCTTGCCCGGTGGGGGAGTGGGGGATTCCTGTGGTGTGGGCAATTCCCCACCTTTGGAAAAATTGAGAAAGTCTTTTAGACACATAGGCTGGTCTGTTGTCCGTTTTGATCTTCTTTGGGATCCCGAGGGTGGCAAACGCTTGTAGGTAGTGCCGTTCCACGTCTTTCGCCTTCTCCCCGTGGTGCGCTGAAGCATAGATGGCTCCTGAGAACGTGTCCACGGAGACATGGACATATTTCTGCCGCCCGAACTCTGGCACATGAGTAACATCAGTCTGCCAGAGTTTGCAGCTCTGCAGGCCTCTAGGGTTGACTCCTGTGCCCAGAGATGGGACTGCAAATTTATTGCAGTTTGGGCATGTCGCCACAATTGCCTTGGCCTGATCCCGCTTGAGGTGGAACATGCGGATCAAGGCCGGCACATTTTGGTGGAATTGCTGGTGGCTTAGCTTGGCTTGTTGGTACACATCGGGGAGGGTTGCGAACTGCGCAGGGGCAGCTAGGGCATCTGCTCTTCTATTGCCCTCTACTAACGGCCCTGGGAGATCAGTGTGTGACCTCAGGTGCATAATAAAGAATGGTTGCTCTCGGTGTGACACAAGCATCACAAGCTTCGAGAACAAGCTGTAACTTTTTGTATTGGACTGCGAATTAGGTTCCTTTAGTAGTGCCGAATCAGCTCTGGAAGTTACTCCCGCAACATAGGCCGAATCGGTAATAATATTAATTGGTTTACTTTTGAACTTCTCCAAAGCTCTGACTACTGCTGCGAGTTCGGCAACCTGCGGAGACCCTTCAACAATTTGGACATCCTCTTCCCACTGGGATGTCTCAGGGTTTATCCATGTAAATACTGATTTCTTAGATTTGCCGGACCCATCGGTAAAAATGGTCAGTGCTCTGAGAGGTTTGTGACTTTTGATTTCTTTTGGGATTAGTTTTAGTTTGGAAAATTCCAGGTGTAAAGGGGTTGAATCTTTTCAGTTTTTGATAATGTTGCAAAATTTGGCCAGGGCAAATTGTAATTGTTCATTTGTCTGCAAAATATCATTTAGATCATCGGATTTGAATG
>VZRF01001898.1:650-19463 GCA_013396875.1 Vireo altiloquus
GGGCTTTGTTCGTTCTTAAATCCGATTTTCAGAGAGGCGTGTTCAGCTTCTTAAGTGGCTTAACAGAGTTGTCAGTACTAAAATTAGCTAACCGATTGGTTCTGTCAGGTCTGGAGGAATCTCTCAGCTGATCACAGAGGATCACTTCTGTGACTGTTGGATTTTCTCCTTAACTAAAACCCAAGCTATGCTAAACCACGACATTCTATTTAGGTGTAGCCCAGATTAAAAAAAAAAAACCCAAACTGAATAACATTACAAACAAAACATCATTTTCAAAATGCTGCTTCTTAGAAGATGCTGTAAATCTACTATTGATGTAGCAACTAAGCAACGTTTGCATTGTATCAAATATTGCTTCAGAAGTAATTAAAGCAAAAAAATTATCATGGAAAAATTAGCCCTCATTATTAGCCTATGGCAGAGCCCTAGGAAAGAGCAACTCTGAGATTTGTTGGGACCACTGCTGTTTACCTATGAAAGAAAAAACCTAGCAAGGCCTTGATACTGGGGAGGCAACATTGGCCGTTAGGGTGCATTTTAGAAATGCAGCTTTACCCTGACGATAGAACACTGAACTAGAAAAGGCAATAGCAGGCAGCTGGAACTGAGGAATGTCCCTGTCTGACCAGGTGTCCTTATATCGTACTTGCCCTTACTCCTCGTGTTCCTTGGCCTCCATTCAGGCAAAAAGGAAAGTGTTCATGGACCATACCGAGGTGGATTTAGCTACATCTTAAAAAATTGAAATGTTAAGATGGTATCATTAGCTGTGGACATCATGATTTCTCTGTAATCCTTCCAACAAGTTTAAATGTCCATGCATGATGTTATTAACTGGCTTTAGTAAGTACTTAAGACTCATAATTCCTTTGTAAACAACCTCTTGTCAACTTCTTTCTACCTAGAGGGGAGAGCAGAGCCTTCTGAGAACACATTGGTCAGGAAGTAACTCTCCACTGCACAGGAGGCTTTCCTGATGTGCGAGGAGGGAAGGGGGGCAGGGAGCAGCTCCCAGTACCACTGTCACCACCATCCTTATTGCCACGTTCTGATGATGTAAACTTGCCCAAAGGCATGCCAGAACCATTATTGGCTGCCAGTGTCTCCCTCGACATGCAGTCCTCATGGCCAGGCAGCAGGGTGTGCCAGGCAAGGGGCCACAAGGCAACCCTCAAGCCAGGGACAGTTGTTCACCTGGGGAGTTTTCACTTTATTCACAGGAGGAGCTTTCCACATGCAAATAAAAGCCCTTGAGATAATGACAAACCAGTATAATAATAACTCAATTACTTTGCAATACCTGCTGGGAGGGGACTCTGCTTTTACAGCCTGTTTGTATGAGCCTGTGGACACAAAGGACTGCTTCTTAGAAAAAGAAGTGCTAATTAATATTAATCACTAGCAACAATTAATAGCTGTAATTAATAATGCACACTTTGTAGCCCAACACATAGAAGAATCTAAATTATTAATTGCAAGTGTCTATAACTATATATAAGTATATATGCTAAATACATATGCATGTAACTATATATGACTATAGAGGAGAAAAAGGTAGGCAGCCAAGGGGGTGGGAGGGAGGATGATTCCCAGCACGATTAACCTGGCCCAGCAGCACCTGGGAGAGCCCTGCTGCAGCTGCTGGTCTTCTAGGAAATGCTAATCAGCACCCCAGTTGCAGGAGGCACTCAAAGCTCCACTGATAGGGAATGGCTCCACTGCCATCTTGCCATAGCAGTGGCCCTCAGTAGTGGGAGGTCATGGGGATTAGGTCTTGCGGGGGTGCCTCCTGTATGTCCCTTGCTTCAGACTGAGACCAGGGCGGCAAGCGGTTTCCAACACCAAGGTTTCTGCTCATCTTTGGTTTAATTCAGTTGAATTCAGTTGAAAAAGCTGTTAAAGAGTGATGTGTCCTTTCTCTGGGAAGCCAGCAAGCCTCAAGCTTGCCAAGGATGGCCAGGACCCACACTGAGTGAGCTCAGGTGGGAGGGCAGCAGGCACAGGCCCCTGTCAGCTCTGCCTGCAGCTTCCTCATTTTCTAGAAGGGAATCCTCATGCATGGACCCTACAGGGCCAAAGCACAGGGCCTTTCCTTCATTGGGGTCTCAAAGAATCTTTCTTCTCCCCTGACCCATATGTTTGTTCACTGTAGACAGCCTTGGCAAGCTATGCTTTAATAGTAGATTTCTGCAATTAATACTGTCAGATATGACACAAGATCAAGACCAAAATCTATGAAGACTAATGATAGCTATTTCATTGACCTGTTTTCCATATTATCCAAAAGCAAATCACACTGTCTTCAACATGTATGGGTATGGGCAACTGTGAATCCAATCTTTCAATGGCAGTTCTAAGAACAAGGACTGCAAAATTTGGCTCATTAATTGCTTAATCATGATTTAGGGGGGGAATTGGATTACCTTTGATGACAGACTGAACACCCCACTCCCCTTCCTTTCTCCTAATATATGTATGTATATAAATCAAAAACACTGCTATGAGACTCAGTCCTGCTCCCAGCAAAGCTAATAACAATTTCATACAGATTAGACTCTGGACCTTGCAGGCAGTTTTCACACCTGCTTTACTCCACACACTATAAATCTATAGGTCTATATATATGCACATATGTATATAGCTAAATATGTGCAACAGGTTCAAGAATAACAAAATAGGTTATTGTTAGTAGACAATTATAAATCCAAAGGGCTCCTTTCTCCTTTCCCATTCCCTCAATGAATTCCATAAAAATGTATTCATTTTTATCTCATGCATTTGCCATTTCGTGGGGAAATTTAACTGTCAGAAGCCTGGCATTTTCTTTCCTCTAAATTAAAATAATGAAGGAAGTAAGAGCTAATTATTGTGCTCATCCCGGAGTATGCAATCTATGAAAGTGTTGTGCATTTTAAAAATCTAAATGGACTTTTTCATTGTGTCTCTGTGGGACTGCTACTTCACCCTCACTTTTGGAGCTAGTCAACAGAAATGAGAAAACAACTAATTCACACAGGAAAGGCCAAATCTGCCCTAAAAGACAGCACACTCAAGTTCTTTATAAAATGAAATATTTCACATATTAAAATTGAAGTATTTCCATTTCAGTCGAAAAAAATAATGAATTTCTTCTATGTTAATGCAGATTAATATCAACTTTAGGAAGGCATAGATGCACTCATGAATATGTCCATTCATACGACCAGTTTCTGGACTGGCAAATATAGTTTCCCTCACTGCCAAATTTTGTACAACATTCAGCTTTTGTTACTTCAATGCAACAACCCCACTGGCAATATGGCTTACAGAGTTTTGCCATTTTTTCTACCTGTTGTGAATGGAATATATACGTGTGCTAGTGTAATTCTGCTCATTATACTTCAATTTGGGATTATCGTAATTCATATTATTGTTCTTAATAAAAGATTTTAAGAAAATACAACTTTTCTAACATCAATTTTTCACAAGCCACTCTGAGCGGTCTGTCAGTATTACCCAATAGAACTACAAATGACAAATTCTGCAGATATTGTTCCTGCTTAGAAATTTACTAGTTAATGTGATTGACACAGATGTATTATTCATCAAAAGTGTAGTTACTCATTGCTTTGCAGTTTTATGCTAAGAACTGTATGATATTTAATGAAACTAAAAAAATCACAGTCAATTAGATTAAAAATACATATGTTCTAATAAAATATGTAACTAACTCCTTGTAATGTATGTGAACTGTTTCTTTTTCTTAGTCTGCATTGTGCCAGTTGATATATGAATCCTAAAGAGAGGACTGAACTGAATAGCATTTATAATAGAAATTATTAT
This sequence comes from Vireo altiloquus, assembly GCA_013396875.1. NCBI lineage: Eukaryota > Metazoa > Chordata > Aves > Passeriformes > Vireonidae > Vireo > Vireo altiloquus. The sequence goes on from VZRF01001898.1 coordinate 4,476, forward strand.
CAAGCGGGGGAAAAAAAGGTAATAAAAACTGAGAGAACTGAAAACATTTCTTCTGGTACCTGGATCTACATTGAGATCTATTAATATATTTCATTAACACCTACAGAAATATATTGCCTATTACTTTGTTTATCAACTTCAGCCTTATTTCTTCTAATTATACAATAAATATTTCCCTAGACTCAACTCAGAAGCAACCTGTGTGATATGGATTATACTTATGTTTTATCAGTCCCAAGCTAGAGTTTGAATAGTTGCAAGATACAAGCTTGCTGACACAGTTTATTTTCTTAATTGCATAAAAAGCTGGTTTATAACTTGAACTTCTCAGGAAACAATAAGCCATCTCTATATGCTGAATTCAAGTTCCCGTAAGAAAATTGATAAGTTTATCTGAATAAAATAACTTGTAAATTAACTCGTTTTTCTCTGATTCTTTTTGTATTTTGGTCAGTGTAGACCTTAGCAATATTAGTTCTAGTGTGGGAAAATATTATAATTGAAATCTGGTAAGTTATTTGCAGATTTCAAGTTTTTCTTTACACTGTACTGACATTTAGTACAGCCCCGGTGAGGAAAACAATACTGCCATTCATAGCTCTAGACCTAGATTTCAATTGACTTAAGCAGGCACAATGAAACTTGGTCATTCACTGGTTACCCATATTGTGTTCTCAAATTTTCTCTCAGCAAAAGTATAATGACTCAGTAAGGTATGGTTGCATAGACAAGGGCCCAGAACAAGAGATACTAGTTTTGTCTGATAGTATGAGAAAGTTGTGAAAGGATCTTTTCTTCCAGATGGTCTTAAATTCAGCTACCTTTTTAACATTGGCCTTGCACAGCAACTGCTGCTCTCTTTTCACAGAGAATAAGCCTGGATTCCTGCTAGTTAACATGCATACTCACACAACCTGCAACGTCACTCCAACTGTTTTATGACAGTGGCATGCTAAATAAATTTGATGTGGTTTTTCCTTGTGCTAAAACTAGCCTTCAAAGGACTGCTCAACTGATATTTACACTTCTTTTTATTTAAAGATATATATTGTTTGGGGGTTTTTACAAGGTTTAAGAAAACAGCAGTTTACAGATAGATAATTTTGCATAACATTACTTGCTACATGAGGCAAACATAAACTTGGAGAGCATGCTACGTTTTAAGATGCTCTCTTTTCCCAAGTCAGATTTGCAGGACATGGGGCATTTTGATTCTAAGCAATGAAGGAAAAATAATAACAATAACAATAATATAATTAGTAGTAGTAATAGTAGTAGTAGTAGAAGTAGTAGTGTTTTATTAATTTATAGTCGTGGAACTTCAATATGGTACAAATCAATTCAATATTACAATGGGCAACACAATTATAATATTTGTGTTTTCCTGGGTGTTTTTCTTAACAAATTTGCATAAAATACCAAGATGCAAGCAAAAGCTTAAGTTAATTTACTCCACTGGATGCCTGAATAAACAATAGGTTTCCTCAGAAGAGAGTTTATTGCCTTAACTGAAGGTCTTTCAGAAAGAAAACCACATACTTTGTAATGTAAATATTAATTGTTGTAGACAATTGCTCTAGGTAAATAGCACCCCTGGATAGAAGTAAATGAAAAGCATACAGGCACTCAAAATGAAAGACTGGTTGCACAAACAGTGCTTCAAATGTAAATAAACAAGGGGCTTCTCATCTGTCACTACAGTAGTAAAACTTTGGCATGTGTACAGCAGTTAAAGTGGGAATTCATGTAAATACAGATTGGCTGGGATACTAGCTGAATCAGTAAAAATGCCAAGTAAGGCTTAAAAATCCTATAGAATATATTTGGAACTCCAGGGAAGATGAGATGATTTTGGAGATTAATTATTTATTTTAAATCAGCAGTGCATGTCTTGTTTCTAGGACCTGTTTGATGGTCCTCTGCTTCCTTCCTCTCAGAGTATGTGATGTAAAGGTATTTCCATTATAAACATCTGAACAGTATTTTATGTGTCATCCTATTCATAAGTAAAAATTGAAAACCCCCCCCAAAAAAAAACCCCTTCAAAACACCAAACCCACAAACCAACAAACAGCCTGTACAAAGTCAACCCTTTAATTTATGAAGAACACTGAGAATTGTTTCCTTATTTCTCATCTTATTTTAATCTACCTTAAAGATGTTCAATTTCTAAGATGGTATTAGACACTAGTCTGCGTCTGGAAAGATGTTTTGGTTGAATTCAAAGGAAAATGTTGCCCTTAAAAATTAAACCTGCTCAATTTCACTGTAAAAGGTGCCTAAACTGCAATAATGATAAATATGAATAGCACCCAAACAAGTGTTTATTAAAACCCATCAGATATTTGCACGGTTAACACATTGTCTGCTATTTTTTTCCATCAGGGAAGAGAGGCACAGTCTCCATAGCTGCACCTCCCAGGTTGCCTTGCCTCTGCCTTGCCTCTCCGAAATTATCTGCAATACTTGGGCCACGGAAGAAAAGTGAAACTTGCTCCCAAGGAACTTGTACTGAGGTTCCAGAATTACCAGAAAGAGACTGTGCAGCCACAGAGCAGTTGGTATTCTCACTTGGGAGCCTGCAGATGGCTGTGGGTGGGAAATACCTCCACTTATGGAGGCAATGGAGATGAGTATGGTATAGTGCACTTGAGGGTTTTTTCATTCTTCAGCCCCCAGCAGAGCTGTCTGTCACGGGCTGCCGAGGCATGGAATTGCCACTTGCCCTGAGCGTGGGAATGGGAGTGCCCAGCCGTTCACATCTCTTGCAGGTCGTTTAACGGAATCAATTAGTCAAGACAGACCGTCAGCTTCCCCACCCCCTTTCCATTTCTGTCAGGTCTATATGCATCCTAATTATTTCAGTTTGGGATGCCAGAACTGTTTCCTAGATAGATCTGATCATCCTTAAACAAAAAGAGAGGAGGCGCACACGTGGATTTTTTGAGTAAATGTCACTTTCATTTCCAATGCTAGGCACAGAGTAAGACAGAACATTTTTAACGCTGACAAGGGAGGAGGCGATTTCATCTCCATCATGTCCTTCTGCTTCAATAGCCTCCTCAAGGAAACCTCGGAACAGAGAAGCATCTGTGCTTGCATTTTGAACAGAAGAATAAAAACCAGCCATCACTTTTTTCATCCTTCTGCAGTTGCACCAAGTTCTCAGTAGCTATAAATTGTTAAGCTTGCCTACACTTCAATGTAAACTTTTTTTGAAAGCCTGGTTTCATGTTATTTGAAATAAATCTCTCATGCTTTGTCTGAGATGAATGCAAACTGATTTTTTTCCAGTTCAGTCCACACTATATCATCACCACCAACAGCAACCATCATCATCATCCTAACCAACTACCAGCTTTATTTTTAAAGCCATTTCATTGCAATGAATAATTTTGCAAAATGAAGCAGCATTTCCAAATAACTTTCTAAAAAAAACCCACCTCAGCTCAGTTAAATGTTAACTGGTCTACGTTTCTCTTTATTTATTTATTTAACAGCAATAACTGCACATGCAGTGTTTACCATTGGTACAATTTCCTTGTTGCAGCATTTAGCATCTGACAATTTCATATTTTGGACTAAGTATGCTACTTAATTCCCTCCACTCCCACCTTTAACTATAAAAATGTTGATTCAATAAGAATTGCTGACCTTTCTTGGTTGGTTTTTTTTGTTTGTTTATTTGGGTTTTTTTACTCTCTTGCAGTAGTCTTTCATTTTCACACGGTGTAGGATGATCTTGAAGGAGTTCTTGCTTTCGGTTATCTAGCTTTATGAAGATCAAAACACTCATACAGCTAGATAACCAAAGATAACAACTCACTTCCCTCTAGCTTTCCTTGCTAGAATCCAAATTTTTTTTTGATAGACGGGCAGTTTCCTCCAAGAGTACAAGTGCTGCTTTAAAATAGTCATCCTTTTATGCAATTGTGACCTGATGTGTGTGTGTGCATGTACGCATGCTCAGCTAAAAGCATCCAAAAGACATCTGTTGTCTTCAAAGTTTATTCCAAACTTTTTCTTTCAGTCAGTAATTTCCAGCAAGGATAGACAACAATTCATCTGTTAATATCAGAAAAACCCCAGCTATTAAGATGTATCAAGATGTGATAAGACTGAAAAAGCATTCATCCCTTCACAAGCTTCTATTTACATTATAAATTGCTTCAGCGTCATGAAAGACTTTAAAGATGCAAAACCATCATCAATTTCCAGTGCAGTGTAAGGAAGAAAAAAAAATCACATTTCAGTAAAAAGTGACAAGATGATTTGAGGATCCAGCTCCTGATCCCTTTAGATTATGCATGGTATAGAGATTTTTACCAAATGGTGGCAACTTGACTGTAAATATCTTGCATGTATGTGTGTTTTGCGGGGGGGAGATCCTTGCTTTCTCAGGACTCCTAGAACTGGGAAGAAGCAGTCTTGCTGGCTTGCTGCTGCCCCTGGTCTGAAAGGAGAAAAGTGGCATCATGGGAGGACCTTTAGTGCCAAAATGTGGACCAGCTCAGCAAGATCAGAGGTCCTGGACCACAGGAGACAAAGGTAGTAATGATGTCATGAGAAATTCCAAGTACGCATGGTTATTGATATGCATGAGTGATCAGGGATCTGCCCCTGCCAGCCACACCAGCAGCAGCAGCAGCCTGGGACTAAGCCCTCTGTTGCTCCCGACTGCAGGAAAATCCACCTGCTGCCTTTACCTTCCTTCTTGCTAGCATAGATCACTCTAATATCCGAAGACTGGAAGAATTCTCTCTCTAAGGATAGATAAAAGCACTTCAGATCTGTGGAATGTCTTTGCCTGCATTTGTCTTTTGGCAGCCTCTGCTTGTGCAGAGAGAGATGAGACACTTAGCTATATCTTAAAGTGGGACCTTGCTTTCTGAGACTGGGGATCAGATCTGCATTACACAGTAGTCAATGTATAGCTACTTTGACAATTTGCCCTGCTGTGATGTGTTTTTAATGGCTTCACAGCTTGGTTATGTTTTGTGTCTATAGTGATTTGCAGGTATTTACACCAGGATGACTGTGCAACGCATTTTCCTCTGTGTTTATTTTGAATGATGCTTATATTACTCAAGAAATTGATGAAGGCAAGTCTTTCTAAACTGTTAGAATGGATTATGTACCATTCTAAGATTTAAGTCTCTCAATTCATCTCTCCTCCACATTAAACTTTAAATTATTTAACGTTATAATTTGTATAGAATTAAGTCCAAAGTGCAAAAAATAAAGGACTCCCAACTATACATAATACAATGAAACTCCGGACCGAGATCTACAATATTTACTGTTGAAATTAATAAATGTATTTTAAAAGCTCATACATACGGTGGTCATTATAAGATGCATATTGAAGAATTCAGCATAGAGAATATGGACTGCTCTACTCTTCTAAAGGAATTCTTGCTTGAAATTCATGGTGCTACTATTCTTTTAAGGTGTAAAATAAAACATAATGCATCATGTTTTATGTTCCTGGAGAGTTATAGGGAATACATCTCACTGCATTTAAATAGATTCTTTTGTAAATTAACCTGTTTGCATTATTATTATTTTTAAGGGGAAATATTTAAATGCATGAAGTAGAACTGAAATTCTTGTTCTGTAATGACTGTATAGCTTGCTCACATAATAAAGCATGTGTACTTGTATGTACACAGGGGAACCATGTATACATGTGTAGGACTAAGTATATGTGTACAGGTATTTGCATTTAAATACATATATATAATATATGGTTACACTGTAAAATTACATCTATATGAATCAGTCCATTTTTTCTCATAAATTAATATTACGAAAGCATGAAAAAGGGAAAACAATATAATTTATCAGACAAGGCCCAAAATTAATACTGCTACCAAGAAGTAACATATAAATATTACAATTGTGCCAAATCCTGAATTCATTAGTGATATTACTAATGAGACCATTCATTTGTACTTTCAGATTATCAGCCTGTGAAATTGAGCTTTTTTTTTTTTTAATGTGTTAGATGCTCTGATATAAGGAAACACTACAATTTGCCACCAGTGCTTGGTATATGTGAGATGTATGAGCTAATTATGCCAGTGCTCTTTTCAGATTACACAGTTTGGCATAAAATGGTTAGAATTCTTATAACATCATACTGTTCATTACTGTGCTTGACAATTAGACATCTGATATATCTAAAGGCACATGATCATTTTGATATGTAAAATTCTAATGAGCTTCTCTAAATTGGAAATTAGAAAGATGTTTTTTCTTGCAATAGCTAAAGGCAGCAGTATTAGTGGTTAGGCATGTGTTACATCCAATCGAATTGTGAATTTATGCATTGCATTATCAGAGGCATGAAAATTTAGGTATTGCTTGTGTATGAGTGTGAATGTCTATGCTTATACAGGTATTTCTATATATAATACATATTAACACAGACACATGTACACACTGTGTACATTAAAGCATGTTACCGTGTCACAGGATTAGCAGTTAAATGCAAGGGATTGCTATGTTTCAAAGATGCAAAATACACCTTTAAAACTTCAAGCTCTGGTTTCAAGACCACCTTACTCACATACTGACTTAAGTAACTACAATACACATTTTGTTGAATAATCATTAGAGCCTCAGAAAGTCAAAAGAGCCAACATGAAAATTATAACCTAACTGTTCATTAGCTGTATTGCCAGTTAAATTTTCTAACTTTCACTCATCTGGAAGGGCTTTGAAATCAAAGGGTGCCCAGCAAGACTGCACAAAAAATACTTGTTTATTGTGAATATAAAAAAAATCAATACAGAAATTGCTAATTTTTTCCAAAATCACTTTAGAGTGATCTGCATATTGGAAGATATGGAATCCGAACATTTATTTTTTCCTCCTGCCTTCCTAATAAATGCCCATTGGTGGCCTTTAAATTGGTGTGATTGCCATGCTTGTTTCCTAATTTTTTTATAAGTCTCCAGATGGATGTGATGTAAAGAAGAAACATCCTCCATGTATTTTTTAAGAACAGTCTCCATTTATTTTAAAGATGAATAGTTATGATTCTGTAATTATTACAGACTTGTTCCAATGACAGTATTCTCATCTTCTGTATGGAATATTTATAGGAACCCTATTTAAATTGTGATGAAGTACATAACTGTATAACATTATATGAATACTCTTTTCCTACTAAATTAGAATAGGACTTTTAAAATGCCACACCAATACAATACAGGCAAGAATTTCCTGCATAATATCCCTTTCCTTTCAGCCAGGTAAGTCACTTGACTGACTTGCCTTCTAATAAGTGTCTTATAATTTCTTTTGTGACCACAATTGAATTTTACAGGCAGCTGCAGATTACATTTCTGTTATGTTGAACATATGGTATGCAAAGGGATATCCACAGTACAAAATGATTAGGCAGACTATCAAGAATGCAAAATTTTGGAAAAGAAAACCATACTCAGTAATTTCACATGAATACACTACGCACTGTTAAAGAACATGTTCTATCACGTGACTTTTATTAAACAAAAACCCAAAAATACCATTCCTTGTCCTGATTGTCATTTCCTGTGGTCTTCCTGCATTGATTAAATCTGAAAAATAGCTACAAAAAAGTCAAAGGATCATAATTTAAATGATTTCACAGTTCTTGTTCATGAAATGTATGTAAATATATAAATGCATGCATGTTCAGGAGGTGGTGTGTATATAGAGATTTGGAAATTATTGAATAACTTACTAAAACACTTGACTGGATTAAACAGAGAAATAGCTAGTCATGTTTCCCACAGATGATCTAATATGACATAAAAAAGATATGAGTAATGTACTCCAGTATCTTCAGGGTTAAATGTGGTAATTAATATTTGAAGGACCTAATTAATAACAAAAAATCCAATTCCATAATTATTTGTGGACACCTATCATGAATAAGAAAATAATTTAAGAATATTTGAGACTGCTGAATACAGATGCTGAACGGTACAGAGGCATATATAATATTTGTGTACTGTAACCTGCCAGTTACTTGAATACTTTGGTCTCATGAAAAAGAGATGGAGGCTCCATTTAGCCTTCAGTTCTAAACATGTGAAACACATTTAAGGCAGTACGTTCTTGATAGAATTTCCATGTCTTTCACATCACCAATGTCCTGAAATCAGGATCATTAGAAAGGCATGATCTATATTTACAAAACTGTTAGTATATCAAGAGCTGTATGCGTAAATAATTATAACTTTTTGCCTTATGTTGATTACATCAGCTCTAGTTTTAAAGCATATTATTTATTACAAAATAACGGAGTTCTTCTATTTTATGGTAAGTTTTTTTCTCCCATTTCATGAATCCCGAGCTAGAATTGTCCTTGGAGAGATATGCTATTTGGTGGGTGGATGTTTTGGTGGGTGGATGAGATGGAGGACTAAAAGCACCATTGTATAAATCCCTTTCTTCAATTAACGCTCTCTGCCTACTGGCGTCCCAGAGGGCCCACGCCAAGGCTGGAGGCAGCGGCTGCCGGGACTGTGCCGTGCCCCAGCAGCCATTCCCGGACTCTCGGGGCAGCAGCACCTAGAGCCGTGGCATGGCGCAGGCCGCCACTGCAGTCGCCTCCCCCCCTCAAAAAGGTGTATGTTTTAGTCAGGCTGAGCTATGCCAGACGCATCGCACCTGCCCCTGCCACCCCGGACAAGATGAGAATAATTATAACCTCATGAAACATTTATTAAATCACCCCTGCTCAAAGGGATACGTATTTTAATCAAGCTACATTTTGAACAACCCAGTAAGTAATGCCTGCTTTCAATTAAGTGGCCCACAAAGCAGAGGCACATGGATTTATTAACTGCAGTGAATAATGTCCACCACTTTGACAATCTCAAAAATATGAGTACACCTTTTTAATTTTTTTTCAATTTCACTTTTTAGCAAAGTTTGAAAAAGTAGAGTCAACAGAAATTAGCTCCATTATTCTAGTTCAAAACCCAGTGAACGATTGTTCCTATGTCTATACACCTTAAAAAGGTACCCAGGTACTGCAAAAAAGTTGCTTCTCTGCATACTTAAACATTATAACTCTGCTTTTACCAGCAATATGCTTGATAATTAAGAGTTCCCACACCTAACCACACACATGACCAACAAGTTTAGCATGATACAAAATCAACTAACCAATATAAGCCACTGTGTTAACTCATAAAACCATGCGTTGTTAATCAAATTTCCCTCACGGTCACCAGTGGAAGTTTCTGGAGCCCTACTCAAGATCACCTGTTTTGTCTGACGCTGGGTGAGGTAGCCCCTACCCCTGAACCTGTCACAAAGCTGCTAACTGAGCTCAGGTTCCCATATACCCACTTCCTCAACTGGAAAACATGGAAGTACAATAAAGTTGATCTCTCTCCCTTCTATAATGAATTCAGGTTCTGTAAATCCCCCTCACAATACTTACATTTGTTCTTTATAAAAAAAAAAGATTTTACCCCAGATCTAAATGAATGTCTAGTAGAAAACAGATTCCCACCATGATGAAGACCCCTTTAAAGCACAGATAGCAGGTTCTTTCATATCTCCAGAAATTCAGATCTTTCTCCTTGTGATCGCTATTTAAAAGTGCCACTTATTTCCATGGTGTAATTCTTGCACAATTGGTTCTAAAATAATTAGAAAGCTTCCATAAAGAAAAATGGAGGGGAGACAAAAGGGTGTGGTTTTGGGGTGTTTTCTTCTTTTTTCTTTCCATATTGCTTCCTCAGCCCCAGAGTAGAAAGTGAAGTGTTGCATGTGAGGCTCTACGAGGGTTTTTTTTTGGCAGAGGGGAGACAGATTGGCCAAGGTCTAGTCCAGCCCTCTCTGCCGAGGGAGACGTGCTCTGAGATTCAACCAGTTTTCCCAGTGCTTTTGTTGCTCATGAACTGAAGCCCTTTTGTTCATCCATTGCCACGGTCTTTTCCTGTTCCTACTATATGTTTATGTATTGCCAGAGATAATGAATTTACACCAAAACCTCTCATAGTCCAATTTTGACAGAGAGAACAAATTAGAAATGCCTCATCTAAAGAAGAACAATGGTTACATATTCCTAGAGAAGGAAAGCGCACATTTCTTTCGAAACACCAAATTGAGGAGTTTTTCTAAGGTGCTTGCTTCCTACTAATTTCTGAAGAAGTGATTCTTCTGAGTACTGGTTTTGGGAGATATTACAATTTTGTGTAGCTTGTCAAAATTGATCAACCAGTCAACAACAACAATAATAATAACAACACCAACAAAAATAATCCCTTTCAATTTGTTATCATGAAACTTGTAGTGTGACCTCTTGTCAACACAGTGATTGTTGGAAGAAGACTTTCTTAAACTTTTTGTGGTTTCCTTCTTTTCCTTCTCATTCAATGCTTCAGGTTCAAAACCAGTGGCACAGAACCAATACCTTGCCCATGAAAACACCAGCTCTTTTTAGAGCTCAGGAACTAGACAAAGAGCTGCATGGTGCCTCTGGAGAAGTTTGGGGGTATGTCTGATCACAGAAGGTGTGGGGAGAGGGAGGGGTTGCACCACCAGAGAGGGAGGCAAGATGGCTCTCTGATATGTGCCCGGGAGGATGCAGCAATGGGGTTGTGGTCAACGTTTGTGGTGGGCAGGAAATGGGTTGGCAGGGGTGGTTACAGGGCAGAGGTGCCCACGGACAAACCTCAGAGGGGATTTGAGGAGGGTCAGGGGTTTGGGAGTCTGCCAGACAGCCTGTCCCTGCCTGGGGTAACTGCATGACATCTGAACATGTTTTTTTTTCATGTGCTGTGTTGTAGTCATGTGGGCAGGTGTCAAGGAGTGTGAGCATGTCTGAAGAAATGTGCATATATATATATACATATTATGTCATGTGTATGGTGTGTGTGTATATATATATATATATATATATTTATATGTTATATGGGAATCCCACCCAGTGTGGGTCCAGGGAGAGAGTAGTCTGCAGAGGCACAGATTTCCTGCCAGCTACTGCCAAGGACAACAGTCCAGCCATCCTGTCCTGGCCATGGCCTTTCACAGCCCCTGTCGCAGCCCAGTCATGCACAGCACCCATGGATTCTCCTGCCAACACAACCCCTGGGGACAAGGCAGACCAACAGAACTCTATAAGAATAAAAATGCAATCTCAGACTAAAATAAAATTCAGGGCAAACCCTGGCAACACAAAACTGCTAAGAGAATTTATAAAACCCTGGATCAGTCTCTCAATCAGAAATACAATCATATTTCCATTCCCTGGCTTGGCCATTTAAGTGTAGTCAAGATGTTTGAATAGAGAAGCAGCGCATGAGTGTGTGTGGGTATAAGCGTGTGTGTGCATGTGTGTAGCCGCTGGCTTGCAGCTGTTTTGCTCTGAGTGACTGTGTCAAGTTCTAAAGAGATGCTCTGGAACATAACAAAACAGACAAACATGAAAAAACTTAGATCTTATTAAAGACTACCATTCATTTTCAAAACATCGATTGCATTTAATTCTACAGCCTGAGCAGTAAAAATTCCCTGAGAGCTAAAATTTCTCAAATAATTTTAAACCGAGTTGTTTCTAAAGGGAAAAAGAGTGCAGGGAAAGATATAGAGCAGACATCTTTAGAAAATTGCTCACGTCTACCCTTTTCTACCTTAGTAACAAAGCCAACATTCTACAGTCAGATATCTGAGGACCCTTTCATACAGCTTCTCTTGCCAAATGGAAGGAATCAGTACAAACACGGGAGAGTAGTTTTGACTTGCAGATCAGATCGGCTGGAGGAGTGAATGGCTTGTCCAGAGCCTAGCAACTTTTTTCATTTTCTGCCTCTGCTTAAACTGGCACTGATATCAGTGAATCCCTTACACAAAACTGCTAACAGTGTTTTGATGGAGTCATTCGAAATTATGATTTACCTGCACTGCGTGTGTCTTGCAATACTGGGAGGGGGGGAGTTTTTGTGTCTTGATAGGTGTTTTCTATCTCCCGTTCATCATCTGATGAAGAAGAGCGGCGGCGTTCCCGGGGACGGTGATAGGGCACCGAGAGGGTGGGCTTTATTTTGTCTCCGTGTAGGGAGAGAAGGCGGGCCAGCCAGGTTAATGTTTTCGTGGTTTCTTTAAATATTTATTTTATCGGGCAGGGTCTCTGATCAGTATGGCAAAGTGACGAGCGGAGCCAAGTAGCCAACGCTGTTGCGGACGGTGCCTACCGGCAGTCCGGCCACCTCCCCGCTACGGCCGCCGCTCTGGACCGGCCCGGCATGGTCCGATGAGGATCGGCTCGGAGCGGCTCCGGCTATGCACCCCCACCGTCGCGTCCCCAATCCTCGCTTCAAGTTCAAGGTTTAACAGTGAGGTCATATTCATTGACGTCAGCTTGAGGTTTACTGTACGTGCGGCTACATTTGCATACATCAAAGAAATTAGGGCATTAAATAAATATGCAAATCCTACTGCTTGGAGAAGAGACTGAAGATTCTGGAGAGATCGTCCCTATTAATGAAGATCGCAATTAATGAAACAATCCGTTCTCCCGTCCTCCTCTCCTCCAAACATCATAAACAACAACAATAAAAACCCTGAAGTAACAAATATCAGGCACGGAAGCCTGGGGTGCACCGGTTGGGACCCGAGGCCACGCGGCAGGGAAAAGATCCCGTCTCAGAGCAAGCTGCTCCAGACGGCTCCCTATGCATAATCAGGGCTTCACCGCTGCGCCATTCTCCGTCATTCTCCACCACTGCCCTCCCCTCCTCTCCCCTCCTCCTCATCCTGTTGGTTCCGCCGTGTATTATTTTTAATATTGATGCATATGTAAAGTTACATTTGCATTTTTAAAATAACCCAAAGTTAGAAGTTATGGCTTTTTCTCTAATCTTTCCTTTTTTTTTTTTATGTCCCCTCTTTTCTCCCCTCCCCTTCTTCTTTTGGCATGACTCTGATGTGTATGTGCCTTTATATGTAGTTTCCTCCCTGCTTCTGTTTATATAAGGTTACAAAATATCCACAAAGCTAATAAAGCAAATAAAGGTGCACAACATGCTTATCGGGTCAAGAGGAGAGACATATCACTGCCATGTTCAGCAATACTAATAGGTCGAACCTGGAAATTTGACCACCTAATTAACTTCATATTAGGAAAAAAATACTGTTTGAAAGTGTGAGGCAATATAGATAATGCATGTAATGGAGACTGATTCAAATCATTTATGAGATTGCATTGCAGAATTGCGACCTATAAATGCACTTTTTCTGGATTTCGGGAATGTTTTATTTCAGTATATTATCTTAGAATGTGTAGACCCAGGTATGGAGTGCTTTTTCTAAGGAAGACATTTTGTACATTCTATCTTAACTGCTTACTTTATTAAATGTGTTGCAATTCATGTTAGCATGGGTAGTTTTTAAGGAACTACCTAAGTCTTTACTAGAAATATATTTTTAAAGTTTATTTTAAAATATTGCCGTTATCATTACATTATCTGAAAATCCACAGGCCTTGAATTACATTTAAAAACAATATTTGCTCATTTCTCTTTACCTTTATGGGGAAATTATTATTTAAAAAAAGAGAGTAGTTTAAATATGATTAAAACCTCAAGATTGCTCTATTTTTATATTCCAGAAATAATATATTTTAAACGAATAATGCTTTCCATAAGAACAATGACCAACCATATATGCATTTTTTCTTAAAAAAAAAAATCTAAATACATGCATAGGTAATTACTTATACCATGGATTACTTACCTGCATAAACATATAAGGTGAAAATTACCTCCCCTTCAAGACTGCCAAGCATATATATTTTTTTTTAAATAAAGATCAGAATGTCATATTTGGTTTGTATTGCTCAGTACATATTTGACAACATGTATACTTTCTTTGTATTTCTTATGGTATTTCCAGCACTACCTCTAGCTCTAGTTGCACAAGACCTACACTAAAGTGCTCATATGTCACCCAAGAAAAAGTGGTCAGATGCCTACCCACAAAACATTAAAATATCACAGAAACAGATACTATAATCCATTAGGTTAGTTCTTACCATAAAGAGCAATAATTTATATAAGTAGGTACTTTTTTTGCACTTTTTAATGAATAACAGTAGGGCAACACATGTATCTGCAGGTGCCCATTTACAAGTGATGTTGGGGACTCAGTCCGTGAAATTTATTATTTTTACTGCTTTTAATTAGCTCACATGAATCATGCTCCCCTATGAATTTGTAGTAACATATGCAGACAGACCCACAGAAGTGAGTGTCTAGCCCAAGTTCGGGTGTGTGCACAGGTAGCAGATGGCACAGAGGGAGAGCAAGGAGTGTGTGTAGGTTTTGGTGAGCAGGGGTATATTAGTATGTTACATCCCCTCTGCCCACGGCACAAATGTGCCGCGGTGCGTCTGTCTCCCTCAGAAGCGCGGCCCTGGCCACCTCCCTGTCCCCGGCTGCCTCGGTGGCGCAGGGTAATGACCCCAAGCCCCGTCACTCCCCGTGCTGCTGCTGCTGCTGCTTACCCCCGCCGACGGCTCGCTGCGCGCTGCCGTTGCCCCTGACGGCACCGCACCCGGCGGGACGGGACGTAAGGGGTCGATGCCAGTGCTCTGCCCCAGTTGGGCTGCCTCAGGAGCAGTGCCTGAGCCCCCTCCCCTCCAGCTCCCCTTCGTGTCTACCCTGGTCCCTGCAGCCACACATTTGCCCCCCCCCGTTCCACCATTACCATACGGAGGCTGAGTCCCCGCGAATCACAGAGGTAGCGGGCGACATTTGAATAAGCCCCGCAGTCGGCAGCAGCACCGGCTCCTGCAGTGACAGCTCTCTTCGCGGACCGATTCCTCAACCCGTCCGCTCCTCCCCCGCCCCTGCATGTGCCACAGACATGGTGGGGACAGCTGTCTTGCCTCAGTCACTTGCCACTTTAGCTCTAATTTCACTGGTAGAATATGAAAAAGAAATATTCTCCCAACTTGCTACCTGACACTTAGCTTTTTAA
>VZRF01001898.1:19702-35029 GCA_013396875.1 Vireo altiloquus
CCCCAAGCCCCGTCACTCCCCGTGCTGCTGCTGCTGCTGCTTACCCCCGCCGACGGCTCGCTGCGCGCTGCCGTTGCCCCTGACGGCACCGCACCCGGCGGGACGGGACGTAAGGGGTCGATGCCAGTGCTCTGCCCCAGTTGGGCTGCCTCAGGAGCAGTGCCTGAGCCCCCTCCCCTCCAGCTCCCCTTCGTGTCTACCCTGGTCCCTGCAGCCACACATTTGCCCCCCCCCGTTCCACCATTACCATACGGAGGCTGAGTCCCCGCGAATCACAGAGGGAGCGGGCGACATTTGAATAAGCCCCGCAGTCGGCAGCAGCACCGGCTCCTGCAGTGACAGCTCTCTTCGCGGACCGATTCCTCAACCCGTCCGCTCCTCCCCCGCCCCTGCATGTGCCACAGACATGGTGGGGACAGCTGTCTTGCCTCAGTCACTTGCCACTTTAGCTCTAATTTCACTGGTAGAATATGAAAAAGAAATATTCTCCCAACTTGCTACCTGACACTTAGCTTTTTAAAGCTAAAAATAAAGGCGCGTAAAACTCACAAATTATTTCAAAATGCCACCGAAGTGACGATTTCATGGATTTCAGATAGAAAAAAAGTGTAATATTAATAATATTCAAATTTGGGGTAATCGTTACAGCTGATCGTTACAGATGAGAGAGGGCGTCAGGTTGACGTGATGGACATAGATAAAATAGATCCCCTTCCTCGTCTTTTTTGCAATATTTTTAATGGCTAAAATAATTTAAATATTCAATATTTTAAACTTATATTTTCCTTCTCTTCAGCCACGTCTATCTATCTTTTAATCAGAATCTGCTCCAATATGTTCTATGTGTGAACATTCACGTTTTGGCATTATTTACAGATTGGGTTAGAAGAAGGGAGCCATAGGTAAAGAAAAATCTTTTCTAATTTTTCTCTAAATTTAAACCTTTGAAGGAAAATTTGAAAAATGACAACCATGTAATTTTAGGTAGAATAACCGAATCTTAAAATGAGAAATTTTTTTTAGTAAGGAAAAGGTTGGATTTCGTGGCTTTTGCCCTTATAAAAGTTCGTAATTTGGACCTCTTTATATGTCCAGTGTGAATGCACCTAATAATACATATCCTTTAGAAAAAAAACCCAAAGACATGCTAATGTCTCTATTTAATAATGTCTCCCCTGATTAGAGGTAGAAAGACAAGAGGAATAGCAGGGGAAGAGGTAGTGAGAATTTTAATATTCATTATTTTCATGCATATTTAAAATAATCGCAAAATTGTTCGATTTCCTGACAGGAGAGTGAAGGGGTGATGTAAACTCTGTTAGATATGGTTTTTTGTGAGCATTCAAAACAGTAACTTCAACATCAATCTAGGAAAAGTAGCCAATGCAGTTGAGTTCCCATATACGATATATTTATCGTTTTTAGTACTAATAGCTAGATTGTCTTGATGTCTTTTCTGTTGTTCTATTTTTATAATCAGTTTATAACTTGACATAAAATAAGCAATCAATAAATTAAGGTTCGAAATGAACAGTTATTTCTCTGTTTTCCATAACTGACTCACAGAGAGGACAAAACCTGATTTTGTTTCGGTTTGGATAATTTTTTCCTTTACATCAGCTTCGAACCAAGTGGAAAAGGTTGTCAGGGTGTGGGTATTCCTCAGCTCCATGATTCCTCGAAAGAGTGTTTCCTACCCAAAGTCCTCTCCTTGCCTCCGCTCTGTGGCGGGCTCCTTGCACGCCGGTGAGATCAGGCGGGGGATGCCGCTCTTCGAGGTCGACTGCCTGCAGTCGAGGAGACCCGAGCCAGGTCGGGGTGTCCCAGTAGGCGCAGCTTTCCAGCCCCCTCGGAGGCTGTGTCCGGCAGAGAGACAGCGACATCTACCGGTGTTCGGCACAGCCCTGGCGAGCGCGGTCGATCGGCGGGGTTAGGGCCAGTGGAGGAGCCACAGCGCACGGCGCTACTTTGCCCAACCTAGCGCAGCCTGGGGAGAAGACATCAAGGCAACTATCGTCTCTGCGTGACCCACTGTAAAGCAAGAATTCAGCCCTACTAGAACGACCGTTTCATTGGGCACACCTCCGCATACACACACTCCTGACTCCAGATCTGGGCTGTATTCCACAAAAATTAGAGACATCATCGGGATGATGATTGCCTCACTGCGAGCAGTCTTCCCAGAGAAGCTCGAGAAGAAAGCACTGAAAGCAGAGGGAAGGGCAGCACCTGTGTGTTCTCCCTGCCGTTACTATCTCACCCCAGCATTTCTCCCCTTATTTGTACTGTCTTATATACACGCGGAAAGGCAATATTCCACAAACGCATTTCAGCAGGAATAATCGCCCCTTCTCAGTGCTTTGCATTTTTATTGCCAGAATTAAAAGAAAAAAAAAAAAGGGATTACTTTGTGTATTCCTGTTTGAAGAAAAGCATGGCTTATAAACCGTGAGAAGGGGAACAACAATATTATCCGAAGCAAGAGTAAGATTTTACTATTTGCCTCATCAGAATGGTTCTATTCTCTATTTAATTTTTGTGCTGATGCTGCGTGGAAAGAACTTTTTATTGGAAACACTTTCTATCTGATCATATTACTCTTTACCCATAATGTCTTTTCCTCTTTTTAATAATTAAAAAAAATTAAATGAAAGGGACAGATTTATGTTACTAATAGGTAGATTTTATAAGTACAAATGGCAATGAAGGAGCACTAATCGTGTTGGTTTTAGGAGGGTGAGATGCATCCGAGAAGCTGGAGGCTACATTTGGTTGGATTAAGTGCCCCTTTCTGTTGTTTTTATTCTAGTAGTTCATTAGCAAGGTGTACTTTGATAATTAATTTCCAAGACCTCATTCTAGGAATTTTGGTTGTTTCATCTGTCAATAGACTTTCCTCAACGGGCTATAGTTGGAGAAAATAATAACGTCTGTTTTGAATTACATTTTTTGTGCATCTGCAAGAAGAAAATTTTGCTAAATAACCCTAGTCTTGAGAATAAATGAGTTTGTCACTAGTAGCATCACAAGACCAAGGAGCATTCAGTCTTAGAAAATGTATGTCTACTTAAAGGAACCAACATTAAAATCAACGAAAAATCAGCTTGTATCCTCAGGTACTGAACAGGTCTCTAAATACTGGTTGATCACACCTAGTCCAAAATCAAGAACAAGTGCTAACATTGTCCTGGCTTTTGTTTCAAAGAACATTGTTCTCTTCTTTTACTAACTCCAGGAACTACTGATAATAATTTCTACACTAAAATAATAGTAATGGGTGTCTCTCATTTTGCCCTAGACACGGCGACATCCTCCCATCCCATCCTAACTCATACCCCAAACCCATAGAGAGCAGAGGCCAGGGCTGGTGGTCGCACATTTCCGTACCGTGCTGGCAGGACGCACGAGCAGATCGATGGGGCCTCGGCCCTGCGGCTGACCGACACTACTGCTCGGACACATTCCCATACTCTTAGAACTCCCTGGAAGGGAATTTCAGCACCTTCATTAAAACCTTGCCATTTTTCTGAGAACTGTGTGCATGCCTATTTGACAAAAAGTGCCAGACATCTAATATATTTCTCTCGTGTCTGATAACACTACGACTACTTATTTAATAAAACACCACAGGGTACTGACAGTCCAAACGCACAAAATCATTTTAGTCCTTTGCCCTACAAGTGTGTGCGTCCGATCCCCCCTTCCCTTTTCTTTCCCAGCTTTTCAGTAGCAATGAATGAATCAAGAACTAGAATAGCATATTCAAATACAAATGAATCAGAACATATAAACCCATCATCTTCAATCGTCAAGTTGAAGAATCGTCAAGGCTATAGTAGGCATATTGCAGAAAACCTGGGAATGGTTGGCAAAGAAGTGCAGTTTGCAGCCGATTAACAGACTCATAGAGTGGGATAAAACAGTCACCTACCTTTCCAGGGCACCTCTCCTCACCCCCCCAAAACTGAACTCAGTGAGAGTAGAAAGATGTGTATATACAGACTTTAAAACCTGGAGAGACATTATAGACGACTTTCTGAAGCTAACCTACTTTACCAACCTAAGCAGAAGTTTTATTTATTTTCTTCCACTTGTCTCCCTCCATATTTTCCAATAGCATTTTTTTTTTTTTCAACTAATGGACAGACGGTCCTGGGAAAAGCAGTTGTCAGTCTTATACATCCAGGGCAGTCAAGAAACCAAACCCTTCCACCTCACCCAAACCAACAGCAAGGTCTTATTTATTTCGATTATTTGTTAAAAGGCAGCCGGATGGGAACATGACAATTTGCTCTCTCTCTCTTTTTGATACGAGCGACTGTGTGTATGTATTGCCTTATGTGTACCAGCTCTACCCTAAATGGTGTGAATGCCAGTTTCCCTGCAAGTGTTACCGCTTCCGGCTCAATGCAGCCTCCGATAGATGTGTGTGCGCGCGTGTGCTTGTGTCTGTTTAACAAACCAATAGGTTAGTCGCTATCAGATGATCAGGCTTGTAATCCAATAGCCTTTGTTCGGTTAAATAAGATTTATCATTAAAAGCAAAAAAAAAAAGGGAAATGGGAGTAAAGNGAGAAATCTCTCCCTGCTCTTCCAGGCTCTACTGCTGTCTGGGGGTACTGCGTCCGTCGCAGCCCACTCAGCCCAGCATAAACTTTCAGAAGACTGAAGTGCCATAGAAAGCAAATAAGGGATCCGAGGAATCGAAGGGCGGTAAGGAGGCCGGCCGGGGAGTGGGAGGTGATGCCCTGCCTTTTCCTCCCGAGCCCTCGGGAGACTGGAGGCAGGGTCGCCCTCCCCAGACAGTCTTCCTGCCCCGTGGGAGACACAGCGTGGCCTCCTCCGGAGCCCAGTGGGGCATTGTCTGGTCTTGTCAAGCCCTCGGTAAAGCCCGACCCCCCGCAAGAGTGCGTGTGTGGGAGCGACGAGGCTGCCGCGGTGCAGGGTGGCAGGGCTGGTCTGTGCCCCAGTACTTACCGCCGCGATGCCTGCCACCGATTCGCTCCCCTCCGCAGCCCCCTCAGTAAGACACATACGTCACATATATCCTCGCAGAGATCAGTTGTGACTTTTCAAGTCTAACCCTGCTTATTTAGCGGTAGGCAGGAAAGGAAAACATAAGGGGTGATAAAAGGAGAGGGGTAGCCACGGATGCTGCCTCACATTGAACGGCAACGTGGCTCCCCCCTCCCCTTCTCCCTGACATTTCCCACCCACTCACCTCCTTCCTCCCTCCCCGAATCAGAAAGCCATGGGAGGGAGGGACGACACACGGATCCGTCCCGGCTGCTGGGGCTCCGCAGAGGCACTCTCTCAGCACCCGCACACTGGCCTCTGAGCCTCGGTCCTTCCGCGGCGCCCCAAGGACTTTGCTTGTGGGGCGCAGCGTTTGAGGAGAAAAGGAGGAAGAAGGGGCTGAACGACGGCCCGAGGCATGCCCGCCCGCCTGCCCAGATGGGGGTCACATGCCACATGTGGGGCGCGCAGAGCTCCGAGATGCGAGGCTACCGCACGGGATACAAATGGGCTGCCGACTCCGGCGGGCATCACCTCCCCTCCTTCCTGTTGCTATTTTTAATATTATTCCTATTTATACCAATAATTAATTTTAAAGATATTTGCAAATGTAAAATGACAGATGGAGCTGAGGAGCAAGAGTAGCTGTTTTAAACAATAGATTAGAAACACTAGGAAGTGTCTCCGCAGGGAATGGAAACTGCTTCGTCAAAGGTGAGGTCTGCTGTCTGCTTATTAGTACAGTGACATCTTCGGTTCACGACTAAATACAATAACCCAGGTTCTCGTGATTAATACAAGAAGCTTTATGAACTGTGGTCCCTCCCTTGCTCTTTCACAGACATACTCGCAGCACACCTATATCTGTGAGAGACTGGAGTTGGTGGGGTGCTGGCAGTGGACCCAATCAAAAGTTTTAGTATTGCAGACAGTAATTGTCTTTCTAATTTTCTTAGTTCAGATTTTATTTGGCGAATTGCAAATTTTCCCAAAAGATTCATTGACACACAAAAATATGCTTGCATCTGTATCTGCCAGAGATGGTGCAGAATAAAAATGCCTGAGTAGACCTCGTCTGAAATCAAATCTCCACATTTATAATAGTTACAATATACAACAAATAATTAACAATTTGCTCACCAGAGATGGCATAATTCTAAGTCCTCTTTCCTTTATAAGGCAAATCACGGCAAAATATGATTTCCCATTTAACTAATCGGAACAAAGAACAGTACAGCAGAAAGACTCTGGATTATGCAAATTTCATGTTTAAACAGAGTGAAAAATAGCAAACATTAATTATGGAGAATTTGACAGCGTGTTTTAGGATGCCTTTACCTGATACATACTATATCCTAATAATAAAAATAATTTAATGAGAGATCATATTAATGGTGTTGAAATAAAATTAATAAATAAGAATTAAACTACAATAAAAATGTCTGATGCTTTGGGATAAACAATATATATTGCAAAAATCCTATATTTTATTCATAAACATAACATGATCTTTGATTTTGTATCAATTTTGGTGTTGTATAAAATTATTAACATAATAAATAGAAGCAGCTGAGTCAGACTAAGTAGAAAGCTACGATTATTTATATTATCAAAATAAAATCCATCAAATAATGTTTTCCATTCTAATGAGCATGGAAATGTTTCTCTTCTAATTTACTTATTTTTAAATCAGACATTAAAATATGTTAGAACTGATTTTCTTTCAAATCAGAAAAGTTAATATTAGAACAATTGTCTGCATATTTTTTTCTATAACATGCCATTACTTGAAGCACATAAATACAAAGACTTAACTCTGGAATTTTTTTTTTTTTACACTGACTATAAACATTGCTATGTGATTACATGTATTCAGTCTTGTATGGACTATCCATTATCTGGTGTCTACATCTTTCAGAATGTATTCGCATTCAGGTTTAATATTCTTAAAGCAGTTACTAGATATACAATAATGTCAACATGCATATAGATATACATGAAAATTACTTTTGACCTTCAGAAATCAGCTACGCCCTCTGGGCAAGTCAGTTCCAGTGATGTTGGGCATGAGTTGCTGTTGAGCTCTAATAATTCAAGTGGAGAAAATAGTGGATTATGAAGTAGGGAATAATCACCACATTTATTTATTTAATAAATTTATTTCAAAGGGGAAAAGTTTGGCCCAGTTGATCAGGTTATAAGGATGTGTAGCTATTGATATAAAAATGCAGTTCTTAAGCCCATCTCTTGTTAACCTTACAGACATACATGTGAAAGCAACCTATTCAGTAGTGTTTTCACAGGAATTTAAGGGGGGGACACATACACTACTGAATTTTAAATTATTTACTCCCAAAAATACATTAGATTTTATAGTACCAGCCACTTGGCAAGACAACTTCTAAAAAGTATCTTTTATACAACTGCAACTACTGAATAAAAAAATGGAGATAAAACATTTAAAATACTTTTTGATTATTCTGGAAAGGTGTAATGCTTTAATTCTATTTTTCCATCTTTTCTCTAATGACTTTCTCTTCTCAGAACTCTATGTGCAAATAGTGTACCTGCATTTGTGAGCAGAAAGTAGGTCACTTTGAAAATTATCTGGCCAATCAATGGAAGTACCAAAGCCAGAATCACATTCCTCAGTAAGTACATGCCTTGCCATAGAAATGTCTATAAAACTCCATATTGTAGAATTCATCTTGAAAAATAACCACCATGCTTTGTCCTCTTCACAAGAACAAATTGCTTGAAATGCATAACTGCGAGATATATTATTTTTGTGTTAGTTGCTTGAATAATTTAAGAAATATTTCCACTGCTTAATTCAAACTTGCACAAAACTTTCATTAGGTCAGAGGGTGCTTTTCCAAGGGAAGAACTGAATAGTCTCAAAAACCAAGATAGAAAGTTTGTTGTGTTCTTTGGAAGTTAAGTTTTAAAAAGTTTGAATGTGATGCCATTAAAAAATGTATTAAAGTAATAAAATGAGAACTTCTGAACATGCCTTGACTGTATGTTTGACTTTCTAAAACTCTGCAAAATTAGGCAAGATTCTGTTTCCACTGAAGTAAAATACAAAATCCTCTTGTTTTCCAATATAGTAAGAAGGTGTCCTTAAATTATTTTTGTTTATACACACAATTTGGATCTCATTTGTGCATCTCTTTGAGGCACACCTGAAAACCAGGGCTCTGATATGTGTATTGATTCCTGTGGGATCTCTACATCAGAAAAGGCATTATGTTATCTTTATATTTTCTGTATAAATGAAGTAGGAAAGTAGTGAGCTTAACTAGCTTCAAAAATGAAAGTGGATTTTCCCAACTAAAATGGTATCAACCAATTCCTTCTAAGCAAAAATGCGATAAGTATCAAACTATTCTTTCATGAACTTCATCACTGTCCTATTTTAGCCAAGATTATTATTCTTACTGAACGAAAATGAATAATTGTATGAATTGACATAATGGAGGTGTGTTTATTTTGGGGGGGTTTGATTGTTTTTTTGGGGGGTAATGACACTTTCTGGATACATTTAAAAGGGATTATTTCTCCCAAGTGGTAAAGAAATGACAGAAGCAATTTTCAAAAGGTAGTCCACTATTTTTCTGCATTTTTTTTTCTTCCCCAAATGAACAACTAGACTTATTGAACATCGAAGGAATCAATTTTTATCTTAAATAGATTTAAAGCCTTCTGGTGTATCAAACTTGGACCTGAGGGCAGTGATCCACCTGGAGGATGTAATTAACAATTCGGAGGATCAAGTCTGCAAACCCACATTTAGATGTTACATGAAACTGCAGTAATTTCATGTGTGTCTATAGATCTACAGATACCCACATAATGTGTAATATGCAATATAGTATGCATATAATCTCTATTATTACATATTATTAAACATAGATGCTATCATACAAACATGAAAATATATAATAAAAACAGAGCCCCTGGATTATAAAATGCAAAACTATATTGAGAAAGGAGTCCAGACACTTCCTTGTGGAAGTTCCTGCTAAGTAAAGAAACTCATACAATTCTGCATTGTGAGCTTCTCTTGAGATACACTGTATCAGAAGTCAGAACTTGCTTATTTTTTCCTGGTCCAAGAAAAGGCTCTTTTTCTCGCACACAGGTTCCCAAGCATCTCTGATGGGAAGGACTGCAAAATACACTGCTGAAAATGAGGTGCATAAGTTCCAGGGAGGTGGTACCATTTGATTCATTTGGTAAGAGCTTGGAGTGGCAAATACAAGAGAGTGCCAACCAATGCATACATCTGTGCAAGGAGTGTCCAGCTTGGCTTTCACTTGGATGTGCTGAGTCCGTGAGGCAGATCTTCTGAAACAGAGAGAAGATCATTTAACCAAACTGCCCGTGCATGTGCAGTGCATCCATCTCCACACATACACACTGTAAAGAGCTTGTTAGGCGTTATTGTCAAACCGTTTATACCTATGTATTTATTTATACCTCTGTCTCACTACCTCCAAGACTGAGAGGCAGAGGTATCAAAGAGTTATGTTTAGCTTTGGAATCTTTAGCAGAGTGAAATTAAAAATGAGAAAGAAAGAAGGAAAGAAAGAAAGAAAGAAGGAAAGAAAGAAAGAAAGAAGGAAGGAAAGAAAGAAAGAAAGAAAGAAAGAAGGAAGGAAAGAAAGAAAGAAAGAAAGAAGGAAGGAAAGAAAGAAAGAAAGAAAGAAAGAGAAAGAAGTACTTTTAAAAGTTGGGTTAATGCTACTTTTTAAATTCTTACACAATAGTGTTTCTGTCTGATTTTGAGTTCCCAAGACAAAATCAGTGTTTGACCCGTCTAAACATGGCTCCTTCTTTGGGGCAGTTAAATAATTATCTGCTCAGACAGGGAATTTCACTTTATGAAAACCTCACATTTCAATTCCATTAAATGTCAGCCAGCTCCTGAAGAAGTGAAGAGACCGATGCACTTATTAAAGAAGAGGAAAAAAGAAACAAACCTGCCAAACCAATCAGACCTATCTCTTAGATGACAGTCAAAACCAGCCCTGCATCTGGCTGCCGAGAAGGACAGGACACAAGCAACACAACTGACTTTATGGGGAGCTGGTTTGCAGTCGCAGCGCTGGGGGAAGAGAGGGAGGGAGGGCGAAGAGACGCAGGGATCTGAGCACGCCGCACGCTCTTCGGGGCCACCCAGTGGGACAGGGTGAGGGCCTTCCCCTCCTCCCTGACTCTCCACGCTCAGTTGTGAGCCTGCCCCGTACTGAGTCTCTTCTCTGACCCTGAAGTACAAGCCGCTCCCGAAAAGGTTAAACTGATCGTCACAAAATTACCTGCTCGGGCTTGGGAAGCGGCACTATGCCAAGATTGTCATTACCACTTCCTCTACTCACACGGCCCCTACGAGAAGGAAAGCTTCCTCCCGGACCAACGTTAAGACGCTTTTTTGGACAGCTGTCTGAGTCTATGAGAACAAACGGATCAAACCTCTCACGGAAGCCCCCAAGAGCTCTGTAATACTGCATACACAGGCATCCACCGCATCACAACGTACGTACGCACGCACTCGGAGAAACTCTCTGCCTCTCCGCTGACCCGGCCTGCCCCCCGGAGTCCCTGGGCGGGCCCTGGACACCATGCCGGTGTAGTTCTAAGGCTGGGAGGGGCGGTTCCCCCTTGCCAGGGCCGGAGTCCGGGCCGATCTCCCCCGCCGCGACCCTGAGGAGACGTAGGCAAGCCACGACACTGTATCTTCCCCCTATCACTCAGGTCCACACCTCCCACTTTGCAGGGTGTGGCGGGCTATAGCAAGTGGTGTATGCTGAAACGCGCACGCACCGGGACCTAGCTCAATTAAGCTACACGAATCCAAGAACAGTAGCGACGTTAATTACAGACATTCTAGTTTGAGCGAGAAGCGGTGAGCGGGCGGGCGGGAAAGGGGGGAGGTGAGGTGGAATGCGAGGGAAAGGCGAGATGCAGTGCGGCGCTGCTGCCCCCTGGTGGAGCCGCGCAATGCCGTGCTGGGCGGGATCTACTCACCACCTGCGGAGCCTCAGTGCTGGCTGCGTCCTATCGGCACTCCGGGCAAAGGATTAAGCAACGTGCGGAGCCCCGCGCTGAGCAGCTCAAGCAGCGAAACACCCGCAGAGAAGTGCGGGCCGGCTCTCAGCCCACAAAACCAGCAAAGTCATTTCTGCCTTAAAATGCCGGCCTGAACCCTGCGATGCGAGGGACGGGGCTGAGGGCAGGAGCAGCCTTTGGCCTTCGTCCTCAGCCTTCACCTACAGGCTGTCCCAGGTCAGTGCAGCAGAGCGGTGGAGTACGTAAGGGGACACGGCCACTCCACCTTTTGCAGAGGAGAGCTGAGGCCCCGACACTTTTCTGCGGCGCCGAGAGGCGCCCAGTGGCTGCCAGGGCGTTCCGGGACCTAGATGGGACTAGCGAAATGGCTCCAAAGAAGAAACCATAGGAAACTGGTGTTAATGGTTCTTTGGATACGTAAACATAGATGCATTTCCCCCCCCTTATTTTTATTCATATTGTTTCACAAAAATAAGTTGCGGGACAAAGTAAAAAATTACTACTTCATTTAAGGTTAAACCTAGTTACCAGCTTTGTAAATGTCAAACTTTGTACAAATAGCCCAGATTTACATCTTTTTTTACTCACTGTTTGAAGTGTTGGAGTGTCGTAAGAAAGAAAGAAAGAAGTGAAATAGATAAAAGAAAGGGCAGACGGAAAAAAAAAAAGAACACTAAAGCAATATAGATAACACAGGGAAACAAAAAGCATTATTCATATTCTGGGGGAAAAACAGATTGAAATAAGTGTAAAACGTTAAGTTAAAGGAGGTATTTTGGTTCTTAAGAGTTGCCAGAAACTTCAGAAAAACATCAAGGAATGTAAAAATAAGAACGAGACGGGCACAAAGCATGTACAGGTACTTCCCACAGATGAGGTTCACACAAATCCTACAGTCTTGCTGGCACAGCAAGGATTTAAAACTAAGAAGTATAAAAAAGGAAAAAACTTGGAAATCATGCTATCAACATCCCTCAGCTGACTGCTGACATAAGGACTTCCCTGGAGCAGGGCAGTGTGCGAAGAGGTGTGGCTTGAAGAGCACGCCTGCCACATCCTGGCATGACTGCACTGGAAGCGTGGTGAGGAGACCTTGGCAACAAAGATTAACCCCATCGGGTAAAAAGGGGGATCCGAGGAGTAAGGAATGGGGGCAAACGCATTTAGAGAGATTCAGCACAGGGAAATTAAATCAAGGAGAAAGGTATCAGTGTCTGGAACCAAAAGCAGTTGTGGAAACAATGAAGCAACCAACCGATATGATGGAAAGAATTGCAGCAAAAGACATGAAATGGAAATGTGAAAAATCTCCCAGAGTGGAGGAAAGGGTAACTTTCTCATTCCTTATTGGTTTTTATTTGTTGGACTTTTATCTTCTGTGCAATGCAAGTAGAGTTTTCATCAGTCAGGGCAGAGATATATTGTGCACTCATACTCCTCCCAGGACTCTTGCTGAGGTCCTGGGTGAGGGTGTGGACTTTCTGTGGTACACAGGCAGTCAAGGGAACCACTGGCCACTGCACCTGCAGCTGCTGTGCTCTTCGTGTGCTGTGGCACAAGGCTCACGGGCTACTATACCTACAGGAGCTAAGCAATATCTACTGCATTTAACTCTGCAGCAGAGAAACCAAACTTGCACTGAACTACAGGCAGCAAAGGTCTTCCCATGTGGGCCAGAGCATGGAAGGCCACGGAGCTGGGTGGTGTGTATGGAGCGTGGCTGGGTGTGCCTATGCCTTCCTGTGTGCATGCAATTTCAGCGTAACTTGTTTTAATTTCCCCTCACAGGTCAAGTTATATTAGGATATCAGGAACTGCTGGCACAGGAGTTTTTGTGCATGCTGATTCAGAGTGGTGAGATCTGGCAGCCTTTAACGTGGGCACTGTCACGGGGAGAGTGGAAGCTTGACAAAGTTTAATAAAGTAGTCCCGCTGCTGTGTTTGAGGGTCAGAAAGGACTCCTTTGTGTATTTAAACTCTTTCACTGAAAGGGGTTTAAATTAAGGTAAATACTTTCTTAGCCTCAGATTTTTGCAACAGTTTAAATTTAAGGAATCACTTTGGCCTGCGAGCTATAATGATGGCAAATCAGAAATATTTATATAAAAATGAATTATTTATTAACCAGACAAAAAGATAACAGATGAAAGGTCTCAGAATAATTTACTACACAGTATAAAACTAAAGAACTACTAGTAGATTACAGCATAACATAAAACAGTTCACTATATCAAGGTGCCTTTATTAAAGCTAGCAAAAGACATAGTATTAATTAGGAGTCAAATGTAATTTGCCACCGAAATGACAATAATGTACACAGATTCCTTCACTCAACCTCCATGGGAGTAACTGTGAAGCAGGCATCCCTGCTCACGGGAGAAACTCCTCACATTTCCAGGAAAATGTATAGATTTCTACTTTGTGAAAGTTTGCTGTGGCTTTTATAGTTTGTAAAGTGAGGTGTCAGTCAGTCAGAAATCCATCTTATCTTATCAGATCCCACTTCAACAGTAAGATGTTTATTGGCAGTTGGGAGCTACCAGACCAGTGTTAACCCCATGACACCAAAATTACTACAAGACAGCTTGTCCTGCGTTATCTGACCAGTTAAACAACAGATAAGTTCGGGCGGGGCGGGGCGGGGTGAGATGCCCTGCTACATTACTGTTCAACAATAGCCAAAACACTGGTGTGCATCTTGGGGTGACTATGATGTTGTATCTCATATCGCCCAGATATGAATCCTGTGCCNGGTTCAGAACACCAGAACTCACTGGGAGAACTCTCCACCGAGGCCCGGAGGGGGGCCCACGCCGAACTCCAGCTCCGGGAGGAGAGAGACCACACCCACAGAAGGACTTTAAATCTTCCCAGGTTTCTCTCCACAGCGAGAGGTTTTATTATTCAGTATTATTATTCTTTTCCTGTGTGTTTGTTATATAAATAAGTTTTTTCTCTTTCACATTCCTCCGAGGAATATTTCCTTCCCGAACCTGGTGGGGGAGGGGCGGCTGTAACCTGCCTTCTATCAGAGGACGTTCCTTCGAATTTGTCTCAAAACCGGCACAGTGTGTTATCAGTCACAAATAAAAAACACAGCACACTGAAATAGAATTTTTTTGTTTAACTCTTACCTTGTGCTTCTTGTCCTTTGCTGATGACTAGCTGATTGTTTGAGGGACTATATTCCTGTAAAAATTTCTCAACTGTTCGTCCTAAGAATCAATTTCCTTATGAAGCTTATAATCGAACCATTATTCCTGCTAAGTGCTACTGCAGTTCTGTCATTCCTGAATAAGATGTGTTCTCATGCTTGAAGTGTTTCTGGGTTTGTGCTAAGTTTTTGAAGAGGGTTTGATCTATTGTTTTAAATAGTTGATGTTTTCTAATTAATTGGATGGTTTTTGAGACTCAGGCTGTGCAGTTTTCAGTTTTCACAAAATCTGATATTTTCTAAGGATTACACTGCATGCTAAAATGTTGATATGTTTTTAGGAATAAGTAAGGCAAGTGAAGTTGGTGAAAATATGGATTTGTGGAAAAGTGCATAGGGAGAAAGAGAAAGCAGTAAAACTGTGCTTACTGATTGTCGCTGTTAGTTTGAGATCGATGAAAGTTCCAAAGTGTAAACACTTCCTTAAGTCTGTTAAATTTAGGCTTTATCCACACTTAAAATTTTGTAAAGGAAGACCATTGGTTTCACCACAAGAACAAAAAGGCAGGGGCAATTTTTGTCAGTGTTGTTGAGGGTTTTTTTATTTTCCTCTATAAGCTTTTATGGCTAGTTTTCTTTTAAAAATGTTAGTGGTGTTTGATGCTTTTTACAGATGAGCAAGTTGAAAGTAAGTTATCCTGTCCACTGAACTGCAGTAATTTCTTCCAGGTCAGAACAGGCCCTTAAAGAACTTGTTCTCCTTGCCAAGGACAACTTGAAATCATCAAAACCATGTTGTGTAATAAACAGACAGGAACAAACTCAGACTATCCTAATCTTTAAATTTAAATGGAAAACCTTATTTACTGTCAGGAATGGCTGGCAGCCTATAATTAGTGAATTATTTATCTTTCTGCATGCACTCAAATTTCCACTGAACTGAACAAGAGTTACACCAGTACTTTATACTTTTAAGGCTGCAAATTTGAGAGTCTGTAAGTCTTCAAAACAGACACCATGCAGACTTCAATATAAACTATGCTGATTCTCCCCAAATGTGAACCCACTGAAACACTAGTTTTAGT
>VZRF01001907.1:1616-12492 GCA_013396875.1 Vireo altiloquus
ATTCAGGCATATATCATTTGGTGCGTCCTCCACTGTTTTCTTAATTTAAACAGTAATGGTTGTAAAAAAGGCCTGTTCTCTTTCCTCCCTGTCATACCCATAACACTTACAAGTTAAGTTTGCTAAGTTTTCCTCTGTATGTATTCAGTGCTGAATAAGTTGCTCCTATATAAATGTAAAAAATTTACCTTTTCATTCCCCAGCAATAATGTAACCAGGGGCTCGGCTGAGGATGATTCCCCTGGTCCCCTTCAGGGTAATCCTTCATTTTCACTTAAGGTCTTGAACTTGATGGTTTGAAGAGCCGGGTTTAGGTTCCCTGCCTGATTTCCCCTGGCTTGGGGGCACTCTCTTTTCCAATGTCCCCTTTCTTTACAAATTGCCAAAGAATATTTCAACCACCAACTATTACAATATTCAACCAATTGTTTCCAAGTGAGGGGGTCCTGAGTCCTAATTATGGTTTCAAATACTTTAGCAACTCTATTCGGATCTTCCCTATAAACTCCTCCCACCTTTCTCCATGACACTAAATCCACTATTAAAAATGGTGTTACTGGACCATGATTCCTGACCACCTGCTCTGGGGGAGCCATAAGGACTTTCCTGGCATCTCCCCCAACATTTCCTTTCTACCTTTTAGTGCATCCCACAGTCAGACTAAAATCCTCTGATCCCCTAAAACATTCTCTCCATTCCAGTCCACTTTCCCACAACCTACTCATCTGTCTAAACATATTTCCCAGTGATTCATCATTCTCCTCCCCCATTCTTTGCCACAGAGTAGCCATCAGCTCTAAATCCTCCTCCTCTCGCCTGCACTTTAAAAACTTGTCCTTTGCTGCACGCAGAACATCTCTTCAACCCTTTCCCTTTCTTTTCCTTTTCAAATGTTAAAATTAATGGATCATGTGGGGTCCTCCCACATTCCTCTTGCCACTCTAGATGATTTCTTAGGGTGACAAACTAGTCAACATAAGGAACTTCATCCCACTTAATCTCCCTTCTACAAAACAACATTAATTGCAATATGCTATTATACTGTGATGTTCCTTCCTTAGGCCACTTCTCTTGATCTTCCAATGTGTAAAGTGGCCACCACTGATTACAATATTTTATAGGATTTTTGTGTAAGGGGATAACCCCCAATTTGTTTCTGATGTTTCAAGATAACATTCCACTGCTAACACCTGTGATACCTCTTTTGAGGTTTTGTTTCACATTATTGCCAATTACCATTTAGGAGCTCCTAGAAAGGACTCTATCCCTTCCCTTTGAAGGGACTCTAATCCTTCCCTGTTCCCACCTTGGGTACCTTTAAACCAAACCCTGAGTAGCTTTTGCTGCACCTTACAGGCAGGTCAACAGTTAACATCTTTAAAGTAAAGAATGCCTTTATCTTACCAGGGGTCTTCCTCCAATTTCCTTTGGACTGGGGATCAAAGGTTCTCCCTGAGAATCCCTTGGTGACGGCTCAGATCTGTTGAAATTCAGGAGTATGTTTCACCTGGATCGCCCAATCTGTTACCAAAAATTCGATAAAATAAAAAAAACTCCTTAACACCAATGTAGCATTAAGAAGCAGGCATTCTTTATTCAGCTGGATGCATGGGGGGATAGTTCCTCCTGTTGCCAAATGTCCGAAATATTGGAATAAGACTCTCCAACACTGAAGTTGTGTTAAAGTGATGCCTTTTTCTGGTCCTAAAATCACAAGTCAGACACAGTTAGGTGTTAAAATGCGGTTACCTTTATAAAGGATCCTTTCTGGTGTACAACATGCTGAGATACACACTGAAAACGCACTGAAGGTGCTCCCCATGACATAAAGTGGGCACAATTTTTATAAATTTAGCAAATTAGCATAACTGACAAGAATCCCCAATTAGAGACACAGGTGATGAGGTAATTCCTCCCTTGGTTAAACCCTCTTCTGAAACTCCCATTTAGATACTAACTAAACTTTGTTTATAAGAAAGTGTCTTGAGAAGCTGGTTTAACCTTAGTTCTCAGAGGAAGCAAGATTAGGATTGGGGCCTTTAGGAATGTGTTTTGTCTTTCTGTCTAACAGAGTTGATGAAATGCTAGCTATGAATCTATGTAGTTATACAATAATTTGCTACAGAGCTACAAATATATATGAAGAATATATAAAAGCAAAAAGGCAAAAATCAGTTTGGCATCAAAAGAGAGCATCATTTATTCAGGCCTGAGGTGCATGAAGGAGATTCTAACCCCACATGGACACGATTCTACAAGTGTGTTGCTTATATACAATTGTTACATGCATATTACAGTTTACCCATTACCATAACCCCCACCCCAAGTTTCCAGAGATTCAGTCCTTTGTTTTGTCTATCATGGCATTCTTGAGCCAGATGTCTTCTTATCTTCCAACTGTCCTTGCTGAAAGCAGCTTTTGCATGCCTTGTTTTTTTTGCTTAAAGTTTCACAGAAACAGTAGAAATTGAATTAACCCTTTTGGTATCATGGAGAAAGTGGGCAGAAAAGAAATTTGCCTTTTTTTAAAATTCATTGAAGTTTATGCTTTAGAATAGTGAACTTAAATACTACAAGCCTGACAGGTGTCTTCAAGCATACCTGTAGTTGTCTCCAGTGAAAATGTTAGCTATCACCCTTGCAGTATTTTCTAGTAGCAAAGTTCAAAGAAGAAGCTCTTTGCCATGTCAGCTAGTACTAGCTATTGACTATCAGAACAAGCAAGGAAAAGTTGAGCAATCTAATGTATGAAATAGTTTCACTGCAACTCTGCTTCTTTAGGAAGAAAAATAAGGATCTGGTGGCCATATCTAATGGAGGATGGAGACAATACATTGTGTTTACAATACTGATGTACTCAAACTTTCAGTTAAGTCCCAGTCTATATAACTTTGTAGGACAGTTTCCAAGCAATTTGTGCCTGTAATGGGGCAGTTTTGGTACTTTACAGCTGAGGCTTGAGCAAAACTAAAGCTCTGCAAAAAATACAAATACTGTTAATGATGTTCTATTAGTTCATCTTAATTGGCAATATTGAATACTTTCCCATCCTCCCATGGTATTTTGAGGTATTAAGTTTCTGTAAAGCATTCTTGTAAATGTCAGACACTTTCTGTTAATACATAATATTAAAATCAGTTATGACAAACTTGCAGCAATTTTTAGTGAATGAGAACTGTAGAAATTTCCATCTTCAACTCATATTTGTACAATCAGTGGTTTTTAGATCCAAGCAGAAATGCAAAAAATTGCAAAAAGAAAGACTTGCCCTAATTTAACTTCTGGGTGGATGAGTCCTGTAGAACTAATATAGGTAGAAGGCTGTCTAGCCAATGAATAAATAGTTCATTTAAATTGGTTGTTGTTAGAACAGAAAGCCTTCACCGAGGTGTTTAAAATATGAAGTGTATTATTTTAATACTGTGCAACATAGATTTATGGCAGATTATGATACTTTAAGTTTAATATAAACAAACTAGGTTAGAAACTACTGCCAACAACTTGTCTCTAGAGATGACTACAACTGTTCAAACCCCATTAGATAATGAAAAAAGGTTACATGCTGCCTGCATTGTATCCATTCTTTAGCTAAAGGATACTTTCCAATGCTGTCAGGCACATGAAATCCATTTTGTTATCTAATATTTGAACTTTTTTAAATCATAGGTATCTACAAAGAACAGTAAAACACCCTACCTTGTTGCAAGATCCAGATTTAAGGCTATTCTTGGAAAGTTCTGAGGTATTTACAATCTTTTAAGTTCTTTATTTGTTTCCAGATGTGATAATGTACAAAGTAATGCACTCTTTGTATCGAGACCTAATCTCCTAAATTCATATGAAATCAAATTGGATTGTACCCTTCATGGGACAGTGACGAAAGGCTACTTAGGTAATTGTGTACAAAGCCTACTGCCTCTGCCTGATAAATCTTAGGTTAGTAGTGACCAAAAGCTGTCTGCTGTTCAATGACTTCTGCCAAGTGAGTTGGTCTTTCTGGTTCTGTGTGAAGCTCATCATACACAAAATAAAAATGCATAATCAGTGCTATTGAGAGTTAATTAAAATAATGAATTAAACTGGTTTGGAAACAGTTCTTGCCTCTAGGAGTCAAGCTTGAGGTTTATTGGCATAACGTGAACAGTCATTCAGTGCTGCTGGCCACGCTAGATGTTTTGAGGACTTCAGTCACCAGTGCTATCAATCTGGCACCTTTCACAAAAGGAAATATATTGCGGTTGTCTGTTATGTCTCCAAAAACATGTCTATAAATGTACATCGTTGATTTGCTGTAATAGTGGATTGTCTTTTGGCCAATGTCAATATCTTAGCTATGCTAATAAGTCACAGAGGCCTCATTACTGACAGAAGCATCATTGATAGATAACTTAAAAGTGTCAATGCTGCTGACACAAAGTATAAGATATGAAGGGTAAATGGCCTGATATATTTAGACTAATGTTAACAAAGAATAACATCAATTTCAAGTTTGTTAACTTATTCATGAAGACTTCTAAGTACCTCAAAATGCACAGTTCTCTCAATACTCATGAGGTAGGTTTTGAAACTTGGCCTATATTTAAAAGCAAAGATATCAACTTTCTATGAACTGTACACAGTGTGAATCATGCATTATAATGAAGTGGTTTACAGAATTCCTGTATGTAATTATAAATCTAAGCTTTTCTGTTTCTGTAGTGGCAGTTTGTTCATTGTAGTATATAATTGACTAGTTATGGCCTTTGGCTAGTTCATAACTTCTGACAAGTAGGTTGTTTGTTCCATTTGAATGTAAAGATGTAGAAGTAAAGTAAATACTCTGTATTGTTAAGTTTTCCTCTGAGAATGTAAAAATAGTAAAACTCAGAAATTGGATTCCACTAGATTGTAACACATAGGAGTAAAGAAAATAGTTTATCCTTTTCTCCCCCTTGTACCCAGTTAAACCTTCAGCCTTTTAACCAGTCTGTTTGCCCTTATTTGTCATTAATTTCCAGCTGCCTAGAGCGGTTAACACCCAGGCTCTGAGTGGAGCAGGAATATTGAGGATGGTAAACAAGGCTGCTGATGCTGTCAACAAAATGACAATTAAGATGAATGAATCAGATGCAGTAAGAGCTCTTTTTTTTTACTTGAATAATGAATGAAACGAATTAATGAAGCTAAACTATTGCATTTTAAAGCTGTAGACAGAGAAAATAAGGTAGTAATCTGCTTTATTGGGTTGGATTCTTAGCTGTATCAGTTGAACATCCTAGCAATAAATGAATCATTTGCTTCTTTAAAACAAGGAATGCTGTTGGTAATCTAAATTGTAATGCTAGACTTTTTCCTCTTTTGTCAGTGGTTTGAAGAAAAACAGGAGCAATTTGAGAATCTGGATCAGCAACTTAGGAAACTTCATGCCAGTGTTGAAGCATTAGTCTGCCACAGAAAAGGTAGCTTGACTTTTACGTGACTGCATGATCTTAAGTGCTTAGAGCTTTAGAAAATGTTAATGAAACAGGAAGTTAATATGTCAAAACTCTTAACTAGCAAACAGTTTTCAGTAAATTTCTATGCAAGTCTTCTAATGTTACCCTTTCATTTAAACTGCTCTAGCATTTCTGGTATATCTGTATATCTGTTTTTAATCTTAATTTTATCAAAAGTATATTTGAACTTGAAAGTTACAGTATTGATTAACATGGCTTTTTTTTCTTTGCAGAGATTTAATAGCATAACTAGCAATATCCTACAGTAGACATCGATAAATGTATCTAGATCACATGGTGTCACCTGAAACCAAGGGGACAGACAAGGTTCATTTAGGGGTCTTTGACAGAATGATGACAGCACTAAGTCAGTTACAGTTGAAGATTTATTTTACTTAACAGGATTTTATGATTAGTATAGAATATAACTTATAATTAGAATAATACAAGATTTCTATAAGCAGAATTAGTGTAGTACAATTTTATAAGTAGCGTAGTGTTACCAAAAAATCGGAAAAAACCCCAAACTTCTTAACACCAATGTAGCTTTAAGTAGCAGGCATTCTTTATTCAGCTGGATACACGAGGGGATAGTTTCTCTTAAAGTCATGCATGCTGAGTACAGGAAAGTTCTTGTTTAGATATAGTATTTTACATATATATTCATTGATTTTCCCAGAAGAAACACACATATGATAATCATTTCTCTGAAGTCCTTAACATATTCCCCCCTCCCCTTTACGCATGTGTTCTGTCCTGGGGGTCTCTTTGGTGGTCCTTGGCAGTTGGTGACCCCAAAATCATACCTGACCACCTGGTGAACTGGTAAAAGTTGGCACAACTGAGCTGGTTGTTATCCAGTTCTCCTTTGTACACAATGGTCATTGTGCAGTTCCATGGACCAGTGGGTTTTGAAGAATAAACGTGTTATCTCACCAGGTGTAGACAATTTTTCATCTGGCAACAGTAGTACAGAATTTTATAGCAGCACTTAGATTATGGTTTCTAATCACCTGGACCCTCTGCAAATCAGGTCACATTATAATACTCGGTTTACTGTATCAACATAATGATCATAATCTAGATTTGAAAAACATATAAAAGAACACGTATCACTCAGTCTTCAGAGGAAGCAGGTGACAGTGGAGGCACCTCTGGCCACTGGGAGGTCACAGGTCTCACTGTCCAGCAGCAGTTCTGGTCCAAGTTCCCACTTAGGACTTGTAACTGCTCTGTTATGCTTCCCTATTCTGTGACGGAGTCATCAACAACATCTGGTTATCTGGGTGCCTAGGGCTTTCAAGACCAGTAAGGAGGGGAGTAGTTAGCTTGGCACCCAGGAATCTTGAGGCCAATAGGGCGGGAGAGAAGGAATCTGTTTGATTCATCTACTTGGTTCACAGGACCTTCAGGGCCTGATAATGAGGGGAATGGGGACTAATACACAACCAGGTTGGTCACAGAGAATGTCTGTTTGCCTTATAAAATGACATTAGTCATGCTAACCATATTACCAGGGGTCAGGAGCAGAGTGTCCCAGCCACACTCCACCCTCGACACCATCACAAACAGGAAAGGATGCCACTGGTGGTGGCACCATCACCTCTTGCCCATGACCTGCAACTTAGTAATTGGGTCATAAAGAGGACTCCACAGCAGTAATGGGCTGCTTGTTGTCTGAAGGCTGTTCATTTGAGGAGGGAGGAGAGTATAAAACATTAATTTTTAATAACCAATATGCATAAAGATTTAAAGCAAGATATAATACAAAATAACATAATTCCAACAGCCATAGTAAGGGCTAATATTAACAGAACATGACGGGCCCATGCTCTGAAGTCAGGTAACCAAGACCGCAGCCAAAAACAGGCAGTTGATAGACCTTCTGACAAGGGTTGCTCGAGTTATTTGGTGAAAGGTATGAACTTGTCTTTGATTTATGTTTATATGATGTTTGATTTGTTTAAATTCGTTAGTATAAAAACAAATGGTGTCTGGCAGTACGCATACACCTCCTTGTGATGCTAGAAGATAGTCTGTGGCCTAATGGTTTTGAATAGCTAATTGTGATATAGGTGTAAATAGGTATTTTTACCCAGGGTTTAATCACAAAATGCTTATGGCATACAGGCTAATGGTTGTGTAAAAAGAGAATAGTTAAAATTTTGGTTTGAAATGCACAAGAAACAAGATGTGCTATGGCACAAGTACTTCCTTCCCATTGTGGTGGAAGACTTTTATACATGTTTCTGCTACAGATCCAGAACCATCCAGATGCTAGAACGGTAGGCCACCAATTTGATTCCATAAGAATATCTAAGGAAATATTTCTCACATCACTGATGTCTCCTTTTCACTGTCAGGATGATGAAATTTGAGTAGGCAAGTGCGGCTCATTCAAATAGTATGAAAAGGAATTTGCATATATAGAGCCGGTCATGTTATGCCACTTACAGGTGGTCCAACTGTTGTTAGTACTTAATCAACCATTACTCTATAAAATGTAAAATGTAAAATTAGGATCAGTGAAATTATAAAATTTTGACAAAATGTACCATTAATATTCCATGCAAGATTTCAGAGTGGTGAAATTTAAAAGAGCAGTGTTTTGTTTTTACAGATCCATGTGGTTCTTAAATTGGTGTCATTACAAACTCTGGTTCGATTACAACATATCATCTGAAACTGGGTTTGCATCCAGCTGTAGAGCATAGTCACAAAGGCTTGTTTCTTCCACACTGAATTTATGTGTTTGGGCATCGTAATGCACCATGGGGTTTTATCATATGAATGTGGCTTAAAAGGTTGGGCTTTTTAAGTTGGAGGGTTGGGAAGTAAGTATACCAATTTAGATTGATACCAAGATGTTTCAGGAACAGATTCAGCTAACCATGTGGAATTAGCATGTGAAGATTGAGAATGGTGTAAAAAATACCAAGAGTTTGATTCATTACCTACTTGAGAAATTATGTTCATTTAACTGAATGACATCATTATTGTTCCAGTCAAGAACAGTGTCACCCTGAGAAAAGAAACAGGCTGACAGTGGGGGTTTTATAGGTTTTGTTGTTTGGAGACCAAGAAAATGGGATCATTCCACAGGACATCTGGTGGGTCTGTTAGTCATTTAAGCATCAGACAGCTTCAGATAGGGCTTTACTCCATTTTTCTGTATATAAATTTAGCTCTAGAGTTCATTTTAGTAGACCATTCCATCTCTCAACCATGCCATTACTTTGGTGTCTGTAGGGCAGGTGGAACACTCACACAACTCCATTATGTTCACACCACTCTTGTACAATTTCATTTTTTAAATGAGAATCATTGTCAGACTGCACAGCAGAAGGCATGGGAGTGTCAGAAAACTATCCTTTAAGTCCTCCCACAGTAGTAAGACTATCAGCTTTCCTGCAAGGAAAATCTTTCCCTTAGCCCAATATTATTTAAACTTCAGTAAGGCTATAACATCACTTCTCGGGTGTTTGAGGGAAAGGTTTGACATAATCAATTTGCCAAGCAGACTTGGGGACTTATTTCCTATCCCCTATCCATTTGGTGCTGAAAAAGGTAACAAGCATTTTTACTTCAATTGTTTCAAAAGCTGTTTAGTTTTGCCCTGTATCCAGCTTTTGCCTCACAGAATATCCATACACATTATATTTAGGTTTCTTAGCAGCATTCACTATTGGGGGGAGGGGGCGCAGGGATGACTATGGGTGGAAAAAGGAAATTCCAATTATACTTTAACAATTGAATAAGGAACCANTGCGAGGCGAGCATGGAAGATCTTTATTCACATGCTGCTATCCAGATGTCCAGGGGCAGAGACAAGGGCAGGCACAGGGTCTGGGGTTTTATCGGGACCCGGGGAGGGGTGGAGTTGGGGTCTCCGAGAGACCAATAGGAGGAGTCTGAGGGAGTGGCTAGGGTTTAGCCGGGAAGAGGGTAAAAGGAGGTAGGGGAACACCACAAACCACTACTCCATTTAATCCATGCACTAATATTTTCTGATGTTGCAGAGGGATGACTCCAGGACATGAATCTTCTTTAACCATGGATGATTCTACTCCAGTATCTCTGAGGAAAATAGTTTTTAATTTATCACTTACTATGGCTTCTTCCATTTCGAACCCCTGGTCTAGTTTCCCCAACACTACTTTCTGATAGGAGACAAATAGAGATATTTTTGCAGTTTGAAGGAGTTTCCCTGTATGGGAGGAGCACTAGGCAAAGGTGTAGATAACTTTTCCTCCTTTTCTCATTCTTTTGCTAGAAATTTTAGCTTTTGAGAGAAGAAATGTCCATAAGCTTAATATTTTAATCATCTATGTAGCAGTTTTGTCCATACTGCTTTCAATCAGATGATTTTTAAAATGTATATTAAATAAATCAAAGTTTGATTTGTAGTACGTGAAAGACCATAAATGTACCTTCTGACACAGATGCATTATGTTTAAGTATATGGTCACCTTTTAACTCTGCCCTTTTAAAAGTACATGAAAATGTGTGGCCATGTCAGTGAAGACTGAGGTGATCTGCATGGACAGATGTGCTCTGTAGCTGAGGATCATGTCGAGGGAGGGAGGTGAGCTTTCCTACCCAACAAGACCTCAATACCAGAGCAGAGACAGGTGCCTCAGCCCCTCGTAGATAAGCCACCCCAAGGGAGCAAGAGTGACCAGGAATGCAGCATTTCACACAGGCAGGCAGGCAGAGCAGGAAGGGCACTGAGGCACTGCCAGCTCAGCTAGCTCAGTTGGTAGTCATCGCCCTCATGAAGAGAGCTCAGGTATGGTGTACACTCAGACAAAAGTTGTTTCCTCTGCACATACCAGAAAGGATATGGTGACTAAGACAGAATGCCCATGAAAGCACGCAGGAGTCCGGGTCTCAGGCTGCAGGGAGTGCCAGAGCCAGGTGCTGCTCTCAGAGGGCAGCAGAAAGAACAGCTGTGTGAGGTGCAATCAGGTCAACGATTTACTTAGCCTAGTGGCTGAACTGAGAGGTGAAGTATTAGGGACTTTGAAGAAGAGATTGACTGGTGAAGCCTCACTCTACCAAGCCTCAGACAAACAGACCTGCCATCCACTTCACAGGGAGCAATGGATCCCCTACCCTCTTACAACTAGGCAGACGGAGGGGACCCTAGAGACGGAGGGGAATAGAAATGGGTTTCTGCTCCTGGTGGCAGACAAATCCCCTCCCAACCTACCTCACTTCCCCAGGTGCCCTTACACAATAAATATGAGGCCCTGGAATTTGAGGACCAGGGAAATGAGGAAGTAGATGAAGGTCCATCCAGCTTGGAGAGGTCACCTAGGGCAGGGCAGTGTACCTCTGTCATCATGACTTCCACAGTTAAGAAAAAAAAAAGGTAGTAGTTGTGGGAAAGATGTTGCCCT
>VZRF01001910.1:0-29494 GCA_013396875.1 Vireo altiloquus
CTTTCAAACCAAGACACCAGGTTTCTGGTGGGAGATTTTTACTAAAGAAATATTTTTTCCACTCAGGTTGGTGATATAATATTGTTGATCTTTGAAATGGTTTTACCTTAATATTTATGACATTTTGTTTTAATTTATGCTTTCTAATTATTTTAGAATGGCACACAAAAAGGAAAAAATAAAGCAACTACAACTTTTTTTTTAGGAAGTAATCAATTCCTGACTGTTAGAAATTGACAGGCAGATTACTAGCAAATTATTTTAATTATTAACAATTATAACTATTTTAGAGACTTACATCACCAGAGGGCTGCCTGTGATTTTATAATAGGAGAAACTGTTAGGATCTTCTATCTTTTCTAAATGTCAAAAAATAGAAGTCATGCAAGTTGTATATGATGAAGACCACTTCAATTAGGCTGTATTTTGATATATTTTACATGTCAACCGGTTGTTAGAACACTTGCATGTTCTTTCAGCTCTGATATCCAACCTAACCCTTATTTATTTCTATTATCATCACCTCCTTATCAGCTCTTACGAAGTGTTAGGACCTCTTTGTACAAAATAAGGAAGAAAAGAGAGGAAGGAACAAAACATCCTCATTCAGATTTGTCAAGGTTTTTCTTCTATTATTGTAAGTTTAAAAAGTGCCCATGACTGCTTTTAGAGCTTTTGTGGAGACTCAGTCTCTGATTGTAATGATCAGAGTTCAGCAGCTATTACTGATGCCAGTAAGTCAATCAAGGATAAGATGTGCTGTATGACACGCTGGGAGAGTTTTGTTTTACAATAATAATCTTATATACAGCCAGATAAAGATGGGATATAAGACATAATTTAACTTACATTAAATACAGTCTAGATTTCAAAAGTGTGGTGTTCCTCCTGGTGTGGCCTCCCAAGGGAAGGTATAAAGAGGTATAAGAAAGAGGCAGGAGAGTGATTTTCCAGTGTATCATTGTGATGTCTGCTATGTTATCACATAGGATTTACATGTGGTTTCCTCATTTTTCTTACAAGATCTTTTAGGAAGAAAATTTAAGACCCCTGCTTCTATTCCGTTGTGCCATATTTTTTCATGGGTGTCACCATCAGGTAGGAAATGATTACCAGGTCTATAAGACCTTGTCTGGTGAGGCTGACATCAAGTGAAACACAGATATCCCTGCTGCACACATTTCTACACCAATAGCCAATAGTTCAATAAGGTACAAAAGTGAGCGAATTGCTGTCTTTCTCTCCAGTTGCAGAAAACCCCCAAATAAGACCACACTTTCTCTAGTATATTTATCACTCGAAACTATTTTTATTATTAATTTCAACAGTTAACTCTGCAACTCACCCACAAAAATCTAATCTGAGCATGAAAATAAATGCAGTGTATATTCAAAACTCCATTTTCTTGCTTGTGTCAGTAGAAATTCGAATTCACATTAATAACTACAGTCATGAATTTGCATTTTACTTATGGCTATTCTCTCGTATCAAAGTGTTTGCGAAGTGGCAGAATAATCCTCTCTCATGTCAAAGTGCCTCCTGTCATCAGTCTTGACCTTCCTCCTGGATGCTTGACATTACAATAACGTGATGTTTTCATTCATATCTGTTTCTGCTGAGCACAAGGCTTTATTTTGCACTTGGTTTCAAGAAATAAAAGAGGGGGGTGGGTTGGAGAATGGAGAGATGGAGATTAGTCATTAACTGCTGATCCCCAAGAACCTGCAGGAAAACTCTTTCATTCAAGATACAGTTGGGAGTAGTGATAAAGTATAAAATATAACAGCGTCCTCTGAGACGTAATGTGGGACATTTATTTAGAGTAACGTAGCAGGAAAGCCTGACAAATACATATCGCTTTATGATTGCTTGTGCCTTTGTTCTTCATTTGTCCTCCTCTAATACTCCTTCTAACATCCTCTGTTGAGAATTTTTTCTAATATTCTGATACACACTAAGACCAGGAAGGTCCATAAACATCTAAGATTAATCTTAGTCATGCTTTTTTGCTATCTTCTTTGGGAAAGCAAATGTAGATAAAGCCTTCAGCGGAAGTCACAGTAGTCCTGTGAAGAGTGGTTACACAGGAAAACATGATCAACAATGAGTAATGGATCTGTAATCATCAACCAGCCAGCCTGTCAGTGGTAGTCAGAAAAGCACAGAAAATGGAGATAAAACATCAGAAAGGAGAGCCTCTATCTTTAAGAGGTGGCTTGATATCTTTAAGGGATGGCTGACTTAAAAAAAATTGATAGTTAACCCAGTGAGAAATCCTAAGCAAGTACATTAAAGTCTTTTGGGTTAATTCTTCAAGTTGTAATTTAGACCTTCATCTTACTCTTCAAACACATTTTGCTTTCGTACTTTTCTTCGAGTTCTAGTCCAAAGGTGCTTCCATTTTACATTTTCCGTTACTCTTGATAAAGAAAACTAACATACATCTTCTTTAGTCACCAATCTACAGAGTGCTGGCCCTGGAAGAGAACATAGATTCTGCTGCAAATTGTCAGGTAAGATTTCCAGGTCAGGTGTCATTGACTCACTGACCACACCTGACCAGACAAAATAGCTTCTGTTTAAGGTGTCAAGGGAGTAGAAATGGGCAAAATATCGAGCTACTGAAAATGGCCCTCGTGTGCCTTACTGAAATGTATGTATTAAATTGTTTGTCCGATAAGTCTGGATCTTTGTGAAGTACATATTTTTCATCATTCCATTGAGAAGGAACATTGTCAAATTTTTATAGAAATAGCAGGCTGTGGCAAGAGACCTTTTAGTAAGGTCTATGTTTCTACAAATTCTTAGTGACATTCTCCCCCCAGTATTTCTGCTACACATTGGAGGAACTCCATGGTGTTGCTGAACTTTCCCTTCCTTTGGCTTTCTTTGCTGACAGAAGTCCTCCAAAATGCCTCATGAGGCAAGCCATGAATAGTGAGAACACATTTGAGCTGTACTGGATGCTTCTTTGGCACTTTGGCAGGAAAAGGGCATTTTAAAAGGAAAATGATAAATAATCTCATTTCTCAGGGAAAGCTTTCTAAAGCAATGGAACTGTAATTTTCATAATTTTTCGTATGTAATTTTTGTAGGAGGCCAAACTGTTTAATAAAAGAAGATGGATGGTGAGGAACAGAGGCATAGTTTCAGATCAAGCCATAACATTTTGTAAAAGAAAGGCTTCCTTTGGAGTTTTCTTCAAAAGAGATTTTGTAAAATTTCTAAAGAACAGTAATGCAATGCAGAAATAGACCCTTTTCTAAGCTTCCTGGAAAATTTGCTCTTTCAGGGACAAAAAAAATTTAATAGGATTTGAAGAAAAAAAAAAATCAACTGTCAGCTCTAATCATAAATAAGATTTGTAGGAAGTGCTCTTCAGCAACAAAATTCTCTTGCACTGCACCTCAGCATTTTGAACTAAAATTATTCATTTTTCTCTTTACTATTTAAAACCACACTTTCCCTATACATACAACTGATAATATGATTTATTTTAGACAACGCTAGTGTGTAGTAAGAATATTTTAATTCATGTTCTCATACATTTAAGTGCCTGCAAGGCAGACAAAAACATCTTCATTATTTCCAGCAAAAATATATTACAGAAGATAATTTAGCCTTCTCATTTCTGTTTCAGGAAATGCTTAGGCCAGCTTTGAACAAATTCTAAACATTAAATTACAACATTTTCAAGACACTTGGAAATAATAATAAATA
Source organism: Vireo altiloquus (assembly GCA_013396875.1). Lineage (NCBI taxonomy): Eukaryota > Metazoa > Chordata > Aves > Passeriformes > Vireonidae > Vireo > Vireo altiloquus. The sequence goes on from VZRF01001910.1 coordinate 3,721, forward strand.
TAATATTTCTGATTAAAGACTATATGAGCTTCTCATCTTGTATCACTTGAGGTGAAGTGTATTACTACAGATTTTTTGGTTTTACATCGCTCCTTTAATACACCTTATTAGGTGTATTAATTAATAAGAACATCGTATTTCATGAACAGTGGCAAAAGGATATTAAACAAATTTATTTTTCAGTGACGTATTCCTCCTAAAATCTTAAATATAATTCCATTCTGAAATGGAATATAATTTAGCAATATTTACTATAATTTAGTATAATTTACGTTTTGAAAACAGAGAAACTAATTTGAGATTAGTGGAATCATGTCATCAGAGAGAAAACTACAGAAATATACTTTTTTTTCTTAGGATACATGAGTGCACTTAGAGATCCTAAAAGGAAATAATTAAGTGATTCTACTGTTGCCCAGAACAGGTTATTCACAAAAATCTCAATTTACTGAGATATCCTACTGCTAACAAGTGGTTTTAGATCCTAGTGAGGCATACCAGTTGACCTCTACTACATTTTTAGGGGCATTTCTTATCTAATATACATATAAATATGAAATCACTGATATTAGAGACACAATAAATAAAAATATACACGTTTCTAAACCAATATAATTATCAGCAAAATTCACAAAGAAAATAACAAAGGACAAACTGAAAACACAAACTATTCTCAATTCAAATTGAAGTGCAATCTGTTGTACTGAGAAACTAACCTCATTTCTCATCCCAGTTCTGCCCTTTGCTTACTGCTTTCTTTCAGTAAAACAATTTAATTTCTGTTACTCAATTTCTTACAATCATTACTTATTTTTCTTTCTTTGTCAGACCTGCAGGTGGACTGCTTTTGTAGATGTGAGCCATGAAAGTTCAGCTGAGATGAAAATTTCAATGCACAAAACTTGAGCTATTTAAAATTGTTATTTTCTTTGGAGATCTCAGACCAGGTCTCATGGATCACCTCCACTTAAAAAATATATTTTTTGTTTTTCAGACTGAAGTGTAATGTTGAAGTCCCTTAATATCAAGGCCAAGGGGGACAAAAGGGGATTTGATAGTCCTCTCTTGAAACTCAATATTTTGTTATTACTGCAAGTTTTAAAAGAGAATTCATATGCTGTTTTGAAATGCAGAATTGTAGCCTGAAGTAAGTGATCCTGCAAAGATATATTACATGCTTAGCTCTCCATGTTTTGGGATATTTATTTGAATTTGATAACACCATTCACTGTGTCAAAGTTGAATTTATAGGTAAGCCTTTGTAAATTTGGGTCTCAAAATGTATAGTTTCTTTGTGATCTTATTAAACTCTTATCCCTTTTCCAGTTTTTTTCTATTCAATAATTCCTAAATAGTCCGTTTCAGACTTGACTGGGTAGATTTGAGACCTATGGGATATGGTTCAAATAGGGTTGACAGATTTAGTTTCTCAGTTAGTCAATCAAGAATATTTAGTCATTTTTACAAGACTGCAAATTTATTACTGATGTTATTTCTCCAGTGCAGGTCCACTAGCCACTGAACAGGATCACAAGTAAAATCAGTCACTGAGGAGAGAAATTCAGTGCTTCTATATTCCTGTTGTTCTGTTTCTCATGCATGTACACCATAGTCAAAGAATGTATCAGTGTAGTTGCTGGGCAATATTTTGGAATAGTTTTATAGCCAAATTCTGCCCCAGACAAATGCAGACAGGGGTCTCCCACTGAGGTGCATTCTATACAGACAGAGAATTCAATTTTCTTGTGCTCATGTCATGCTAAAATTTCTGTTGCCATCTAAAAATCTGCACCCACAAGTTAAATCTGCTGGTCACAAATCTTAAAAGCATTATATTTTTAGTCAGACAAATACAGATTTGCATCAGATTCCACTCACAAAATTTACTTTAGTAGCCTGACCCAGGCTGGATAATGAGGATAAACCTAATGGTAACTGAAATTACTTTAATGTCTCCATCTCTCAAGCTGTAACCATAGTTTCAAAACATGCAATTTGTTAGTTAAAAGGTAAAATGGTCTTTCGGCTTGTGTCCCATATAAGCTATCCCTCTTGAATTAAGGAACCCAGAAGATTTAGTGGGGCACAGATCTCTTTGATGAACTTATTTGATAAGCTCCCACTCTCCAAAACTATTATCTTTTTTTTTCTGAGTGCAAATATGATCATTTTCCCCTCGAGCACCAGTCAGATAATTGCTATCTCTGGGGAAGTAGCAAGGGACAGGCTGTTCCTCAGGGGAGGATGACTCCAGCTATGGCAAGGCCCTACAAACAGAGGGCAGACCCCAATACCTGAGCCAGGTGGGCTGGGATAGACAATGGCAGCAGATGCCACCAACAGCCCCAGACATTTCAAAAGGAACTGCGGCCAAGGTCTAGCCAAGAACAAAAGGTTATTAGGCTGGAGACAAAAAAGTTAGCAAAACGGAAGTTTGAGACAAGGCTAAACCAGACATTCAAAAGCTCTATCCAGGTGAGAAGCTACTAAGAGCCTGCAGCTAGAGGGAAAAGCAAGCACTAACACTCTTACTCATCTTGGGAAAGGAACAGGTCCCAAGCCTGGGCTTATCTGGAGCCCTGGGGCAGTAGGTGTGGGTGGAAGTCCCAGGTGAAGCCAGTCAGGACCATAAAGGCCAACCAGTGTCCCGATGATGTTATTCTTTCCTGGATTCAACTGCATAATAATCACCCCAATGGGCTCAAACAATGTTAGCATAATTAAAGAATGCATCTCAATTATTTTTCAAATATTTTTCAATTATTTCATTCTCACTGTTCCAGTATCACCTAAAAAAAGATTCTACCACATGGAGATAAATGGTTGATATAAATGGTTTCTCCTGGTAAGTTTGCTCCAGCTAGGTTATATTAATTTTATATTCTTGCTTTTTGCAAATATTAGGAATTTTTTTTCCCAGGAAAATTTCCAGCAAGCATATTTCATTGTAGTGGACAAAAAGCTAGAAAAATTATTTTAGAGAAAAAAGAATTAGAACAAGAAAACATTCTGTTTAAGCTGTTAACTAGATATATATAAAACCCACTTCCCCCCCTCCAAATTTTACTGCTGCTTTTGCAGAAAAATCTGAGTTGGTTCATAGCTGATTCAAGATGTAAGAATGTCTCGTAATTATGCTACCAACATTTAACTGAATAATATATTCTCACTAAATTTGATCCACAGGCATATGTATAGCATGTAGAAAAATGACAGAAAATGCTTACTTAGTCTTTACTAATGTAAAGGCTTCTTGTATTATTGATGGAAAAACCAAGTCACTTCCAATAAAATTAATAGAAAACTTAGGAGAGTGATGGAAAATATTAATCTTCCAAACCTGTTGACAGATAGCAGGTCTGCAAACATCTTCCTCTTCCCAGCTGTTGAGCTCAAAATCTGAAATACTGCGGATGATCTTTTTGTACATTCTCTAAGACAAAGATGTGTAAGAATACTCCCTACTACTTGGGAGTTATATAATTTTCAAAATGTTCCAGTGGTACCAGTAGTTTGGCAACACTTCTAGTTATTATGCCAAGAATTATATTCGTAATCAACAAAAGGTAGTTATTGATACAGCTTCTTACTGGGGAGAGAGCAGAAAGACACAAATGCTAAGTTGTGGTTAGAGGTGATTATTAAGTTAACAGGAAAGAAGAATATATTTAAAACAGTTTAGGTTGGGTTTTTCTACTGAGCTCTGTCTCAAAATCCCTGTAAGATGGAGTAGTAGTTTAGTGTATAACTAGCTCATTCTCAAATTGTTGCCTTCCTAAGTTGCAGTAAAGCAAACCTTAATTAGCTTTCAAAACTCCAAAAGCCCTGTGGCACTAACATGGAAATAGCAAAGAAGGAGGACAGGAATACAGCAAATTGAAATTCAGCTTTGTGCTACTGTAAGCTCAAAAGAGTTGTTTACAATGCCTGTATTGATTTTTCCAGGTTTCCTCAACAGCGTTGTCAAACTTTGGGGGCCATCATTTTAATGCAAAAATGACCAGCCCAGATTTCATGTGTGAAGCTTTCTACTGTATTATGCTCAAATCCTTCTATTACTTGCTTGCAAAAGTTTTTAGTAAGATTTATTTACTTCTTTGTGGCTATATGGGATTTCTCATAGATTTTTTGATTAGTCTGTTTCTAAAATAAAAAAAATTTTGCCCAGTAAGCTCAAATTTTCTTGGTAGAATGTCTGGTGACTAACAAAAAAACAACAAAAAACCAAAAACACAACACACACACACACATCCCCCCCATTTTTAATTTTTTAATGCCACCCCATTTTTAATTTTTCTGTTTTTTTTGTTGCTATTTTACTTCAAAGAGGTAGCAATTTAGAATAACTCTTACAGCTAGACTAGCCTTTTTATCTCCTTTCTGCCTAACCTGTTTGTATGCTAGCCTGTCACTTCAGTTTAACAGCAAATACACTTGAACAAAGGGTTTTGTAACCAAGATGAGCTTCTCTCCTTCCTCCAGCTGCTCTTGAGTTCCATAGCACGTTTTTCACTTAAGTCTTCTGCCTCTCAAGTCCGTCCTATATTGGCATGCTGGAGATTCAGAAACAGAAAAAATTAGCAGCCAAGACAATATGTGGTATTTTTTTTCTGTTTCATACTGCCAGATAGAGTCATCCTAATGTATTAAATGTAGTCTTAACAAGAAGAAAACCTTAAAGAAATTAAAATAAATAATTTGTGAGAGAAGAGACAGAGGACAAAGCAGAGTGTGTTTTGCTTAAAAATGGACTTGTGCAACTAGTAAGAGACTTTATTAATAAGTGATATAGCATAAAGAGTGAAAGACTGAGGCTTTACCAAGAGGAAATAGTAAATTCTCCCTGTGAATAGAGGGTGGAAGAAAGTGTCAAAATGGCACAAACTCCTCCCCAAAACTAAGAGAGCACCAACACAAATTATCTATACCTGGTTCAATACGAAACATTATGGTCTGATCTGGTCTTCATGATTTGGACATGAAAGAAGGCCCTCACCCTGCACGTCACAGAGTAAACCCATTGATATTATTAACTCCTTGCAGCAGCTGCGGCTCTTTCCACTGTCGAGAAAAGCTTTGGCAGAAAGCAGAGCAGAAATAGCTCTGCTGCTCTCCTGGCAAACTCCAGCTGTAAGGAATGGGCGCTCTGGGAATCAAGGTTGCTTGAAGATGTTCTCACTGTCAGGAAGATTACTCTGCATAGATATGCTAACTAAGCATTGGAAACATGCACCAAGATTAGCCTGCAAACCCCACACAGTTGCTTTGTTCCTGAGTTATCTGACAGAGGCCAAGAAGGGGACACAGAAGATTGCCCTCCTTTTCATCCACCATGGAAAACATGGGCATGATTCCAAACAGAAAACAAAGAGCCTGTGCTCTCTGGATGCATCCCTTTCTAAAAATGCTGTTGTACAAAGCAAGAGCTTTGTCAAAAGGGTTCAGAACCACAATGATCAGCTGAAGCAATCCTTGTGTAGAAGAAAAAATCTCTGAGTTTAAATCTTGCAATATCTGAAAGAGTGTTGGGGAATAACACATGAAAAAGGGACCGCTGCTGACATCCTGGGTCCCTGGTGCCCTTTCAGTCCCTGTCAGCAAGGATATCCACAGTCCAGTGGCACAGTGTTGTGGGGAATGGGGAATGGAGAAGAAGGGAGTGCAGCTGTAATGGCCTTTCTACAGGTCTTTGGGCAGGAATAGAGAAAAGGAGGCACAGCAGAGATATATCCCATCATAGTGTTCCTCCAAATATACCCAGCTATTCAGCTAATTCCCTTTAGCTGATCTAACAGAAGAGGAGGTTTTGATAATTACCTGAAACACCCTTTAGAAGTATGCAAAGGGATCAGGGATTAGTTAAACTGCCTCACAGAAAAGTGCAACCCGTAAAAATATCAGTCCAAGTGAAATATCATTAGTATCTGAAGGCAGTTTGGGCTATTGAGTTTTGAACCTGAAAATCCTAGTTAAGGATTCTTGGATTTCAAATAAAGGCTTAGAATGGAGATTTAAAAGGAAGGCAGTAAGCTAATCAAATTTATGAGTTATTTAAAGTCTGGGAAATGAAACATTAAATACATTTCAGGAAAAGAATAATAACAAGAGCTTGGCAAATTGAAAAAATTAGACTGGCATCAATTATGTAGTTGAATAAAGATATATACAGACACTTAAATAGAGACAAATAATGAGTACTGAAGAAACTACAAGAAAGAGGAAAACTATCTCAGTGCCAGTATCTTGGATAACAGATTATACTTCAAATCAGGCAACAAGACAGCAAATGGAGATTTGAATTACATTATTAGGAGCATTATGTGTAAAATCAGCAATAAGTATACTTCCCTTTATTATTGTTAAAGGCCCAGGCCCAACTGTTTTTTCTCAATTCCAAAAAAGAGCAAAGAAAGTAGAGTGTTCACAACCTTGATTAAAAGTTAGGAAAGTGAAGCTGATGATAATAGAGCATGCTTAGACTCAAAAAAAGGTGACTCAGGGAAGAATAAGTTGTCAGAAAATAACAATAAGGATGTTATAAAAAGACAGGCTTCAATTATTCTGACTTCTCAGAGAGGACAAGAAAGAAAAAAAAAAGTGCTTAACTTATATTACAACACACACATTCTCTTTCAACATTAGGGAAGGCAATTCTCAAATGCCAAAAAAGTTAGCATAGCAATAGATATCATTGTAAAAAGGTCATGTATCTACCCAGAGACCTAGAAAAGAATATAAATATCAAACAAATGGTATGTGAGCATTCTCACATGAGGTTGCTCTTACATGTCCCTTGCTATAGGATTCTAAATGAAAAAGGAAGGTATGTCTTGTTTTCAAAAGAATGAGTAATTCATCATTTAATGAGGTAAATTTTTAAGCAAAAACTAAGAATAGAAACACAAACTCTCAGTAAAATGATTCATTCAGAAACAATTTTAGAATTAGCTGGGGTGAATGTTACATAGATTTTGATTTGATAAACAATTCATGATTTTGGTACACACTGTTCTAGTTATCTTGGAGAGTTGGTAAGGCAAATCTTATGAAGTTCATGAACTTCATTTCAAAAAATCTAAGTTAGCAATTTCCTAACATGAGATAAGTTTGAATTCAAGTGTAATTTGCGTATTTGTCAATTGTTCTGGAAAAAAAAAGAATTTTGAGGAACTGCATTTATTTTAAGGGTGACCACATGGCCATTAGTAACTACACATATAATTTCTGAAAGATATGTATTTATTATTTTGACATAAACTGTAACAGTCTTTGCTCCAAAAGAGCCCTTTCAAGGAATATCTCAAAGGCAAGTAGACTACAGATCCTTGACCATATTTAACAAGAAAGCCTGCATGGTTCCTTAAAAATTTAAAAAGTATATCAATTTCTTTTGACTGAAACAAATAACAATACTCATATTTCCTGACATTTAGACAACTCTGTCCTCATAGCACCTTGCTTTCCTCCCTCCAAAACCTGCAACTGTAAATGATGCCTTAGGTTTTAACTTTTATATTTTTCAGGTCCTGTATTTCTGTGTGTAACTCTGAAGTTTATCGTAGCCCGTTAACTTCTGTTTTCTCGTGCTGTGTAGACATAAGAAAGCCTCTCCAGGCCTGGTCTCCAAGGACAACCAGATTGTCCTAGGCCTGAAATGTCTAAACCAAAACCTTGGGAAAGGGGCAAGCTTGGAGAAATGACATCATTAACTGAAGCTTTAATTGGAGAATTAAACATGCAAATGAACCAAACTTATAAAAGTGAGAAGAACTCATGACTTAGGGTCTGTCTTGAGTGTTGCCTTTTGCCTGCTCAGGGTGTACCTTTGAAGGCCCTTCAACTAAATACCTACCTTTATTCCCTTATTCCTGTCTAGTCTCTGTTTTTTAGGTGGCCACTTCAGGCATCATGAGTGTTTTAAGCTTAAATCCTGTTTAGTGTTTGAAATCCAGGACACCATTCCTGAGTGCATTTGTACAGTAAAAAAATGCATGAAGCTGTAGGAGGATGAGAAGGTCTATGAAGGTAGGTGTACCAGACAGGGTGTAGGAAAGTTATGATCTGACATCACTTTGTAGGATATTTATCTCTACAGTAAGGGACTGTTCTCTAAATTGAAATGGACTAGTAATTTAAATCTACACACTACTCAGCTTTGCCTTTTAATTTTAAAAGCCCAAACAAAACCTCTGAATTCCAGACAATCCCATTCTGAAATGGAATTTGGAAGTCCTGAGAACAATGAGTTTTATTATCTAAAAATATATGCAGGGGGGGAAAAAATTATCCATGACATCTCTCTCAGTAAAAATCACTGCAAGCAGATATTCCTAATCAAATCATCCACAATTGTCCATAAATTATTTTTACTGTAAAAGAGAGGAATCTCATGAATAATTTGAACTATAATTTATGACTCAGCAGATGCACCGTGCAGCTCATGTACCAAAACTGCACACAAAATTATAACCTCCAAAATCTTGATGCCCAGTTTATGCCTGGGTTCTGCAATAAGGAATGAAAAATTCTGTGTAGTAAAGTTGTACAATTTCAATACCTGCCGAGTTGTCCATATATTGTACCATGCTTAGAAATTTATCAAGCATGAAAGCAGAACAGAAAATAAGGATGTATGTCACACATGTCAGCTATTTAATAATGTACTTTATCCTAGTAAGTGCTTATTCTAAAGATAGTGACATCCCAGCAATACATGAATCATTCTCTCAGCACTTTTTCCTAATGTTAAATCTTTTCTCAGTGGAAGTGAAAACACTGCCAATTTTTTTGTGCAGATTCAAAAAGAATGAGGATTAACAAGGTGTCAGTTAAGAAGGTTATACTGTACTCTGTGAGATCAGAAAGGATCATAGGCTATTCTTTGCATAGTTGCAAAATGGGTTTGGCCACAATCACCCAGATGTCTGTTAAAAGACCAATTATAATCCCAGACATTATTTTCTTTTGTCTCAAAATTATGACTTACGCGTAAAAATATGTCTCTTCACTGTTTGCTTTTTTCCCCCACAACTGTGAAATTAATTGAAATTCTTGTTTAAGCATTCATATGAATATTAACAATCATAAAAAAAATATAGGTAAATATTCAAAAGCAATAGAATGTCATCCTAGATATTGAAGTTCAGTTTACTTATTGTTTAAACAACTTTAGGGGAGGCAAGTACCTATTTATTATTAAAAGGGGATATTGCCCCACATATCCTGCAGCTGAGACCAAGGAGATTCTTGCAGTTAGACAGAAATCGTTACTCTTATAAAAATTTACAAGGTTTAAGCAGTTTTTTGCAAACTATGGCATGGTGAGCTGCAGATAAAACTCAGCTAGTCATATGAGTTTCAGGTACAAGTCCTATGAAATATATAAGTGCCAGAAAAAGTACATAATGTGATGACCAAACAAGGTAAATTGCTCAGAACAAGTTAGGCAGTTGAAGAAAAGACCTGGAGATGTATTAACTATATTCTTTAACTTGTTGGTAGAATCAAAGATTTAATCCACCTTGTGTAAATTTGAATTGGTTTAGTCATCAAAGAGGCACGTTTCTCTATAACATCTCACACTGCCATGTCTTAATTTACTACAGAAAAGAAAGAACTTCTGATGAACACATCTGTTGTACCTGCCAGAACAATTTAGGCAGCATTTCATACTACAGAACTCGCAGACTCAGCCAAGATTTGTCGAAACATAACAGAGAATCTGTAAAGATGACAAGTTGCCAAGAGCAAGATTTCTTCTTTGTCCAGAAGCTGACAAATTTGTTTCTGTCATCACCATGCAATGACATTGTCTCAGGTCAGAGGGGAGGGAGAGGAGATGTTCCTTCTATGTGAGGTCCAGCCTGGGTATAAATGTAAAAGTTACAGCTGTATTAAGGACAGCAGCCAAAAGAGTACATTGAAAATATTGGGAGTGTGTGTCTCTGTATTTGTGTTTGTGCATGTGTTTTTGTATTTGCAGAAGCAGGAGCTGAGGAAGAGCAGCATTTTTTATGAATCTGAGTTATTAAAATAAACACTTTTCCATTCAAAATTCTTCACCCAAACAGTTTAGAAAAAAAAAATCTTAAGATATCTGGGAAATAAACACTCAGGACATAAAAATACAAGTTAAGATATTATTAAACAACAGAATGCAGGAATAACAGAATACTGAGGGCATTTTTTCATTTTTTATTGCTTTATGACCACTTAAGAAAGGTGGTTCACAGCACGAAGCAGAAGAATGAAAAATCAAGAAATTTGAAGTGGTTTAATATGTGTTACTGAAGAAAAAGAAACATTTCTGGTGAAGATATAATGCAAACACAGGTGAGAAGCCAATGTGAAAAGAAGCACATTAATCAACTCATTAATACAAATAGTTCTGGACATGGAGTTAAGATATTGTTTCTGACCTAGTATTCCAAGTATTTCATCTGGGTCTTCTGTGATTAGGTATTAAACAGGCACGCTTAATTTTTTTTTTAGAAATATTATTCTCAAACAACTCTGGTGGACTTTACTCAAAATTTTTCTTTATTAGGATCATTTAGCAGCTTGTCAAAGAACAGACCAGTGAAGCAACCCACCCAACTCAAAGAACAGATGGCTTTTCTTAGGCAAATAAGATATTGCCAACTGTCCTCTTTATTACTCACTATAGTTGGGGTGAATAAAAAGAGTTGCATTTATTTCCTTTGTTTCTTTATCACCAAAATTTGATGTGCCTTAAGAGTGAATCGTGTGGTCCTGAAATATCCTCACTTATTTAAAGAATTTACTTCAAAAGACCACATTTCCCAGAATGCAACAAGAAAAAGCTTGTAAAATACTAGGAACTTCTCCTCTAAAATCATGGATAATTGTTTACTTGTGGAGCAAATCTGAAAAATAGTAGATGCTGACTGAAGTCTTCCAAATATTGCCCTGTCTGATTTTCTGAATGTGCCCAGAAGTTCCACAGTGTGATCTTATTTGGAAAGGTTAAAATAATTTGCAAGGTTTCTTACCAATACTGTAATTTATGCTTTATATATAGTAGTCCATATATGAACTATGTATATTGTTTCACCTATATGACCTGTCCATCTTTTTTTTTTTTTTTCCCTTATTTCCTTTTCCTTTTTTTTTTTTTTTTTTTTTTTAAATGATGCAATGAAATCAGTCAGGAAAAAAGTTTGTATTAACAGTGAAGCTGCAGATGTGTGACAGAACATACATTATTCTGATGAAAAAAATTGAGTTCACTGACAGGGCGTCACAGCTAAATTTGCTTTCCTAGCTTTCCTCTGTTTAGTCCTATCACCACTAAATGACAGGCTGGGAACACTAAAAACAAACAGAACCAAACAGATGAAGAACCCTTTTTTTTTTATTATTTATGAATGTTGATGGCTGCTTGTTTATGCTAGAATTAAGTGTTACCTTCATAATGCATCCCCTGAGCAAAATAAAGATGCTGTCACTGACTATAATGTTTTAATTCTGTCAAATGAGTGAAAAAGGAAGACTTCTGATGGTGCTGGAATCCCATTCCCTTCAAATATTAAATAAAACAGTGGAAGACAGACATTACTGAGAGAAATTTTTTAAAAGTAAAAATCAATAAATTATGAAGCATTGATTAACATCATATACCAAACATACAAAGTCAGTCTCTTTCATCTTACAATCCACATTCTTTCCTCAGTAAGGAACTGACCTTTTAAAAATGCTGCCTTTTATTCAGGATTTCAGAGACCACACAAACTGGCAACTGCAGCAGCAGCTATTTTGATTTGTGGTAGAAATCACTACTGTGTCTGCTTGACACACAACCGTTACCAGCACTGTTAAAGCTAAGAAATTGAAAAAAAATAAAGATAAAAGTCATTGCAGTGGACACACTGTCCTGGTGGCTGTCAGGTGCAGGGCTGCTGTCCCCAGGCCACCTCCCCACCATCCCTGTGCTCCAGGTGAAACCACCATCTCAGATGTCCAGGGCCTGAAATGCAGTCACTGCCTTATCTGCTCATGTTAAAACACGCTGGGTAGGCATTAATCCTGTCAATATTAACCTTTGGGTTGGCTTTTGTGAAAGCTGAGAGTGTTTGTGTAGAGTAGAGGGACTACAGCACATGAAAGTCTGCCAGCAGACCAGGGATGAGGGCTGGGGAGAGGATTGGCAGCCTGAGGGACAAAATCCCTTTGCTTGACTCAGCTGCAGCTGTGCATTTGACCACATCATCTCCTAACTCTGTGAATATTTCAGCTCCATAATCTTGCTTTTATAAGAGCTCACATGGATGGGGTGACGGAAGAACTGTGAGCTTGGAAACAATATTTAAATCAAAATAAGTACCCAAAACCTTAAATTACCAATAAGTGTATAGGCATACATTTGTCATTTTCTGATGATTTTTCTATTTCTTTCTCCCCCTGCCTTTTTTTATTTTCCTGGCATTTTTTTTGGTTTTTTTAGGTGCAAGGGCAGAAAAATGAAAATACGATGTCACGCTTCCTGAGATGAGGAACCAGTTAAAAATATTTTTCCATCTCAGCTGCACATTCTTGAAAAGCAGACCAAAGAAATTTCCCTTCCAGTACAACCCATCAAACCTAGGACTGGGCAGAAACAGGAGGTGCAGATTTGAACTGCTTAAGGCTAATGGGTATATAAAATTAGAGTCACCTTTCCTTTAAAAGAGCCCTAAAAGTGCGCTCAGATATTTTTCAAGAGAAAATTCAGAAAGGCAACCAAATCCACAGGGTCACCTGTGCAATCTGCCAGTTCAGATCTCATGCGCAGTGAGACCTGTGCCAGAGGTAGAATTGCAGATCTGTTCCTTACAGCATGTTGGAGATATCCCTGCTATTGGTGTATCATTCTCACGACCACGATCCACAAGTGTCTGATCTTGCAGCATGTATGTAGTACAGGAAATTGAATGCTGTGATCTTTTCAATTCTGCTGCAGAAAGTCGGTATGGCTGTGTCAAAACAGCCCCTACAGAAATTATTTTACAACTGACCAATTAACAAAGTGTGCAAAATCTACAAAACTTAGTATTTTAAAATTAAAATGGGAACTGTGGCTTTGATTAAAGAGTTCTTTTCTCACATAAAATTCCACTGGGAATTTTCAAATTCCATATGATGGTCATGATTCGGCAACCAGCTTTACAACCTCCTGCTCCTACCTTACAAATATTCCTTATTGCCTTTAAACTTGAAATATAATTCAACAAATGACCCTACATAAAGCTGGTGCTGAGTAATAAAGGATTTTTGTTCTGTTTTCAGAAACCATCTTCCTCTCTTTCTTCTTTCTTATAGTACATCAATTCTTAATTCACAATCACCTTAAATGTGTAGGCAGATTAAGAATAAATACATTATTCTCCAGGTTGTTATGAATTAATCCAAATCTGCTATCAGCTAAATGTGATGAGAAACACAGATATTCTGAACTTTCAATAAATATCTCAGGTGACTGCTGAACTGCAAATAAATTCATTTGATGAACCATAAACCCAGTGGAATAAAATCTTCCCTGATAAATACATTATTCAAAGTCAAACCCTAACTTTCTAATTTCATCTCAAGACAGTATAAAATGAGCTGAAAATTAATAAAATATCTGCTGCAGATTCATTTCTGTTTTCTGAATTTGGAGGTTGCTAGGTGATGAAAAATAAATTGATTGAACAAAAGAAAATGCTTATGGGAAAATATGAAACAGATTGCAGGGTATAATACTTTGAACATGAATTGTTATGCATATTGTTATGAAAAAGAAGGCATTTTATAGAATTACGGGGCTGAAGATTTGATAAGAAATTACTAACAGAAGACATGAGCATGACAATAATTCTGGAGGCACTTAGTGCTTAGTAATGAAAAGCAATAAATAACTGCAAGAGAAAGGAGAATGCCGGAGAAGACACAAGAAATAAAATAGGTTGGCTACTTCTTAGATCTAGAAAAACTATAGCTGAAACCTGCTTTGACATAAAGTAAAATACTGTTGATAATATGTGATCATACAGGCATAGTCAAAGGCAAGAGAGTATGTCCATGATTCCTTTGTTTAAAGCTTCATCAGCTTCTCTATCTAATTAGAGGATCCTTGGAACACACCTTGAGAACAAGGATACAGTCTCAATGGCAGAGATCAAAACAAAATACCATCATTAATTGAAGCAGAGAACTCTGTACAATTTGTTTAATTTTATGTGTATAAAAATCTAAATACCTCAGTGAAACAATCCAGCTGTAGTTCTAACTGCAGAAGTTAGTGGCATATTTGATGAAACTTTTCTAAAGTAATACTGCCTTGGATGTATTGGTTTCATCTTCAAGGTTTCATTCCCTCAAAGGGAAGAGTGGTCATACAAAGGGATTAAGGAAAATCAAGCTATATGGGAGAGCACTGGAGGAAGCAGAACAAAATAGATGTTGCAATAAGTGCAAATGAAATGCAAAACTGTTTTCAGCAATTTACCTTTAACCTTGGGCACCATTATGGGAAATTCTATGAGGGCCTGAGGAAAGAAAGAAAATAAAGGACTGAAAACAATGGACAAATGTGAATTTTACTTTAGCAAAATCTCCCATTAAATTCAATATGTGTATGGAAAACTTGCATACAGATGTCAGCTGTTAAATAAAAAATATTATTGAGACAGGCAATATTGAAACTCAGACACTGTGACAAGCAGTATACTTATTCCCCATTTACTGGAGGGCTGTAATATTTACAAAGGCCATGGACATGTGTCACCTCTAAAGTTTCTACCAAGGAGACATCACAGCCCAAGGCTTCTCAGTGGTGCTCTCTTGGAGGAAAATCTGGCTCAACCTTTGCCTTGTTAAGGTCTAGTTGGAGTCTTGACTTTCTTTGGGGATTCTTTATGCCACAGTTTAACTTCGTAGCAGCACTGGGACCCTCCCAGGAATGTACTTTTGTCTTTGTTAGTTCTCAGCCTTTGGCAGGTTTTTGGACATCCTACTGGCTGTAAGAGCAGGCTGAAACAGCTCCTGCATTTCAGATGTTCTTTTCTTTTTGTATAGTTTCTTTCATATTATTTGTGTGCACTTTCAAAGTAGCTTATGCCAATAGGCTTAAAAGACTTGCCATGTAGTCGTGGACTAAGTATTTGTTAACCCTGGGGAAATTTCACACCAGCACTTAAGAGCAATTCCATTACACTGGCATCAGCAACAAGGAGAATTCAGCAGTTGGGCTCTTTTTGAGAGTCTGGGTCATGGTGTAAAGCAAACAGGAAGCTGTGTGAATGCAGTTTGCATGTTAACAAACCCAGACAAGTAGTCCCAGGGCTGGGACGTTATTTTCTGTCTCTCTGCAGGATTTAGTTGCCTGGGGCAAGCCCAGTGCTAATCTGCCTCTACCCAATCTTCAGAGAGCTTGTAAGGAAGAGTCTGCAGCTTTCAAAAAAACACCAGCTTTCAGAGAAACACTAGGTGAATTCTCTGTTGAATAAATTCTATATTATTAGAAATACCAGCGTTCCCAACACTGAACTTGCTCTGCACATCTGGCAGTGAAGGGGATTTTCTTTTTATTGTCTGAACATGACTTAGGAGCGGTGGCTGAATTGGTTTTCTCACAATGACGAAAATCTGTTTCAGATATGTCTTGGCTATGGAGAAAATGGGGTGAAATTTTTATCACTTTTCGGTTCCATACCACTCACATCATTGCTGGCAGCATGATTTCATCAGGAAGAGCCAGGTGCTGGAAACTGGAAATTCCCCATCTTGTGTGTCTCTCTCTGGAGAAAAGGGGTTGGCATCAGCACTCTGATATCCCCCGTCCCTTTCCCATTTTCCATTCCTTCAGTGAATTACTTCAGTCTTGCCTTTGTCTTGAGACCATGTGGACAATACTAATTTTGGGAAGTGTCTTTCTTTGTTCTTGGAGGTAAATATCCTTTTATGGGTAAAGCACTCTATCTCTTTTGTATGTTCTTTATTATAATATTGCTGTAGTTATTGTAATAACTCCTTGTTGTTCCTCAATTATTGGAAGGAGTGGAGGGAAAGGGAGTAGACTTATTTCTCTAAAGTTGTTAAAACCAGCACAGGAGAGAAAAAAGAAGGATTGCCCAGTCCTCAGAGCCTATAGAGAAGAGTTTGCTAGTTCAATCAAGATAATAATTTATAATAAAGCAGGACCGTGAAGCAAAACAGATCTAAACCAATTTCTCGCCACTTTTAAAGTTTTTATACAAAATCAAAAATGGATTGTATTTGTTTATAATGGCACCCCTGACCAGCTGATTCACACCATTAAAAGAGGCCAGATCTTCCCTGATAAATGAAACCCAATTCTGAACCGAAAAACTGATGTCATCATCACTGGGCCAGGGTTTCCGGAGGTTGTCCTCCCACGATCACAAATTAAAGGTCTCTCACAGACATAGGCTCAGATAAACGGGATAAAATTAAAGAGTCTCACTGGAAGAGCAAGGCCCTTGGCATTAGCTTGTCAGTAAGGTAGAAAAAATGTCAGATTAAAAACATGCCTGTCCTGGGTTGTAAAGTAAGACGTGACCAAAAGCATGTCTTCTATCACTGTCTTCAGGAACTGTTGAAACCAGGTGAGGCAGTGCTCCCTGCCTCCCCTCCCTCTGGATTATCTCCTGTTAATGGGCCCATCAACGCCTTGTCTCAGAATTCATCATCCCATTGTGAGACAGTCCACCCAGAGGGAGGAACCAGGCAGTCCATCCTGGATATAAACTGGGATTTTGAAAACCATAGGCAGCCTTCTCCCACTGGATATCCAGAGGATGAGTGCTACACATCTACTACTGAATCTTCCGACGAAGACCAGACCTTTCTCCAGGATCACTGCTCCAACAGAACCACATCCATCACTTCAGGAGGACTGCAGCCACCATCTTATTGGACTGCCACTGCTGCCCTGATTATCAGGGTGTCAGGTCGTATCTGACTCTGTCAGTTTAAACCAGTCTTCCTCCTGCCTTGTTTTTTTTTATATATATATGTGTGTATATATATATATATATTAGTAAAGAACTGTTATTCCTGTTTCCTATATTTTTGCCTGGAAGCCCCTTGATTTCAAAATTATAATAATTCAGAGGGAAGAGGGAGTTGCATCTTCCATTCCAAAGGGAGGCTCCTGCCTTCCTTAGCAGACACCTGTCTTTCAAACCAAGACAAGGCCATATAAAACAGAAGACCAAGATTTGGACCACCTGAGTTGCAACAAATATTGTTTTAATATTTACTTCAGCAAGTAGTTAGTTTAACATTGCTTTGATCTTCTGAAGATCTTGGCTTTTTAATGTCATTTCATTCTGAAGTGAAGAGTTAAACCTACATTTAGAAATGCATTTAGAATCACAGTGTTTGAGTCTGGAATCCACATTTGAAGATTCTCTAGACCAAGCTTCCAGATCAGAGCAGAGTCAGCCATAAGGAGGTGCTCAGAACTGAATTCAGTTGTGTTTAAATATCTCAACAGATGGAGATTTTACAGCCATCTTGGGTAATCTTTTCTAGCTGGACTCTCACACTATTTTTTCTTCCTTAGTCTTGAATGGAATTTCAACTGTGTTTGGATTTGTCCCTGTTGCCTTGTGTTTTCACTGGACACCACTGGGAAGAGTTTGGCTCCATTCTTCCCTCTCCCATCAAGGCATTTATACCCCCACCATGAGCCTTCTCTTTTTCAATCTGAATAGTTCAAACTCTCTCATCCTCTCCTCCTATGAGAGAAGCTCCAAAGCTTAATTGTCTTTGTCCAGTATGTCCATGTCTCTTTTGTACCGGGGAGCCCAGAACTGCACTCAGCACTCCAGACATGCATCAGTAGTGCTGAGTAGAAGAGAAGGATCGTCCCCCTTGAACACCTGGAAATGCTCTTCCAGCTCAAAGGCTCATTACTTGCTTCTGCTCAACTTATTGCCCACTAGGAGCCCAAAGTCACTCTCTTTCTTGGCAGTTCAGCCAATTTTAATCCAACTTTTCTCACCTAGCCTGTATTTCATCATCAAAACCCTTGCTGCAGTCAAGACGAGAAGTATTCAAGGTTCTCCCCCTCATCCACTGAGCCAATCTTATTGTAAAAGTCTACCAGGTTGGTCAAGCATGATTAGCCTAAAATAGCTGTATATCATGAAAAAATACCAGAATAGCAAATATCATTTGCATTAGTATCATGCACTGACACTGACATCAGTCTGACTACTTTAGGGTGAGATGTGTTTCTGACTCATCACTCTTCTGCTCTATCCTGTACTACTCAGTAAAAAACCTTCAAATTCAGAACAAAAAAACCCAAACTCAAATGTGAATAGTTAAGTCAAAACTCAGCTGAAATTACTCCATGCTTATGGAGCTTCAGATTAACATTTCTTTCAAGAAAGTTGCTTTCCTAGCACTTCTCTCCTAGATTTTATTTGAGCCATGATCAAAAGAGTGAATAATGGTTCACATTGGATATCATATAAGTATAAGTAAGGAAAGATAGTATATGGTCACTTGGGAGTAGATACTGCAGCCACAGGTTCATTTCTTCTTAATAATTCCTTAGAATTTGGTAAAATTAAATTCCAGACATATAAAACAGTGATATTACTGTTTCTTAAGAGGTTATGCCTGTAACATTTTGTGTAATTTTGTTTTCAATTCAGTGGACATTCTGTTCCATAAAATTCACTGTTTTGGATAAGAAATTTGTGTGACATTTTCAGAAGGGCCTTGGCTGGTCTTTGGTGTTCAGGAAAGCTAGAAGCACTTTAATAGCATCATGTCTTTTCTCATGGTACCCTTCTAAAGGATGATAGCAATGTTTACTTCTCCCTGGTTTATAGTTCTGTCAAATAATTTAATATCTTGTGAATGGGATAATAAAATCAATTGATAGCACTAAAACATTTTATTTTCTCTCACACAGATGCTTATTTAGTGACAGTTTAAAAAAGAAAAAAAAGTCTTCAACCTCCTATGATACTAGAGCCGAGATCACAGTGGCGCTCTGAAAACACCTTGGTCAAGGATCTGTAGCAGAAATTTGACTGTGTCAGAGAGCTAATCCAGCCTAACAAATGTGTTCTCGGCTGTACAGATATGTACTTCTTTGCATTTGTAAAATTATACTTCAAATATTTGAAACTTGAGCATGGTAAATAGTTTTAAAATGAGTTCAGTGCTTACGACAAAGAGTGCACTCCTTTTAATAAAACCACATCCCATATAAAATATCAGGAGATGTTTTTAACTTACAGTGACATGTTATTGTAATAGCATGATATTCATCTATTCTATTTGGTTAATAACTGCAATGAAATGAAAATATATTTTCTTTATCTTTGACCGTATAAACAATACCACATCACAATAATGACACACCTGAAGATGGGATCCCATCCAAATGACCAAGCTTGAGCAGTGGGCCAATGGGAATCTCATGACGATTAGTAAGAGCACATGCAAGGTGCTGAACCTGGGTCAGAGTGCAGGTTCTTTTCACAAGAAGATGTAGTGACAGGGAAAAGGGGAATGGGTTCAATCTGAAACACTAGGGTTAAATTGGATATTAGGACAAAATTCTTTACTGTGAGGATGGTGAGGCAATGGCACAGGTTGCCCAGAGAAAGTGTGGCTGCCCCATCCCTGGAAATGTTAAAGGCAAGGTTGGATGGAGCTCTCAGCAACCTAGTCTGGAGTGCATCTCTGCCCAAGACAGCAGGTTTGGAACAAGATGACCTTTAAGGTTCCTTCTAAGCTAAGCCATGCGCTGATTCTATAATAAACACTAAAATCAGCAGTACACAAACACTATGGGACTCAAAATACATTAAATAGTTCTGCAGTTAGATGAATTTATTGCTAAATATTTTTGATTAGTAGTATTGACTTTGACAATACTGAAACAGGAAGTTCTGATATTTTGCATAGGAAGAACAAAATTCAAGCATTTCAGTAATAACGAAAGCATCAAAAGTTTAATATTTTTAATATGTAAAGGCTGAAGCTGACTAATATACATTCAAAAAAATTGCAGTAATGTTTAAAATTATACTTTGGGGGAATATTTTTTAATAAATTTTTACAGTTCTCTAGAAACTCTTGCTCTTTTTTTTCACTCAAGTACATGCTTTCTATGGACTTATAGTGCTTAATTAACAGTGTGTTAACCTATAATTTCAGTCCTACATAACGCTGAATGTTATTTTTATGTAATTAAACCATTTAATACGTTTAATAATTGAATTTTACAAATAATGAGATTTTGAAAGGCGAATAAGCTGTTCTCTAATGTAAATGACTTATCAAACATGGAAAGTACAATTTTCTGGAAATGAACATATATCACACCTGAACAGCTTATTCTAAGTATCCTATACAAAGGTGTCTAGAATATTAAAGTTGTTGAATTGTGAAGTTATAATTTTCATGAGTAAGCCACAAGTCACTGTTTCTCTAACTTGTTTTCATCACAATTAAATTTGGGCATTCAGACCTATGTATAACTATCAAAGCACTTAAGGTGGTGCCCACCTTTAGGAAACTTGCGAGAGTTTTGCTGTTGAGCTCAGCAGCTGCAAAGTCATAACTCTAGTAAAAGTTCAAAATTAAAAATCTGAAAGCAAATCCCAGGATGCCAATTTATAGTTGGAAGTCTTGTACACAAAGCAAGTAACTTGGATTCTTCCAGATTTATACTGTAATCCTATAGAAAATCCAGAAAAATATTTAAATTTATCACATGAAACATATCAATCACATGAAAATTTAATGCAGTGTCTTTAATCACAAGATACCATCTTTCTTTTTTTTTTGTTTATCCATAAGTAATTGCACGTGCTATTTAAGTTAATAGTTTTTAAATAAGATGGTCTAGCTCTTCACTTCAAGGTAATAATGTGGTTAAATAAAAACATTATTTTTCTAATATAAAGCACCAGACTATGTTTGTTATGGACTCAGGAATGAGATTAACAAGCTGTAAATATTTTGACAGTTACTGGACTTTAATAGAAAAACCTAAAATTTTTGCTCTAATTATCCAGGATTTTTTCACAGTTCTTGTGCCTGACACATCTGTTACCTCCTTGCCAAACCAATATTAACATGGATTCAGTGATCATAAACAAAGCATAACAGTCAGAAAAGCTCTCAGCAAAGGATTTACGGGCAACTAACAGGCTGAACGTATTTTATAAAAATATTGCTCAAATAACTAAATGATAAATACACCCAGAGAATCCATTCAAAAGAGACCATTCAAAGTTTGCTATGTGGAATAATACAAATCAAATTTGTAATTTGATTTCTTGACTGAACTGTAAAATATTGGCATTGAAGTTTAAATGTAGAAAAGGGAATAATCTTTTAAAAAGCTTTTAGCCCTGTTGTCACTGCAATAACATTGATTCTGCCAGTGGTAAGGACATGTGTGGCATAAATCACTGCATTTAAGTGCTCTCATTTATCAGGGACTTATCAGAAGTTGTATGAGTCCATGACCAGGGGTCCTATGTATCCACCTTCCCAGCTCAGTTCTGGGATGACTGGAAGGAGAAAAACTGTCAAATGAAGCTTTGAAAGTTCTTCTTTCTTTGGTACTACAGGACTAAAAAGGCCAAGACAAGGACCTGGGTTTGAACATCAGTACGAGCAATATTTCTGCTGGTACAGATTTCGTCTGTGCAATTTCTTAGTCAGGGGTAACCCATGCAGAGCAGGCATCAGCACTTCAAGGGGTTGATGGTTTTGATTAAGCTAATAAGCAAACTTCTTAGTTCTCAATTTGCCTAATGTTTCCTGTACTGAATAACGCAGTGAAAATAGGAAGCGGTAAGTGCAAATTTACCACCTTGGCAGTAAGAACAAGGCTTTTACTCGAAATCAGGGTGAACTATAACCACAAAATTTAGACAATGCTACTCAACATCAGATTTTTTTACCACATAAAGCAGTGAAATTCAGATTTTCAGCTGAGGCAAAACCCAGGAAACCTTTTGGTACCACCATAAACCACCATGTGAGGCCTAGTTTCCAGTGGGTAAATGATACTGGGAGTCAGATGTATAAGTCATTAAATGCAAATCTGAAACTTATCAGAGAACAAATTAACAGGATCTATGTGATAATGTAAAGATATAGAAACTTGAGGCCTCAAATTAACTTTGATGAAATTATTCATTGGGTATGGATTAAGGTACGGATTAAGCCTTAAATGTACAAGAATTTACCATTTTAAAAATCAAAGGTATAACACAACCTCCAGCCTTATCCCTCATAATTGTTAGATGAGCTGTAGACAGCTGAGGGTCTTAAAATATACTTCAGTTCTTGCTTTTTGATTTGATAGCATTGGTATTTAGACAACAGAAAACTCATTGCCTTTACAAACATTTCATAATCTCTTCTTAATAGATAAAAGAGTTCACCTTCAACTTTTCAGTCTCTATTGACTAGACAAAATGAATTCATTCATCTCTTCCTTTATAACATCTGGTAAATAGAAGTTCCAGCAGCACAAGAAATTGCAAATTTATACCTGTGTACTCACATATGAAGGCTCTCTTCATCAATAAATGATACATACCTTGACAATATATTATTTACTTCAGGAGAACCAATGTGATTGATGCAATCAGAGAACATGCTGCAGCACATATCAGAGAAGACGGAAATTATGGAGAAAGAAAGAAGTCCACAAAATCCAAAAAACCCCATTTCTATTCCTGAAACAGGAAGAAAAATAAAGGAATTAGAGTTTCATGAATGGAATCCAGGCACCAAGAAGTGAGGAAAATATTAATTCCATTTTTAGTTTGGTATAAATTCTCATTGACTTTAGTTTTTCAAGTTGACTTTGCTTCAGTTTCAACTATATAACATTTTTAACTTTCTCTTTTTTTTTTTTTTTTTTTTGCTGTAGCATATCCTACATTTGCTTCCTATGGAAGTGTCAACACAGTGCAATCACATTGTTATTTATTTAAGACTGTAAATTTGTACATTTCTCCGAGCCCTCAATATTACTTATAGGTCTGATATTTTTGAAATTTAATTTTTCTCTGTAATCATGGGAATCTAGGTCCCAAAACCACGCACATATTCCAATATTATTAAAATCCAACCACAGATCACATTAAACCCTCATTTACCACAACACACACAGGGATTGTGTTGAATTATTTTTCAGCTCTGATCACACTCGTTTCCATCTTGTCTCTACAATGAATCTTGTTCTTTCTTCTCCTACACTTTCATGTAGGCACTACCTGGATTATTTGCTCCTCTGTGTATAATTTAAAATAACTTTTTTATCTTTCAGTGGTCTAATTTACCCATCACTCCAAACAGTTCCTTGACCTTGATAATTTAGCTGTGCAGCAACATTTATAAGTGACTTTTAAGTGATCTGGCCTATTGAAGGAATACTAAATAATGTTAGACCTATTATTTATCTCTTCAAGTTTCTGCTAGAAAACATCAGCAGTGAAAACTGCTTTTTGAGATCTATCAGCTACCTACCACTTAACTCATTTCACAGGGCCTTTATATGAATAGAACTATTTTTCTATCAAATGTTGTCCTGGGTTGAAGTATATTCTATCACCATCATGAACTGTTGAAACCAGGTGAGGCAGTGCTCCCTGCCTCCCCCACTCTGGATTATCTTCTGTTAATGGGCCCATCAGTGCCTTGCCCATGACTCAGAGATAACTCCCTCCTGGACTATCTCCTGTTAATGGCCCCATCAGGCCTTATCACATGACTCACCATCCCATTGTGAGATGCTCTGCCCAGAGGGAGGAACCAAGCATTCCAGCCTGGATATAAGCTGAGACTCTGAACACCACAGCAGCACTTACCTACTGGACTCCCAGAGGACAAGAGCTACTGCTGGACCTTCAGACCCATTTTGCTACAGGATCACCACTTCAACAGAACCACTCTGCTTGGATTGCAACCACCATAGGGTGTCAGGTTGTATTCTGTTTTTGTCAGTGTTCTATTGTGTCTGTCAGTGTACTATTGCATTTATTTATTTCTTTTAATCTTTTCCCTATTAAATTATAATTCTGACTTTTGATCTCCCACTGGTTTGATTTCAAACTAGTACAGATGTTGAAAACAACTATATTATATATACAGTGTTACCTTTATCCATAAAAAAAAATATTCTCAAATACTGAAAATAACTTTGTGTTGCAGGGCACATTTTGCATATAGTGTATGGAACATTTTTTACATTCTTCGGTGCTTTATTGGTTTGGGATTGTTTTTTTGTTTGTGGGTTTTGGGGTTTTTTTGTTATTTTGGGCTTTGGGGTTTTTTTGTTTTCCTTGCTAATTTCAGGTGTTTTACCAAAAGCCTGTCAGATTAACCAGTTTATAGGTGTCTATCTTGCTTGCTTTTCATTAAAAAGGCACATTGGCTTTGTAGGGCTACCATATCTGTTTCAGCAGATATATTAAAAACTCAAAAAGTCAAATATACTTTCAGCCAAATCTATTTGGGAATCTATCTACAGTGTTCAGGATTTACTGAGTACTTAAACTTGTTTTAAAAGACCTCATTTACTTCCTGTCCTATCTCTAATGGAGAAAGAGGAGTTCCAGTGCAGCTTGAGAAACATCATCCCTGAAAGCACAGGTTCTTTGGCCTTAGTGACATAAAAAATTAGATCTCCAGCAGGTGCCTTCTAGTGTCTGCTACTGCTAATGCAGCAGAAAGTGCTTTATTGCTGTCAATAACATTACCACACACCCACATAGTTTCACAGCTTCCCAAATAGAAAACAAGTTTTCTCATTAGTGAATACTTGTGCCTTTTCTACTTTGTTGTTCACTGGTTTATCATCTCCATCTGGTGTTTGACTTATGACCCAATGGGGTGTATTACGTTCCAAATAAAATTCAAAAACCCCCCACCCAACCCACTATTTTATTTCTTTGCATTAGGAGTCAGAGATTTCTTTCCTGATGTCCCCTCTTCTTTCTGCAGTTTCAGGCTTCTAATTTTTACTGACCTTTTCTTATCTCCTTTTTTCTTTGGGTATACAATACTTTTTAATAGCTCTTTGTTGACTTAATTTCACCACCTTTGGTCTTCAGTGGAATGACCTGTACAGAGAAGAAATAGGCAGACTTCTCCCAGGCCACAGAAAAGAAAAATGCCCGTACAAGGGGAAAGAGAACACAAGTCTTGAACCTGAAACTGGTAGTTCAGAGAAAAGCCTTCACCTCTGTATAAAGATGTTTGACATCTACCAGTGCTAAGCATTATGTAGGAATGAAGCATTCTTAATTTAAGCATTTATCCTGGGCTGTGGAGTTGTGGTGCACCAAGCATTCTCAATATTTATTCACAATCCCATGGATTTTTTCCAACTCTCTCAATTTCTCTCTAAATTTCTTTCAAGAATGCAGTACTGCAATTCTTGAAACCTAGTCCTCTTTCAATAGTTATTATAGGCATTCTTCAGGTTATGTTTGAAAATAGTCCCTATTAATATTAAACTGATGTTTTTAAAAGGCAGCTTATCCTTTTCTCTAATTTGATTTAACCAGTACAGAACAGACTCCTTTCTGCATTTTTCATTGAACTTTGCTCATTAATAAATTGATTTGCAGGCATTCAAGACCTAGTTCTTCTGAGCTTTCAGTAACCTTAATTCAGTTAATGATTTCTCTAATAGAGAAAGTATCTTTCTCAGACACTCAAACAAGTATTCTATATTCCAGATTTGTGGCTGACTTTAACCTGCCAGATGTCT
>VZRF01001913.1:0-19361 GCA_013396875.1 Vireo altiloquus
GGGATGGGGTGAGATGGGATGGGGTGAGATGGGAATGGATAATCCTTAAGGTCCTTCCATCCCAACCCATTCCATGATCTGAGCACTTCCAAGGAACTGCCCTCACTGCCTGACCCTTCCCTGTCTCTTCCAAGCAAGGAATCCAACTCTGGACAACAATTCCCAACCCCAGGCTTCCAAAAACTCTTTGCTATCCCAAAGATCTCGGCTGGGGCCAAGGCCTAGCTCATCCCTGGCAGCTCCTCCCTGCACCACATTCCCGAGGCTCATTCCAGAGGCCTTTGAGTGCTCCGAGGAAATTCTTGGGACCATTCCCTGCACTCCAATATCCCCTGAAGCTTTCAGAGGAGCGAGGAGCTGAGATTGCTCCTTTTACCAAGTGCTCCTCCATCCCCGAGAGTTCCCAGGCAGCTGCTCCAAAGTAATTGAAGCCATAATGCCCAGAAAAATCACTTTTCTAATGGTTGCCTCCAAGATTTATCTTTTTTTTAAATGTAATTAAAAAGTAGATTTCGAAACATGCTCGGCAACCCAAAGGATTAAATATTAATACGGGGCATAATTAATAAATGATACATCTCTTGATTACTAATGGGTTATTGACTCTAAAAGCCTGGCATTATGGAATATTAGGGCAAACAAAAGGCTTTGGGGGAAGATTTCGAAGTTTCCAGGATGAAGCTGCATCTTTGTCCTCCTTCAAAACCCTCCAAGTGCCAAAATATAGCATTAAACTGAAATATGCCATTATTAAAACCAATATTTTAGGTGTTTTTATGGTTTATTTTCCAGTGCAGTCCCTCCCTGCAGGTTTTTTCATCAGAATTCTGCCTAAAAAATCTGGTTTGTCTTAAAATAAATTAAATTTCTTGTCATTTCTCCCATTGCCATTGTTTTATCAGCTAATTTCTACCCAAAATATTAAAATTATTTTGCTAAAGGCAGGGCTCTGGGTGTCTCTGCTGAGTATAGCTCAGTAATAAAGTGAAAATGAGAAATATATGAACTGTTCAACAAAACTCTTAATTTAAATAACCAGCAATTTAAAAAAATCTTTATTCGAACTTCTTAATTTAAATAATTAATAATAAAAACATCTTAATTCAGAATATTGAACCGAATTCTCTCAAACCTTCAGGACAAGCAGCAATTTTGAGAGATAACAGCTGTTATTCATGAAACATTACACCCAAAAAATAACAATTCTGGTTCGTAAAATTCCAGAGATTTGAGAGAATATGGAATTAGGAATTTAATTTCATTGGGAGATCCATTGTTTGAGACATCAAAATTGCAACAGGAAGCTCCTCCCTGGAAAAGGTCACCTTGTACCCCTAAATCGAAGAGATAAAACTGGACAGGAAAATTCAATTTATTGTGGAAGAGGCTGAGAATGAAAATATAAACAAATGTTTAACCCCAGAATTTTATCCTTGGCTAAAAAAAAAAAAAATTCCATTTTTTTTTCCTCAGAATATGGATATTATTGATCAAGATAATATTACATTTTAATCCTGATTTCTAACTGTATTTTCAGCCTCTCCTACCTTATCCACTAGAAAATTTAATCCCTGTTAGGGATTATTTTCTACTTGAGCCTATTTAGTGTCTTTAATTAAGTTAAGAACATTTTTATTCAGGATTTTGTTGTTTCATTATTTTTTTTCACTTTATCCTCTTACCTGGCTTAGATTTAAAGGCTGAAATCAGATAAAACTGATTTTTGAAGAGCAATTAATACTCACTTTAATCCACAATTAAACATTCCTTGTCCTTTAAATGTTTGATCCAAGAAAAACTCCCTTTAAATTCATCCTCATCTCCGTTCAAACTTTGGGATGTGTCTTGAATTTTTGGGGTATTTAAGGATAATTTCTGAGGGAATTCTGCCTACCTGCCTGCTAAATATATGGCTTAGTTAATAACTGATTAATTAATAACTCATAAAAACCTAGACTCATCTTAAACCAGAGCAGAGCCACCATTTTAGTTGGATTTTTAAATTATCTGGACAAAATTTCTGGGGTCTGGGCACGATTTGCTTTTAAATTTCTTCTAAAAATATTTGATTTATTGCATCAATATCCTCCTATTTGCAGCAGTGTCAATGTGCTGCAAGAATATTCATTAGTATTTTAATTTATTTTTTGTATTTTAAAAATATTTCTTTTTGACTCTGTGAACTTACAGGGAGCTTTCAGATGAACTGAATTTTCCTGTGGGTGATTTTGTTTGATTTTATACAGAGCACAAAATAAGTCAATCATGACACTTTAGTGAGTTTTTACTTTTATTTTTAAGCCTCAAATCTTGGTCTTCACATTTTTTTGCTGGCGATTAAAGCCAAATCCTGGTTATAAATCTCCATGAGACCACCAATATTCTGATTTTTCTGGGTGAAACAGGTTTTGCTGAACAGTGGATGCTCCAAGATGCATCAAAATTTTGGGATATTTCTGGGGGGAAAATACAGCTTTAACTCTTGATTTATTGATCTTATTTCTGCTTTTTAGTCTTATTATGCTAAACCCAATTTCACCACAGTTATCAGGCAACTGCACCTCGAAATTTAGAGAACAAAACCACCAACAGCTTCACTATTATATCCTAAAATATTTTATTTTGGCCTTTCTTTGGTTTTAATCCTGATTATTTCTGTTGTTTGAGCCAAGGTGGTTTTCTCCCTGTAGGGAATGACCAGGATGAGGAATTCCAGCATCCACCCCAAGAGTGTTTGGTCTATAAAAGTACAGAAAATCCAATTTATCGTTGAAGCACTGCTTGGGACAGCTGGATTTTATCCTGAGGATTGGAATATTCTTGGGATGGTTTGGAGCAGATTTTCTTCTCCAGGTGGAAAGCTCAGAGCAGAGGAATTCCCAAGCTGGTGGAATGGGAATATTTCCCATCCCAAGGGAAATTCCTTTTCATCCTTCCCTTGGTGTCACAGCCCAGGGACATCCCAGTTTGTCCCAGTAAAACCAGTGATGAGAGCAGAGAAGGGGCAGGTTACACCCAAAACTTTGCAAATGGAACAATGAGGGAATAAATCCCTGGGAACTCTTGGGGTGTGGAACAATAAAACCAAACGAGCCTGCGCTGGAAATTAAATCTCCCAGCTGGGCTGATTGCTAATGGGCTTTTTTAAATTCCACCCTTATTTACTGGGGAGAGATAAGAGCTGACTCGGAGCACTTTGGCTGATTCCAAACCTCGTGGAAGAAATCTAAAGATCACTCAAATTAAGAGGGGCTGGGAACTGCTCCCCGGGGGGATCCAGGGGATGTCTGACTTGCCCCCATTAGAGCAGAAGAAGAGCTCAGAGAAGGTTCAGGCTGATCAGAGAGACCATTCCATGAAAAAGCTGCAGCTGCTTTTTGTTTTTCTTGAGGAGCGTGGAAAAATGCATCCATTCCCATTAGCACCACACTTTCCTCCTTTGGTTTTCCTGCAGCTTTGTGTTTTCATCCTGCAGACTCCAGAGATTTTTTTTTTTTTTTTGGGAAAAACTTCTCTTGAAATGTAAAATAACCTTTTCCAGGTTGCCTGTTCTAAAATATAGCAATGGATTCATTCACATCTGAACAGCTCTGGGCATGGTCCCAGGGGGAAAGGAGGAGGCCTGGATGAGGAATTGTGTGTCCAGCAGGAGCAGGGCAGGGATTGTCCCTCTGTGCCAGGCACTGAGAGGTCTCTCGAGGGCTGTGTCCAGTTCTGGGTCCTGCAGGAGAGCCCTGGAGGGGCTGGAGCGTGTCCAGGGCAGGGAAGGGAGCTGGGAAGGGGCTGGAGGAGCCCCAGGAGGGGCTGAGGGAGCTGGGAAAGGAGCTCAGGCTGGAGCAAAGGAGGCTCAGGAGGGACCTTGTGGCTCTGCACAACTCCCTGACAGGAGGGGGCAGCCGGGGGGGGTCAGGCTCTGCTGGCAGGGAACAGGGACAGGAGGAGAGGGAACAGCCTCAGGCTGGGCCAGGGGAGGCTCAGCTTGGACACCAGGAGCCATTTGTGCATGGAAAGGGAGCTCAGGCCTTGGCAAGAGCTGCCCAGGGAGGTTTGCAGTGCCCATCCCTGGAGGGGTGCCAGGAAGGCCTGGAGGTGGCACTCAGTGCTCTGGGCTGGGGACAAGGTGGGCATGGGGCACAGCTTGGCCTCAATGGCCTTGGAGCTCTTTTCCAACCTTAATGAATCTGTGGTTCCATAAAACATTTGGGATGTGATTATCTTTGGATTCTGAGGCCTTTCCTCCAGCCCTTCAGACCCTTCGATGCCGATCAGGTGCTGACAATTGGGGTGCTCTGCCACAGCAGGATTTTTGTTCCTTTTTCAGTCTGTTTTTTGAGTCTGGGGAGGGACTTTTCCAACCCACCCGATTCTGTGAGAGAGGCTTTCTGACAGAATAGGAATCTCCTGAGTTATTAGACACAAACCAAGAAAAGAAAGATTCCAAAACACCTGCTCCTTTCCTGAAAAGACACCGCATTTTTCTCCAGCTCAACAGCCCTGAAATCCCAGCAGAAGGCACTGCCACAACCTCTGAGTACCCAGCACTGATTGAAAGCTCTCATTAACTCTATTTTACTTTTATATTCCCCGGGTGGCTTGGCCTCACAAATAGAGCTGTCACAGGCAGCAAGAAGTGGCTGTTCTTTCATTATTTTGAACTTTCCCAGCAGGATTCAGCGCTGGGGCTTTTTTGAGCCACTTGTGGTTTGGAGCATGCAGGCCCCATGCATTATGCACTAGCTGGGATATTTCTACCTTCAATAGGTGGTGGAACTCTGCAGAGATTGAGTAACCTGTTGGCAAAATGTGACTCGCTCCAAACCTCAGCACGAAACCTCAAACCAAACTTTTAAGATTGGAATTGGTCGAGGGAAAAAAAAAAGGTTTCTGCCTCGTGTCTCTGTGGAGAATTGGGTTGATGGAAAGGGGCCAGCACCTTGGTACAGGATTAAAAAGCCCCAGGTTTTATTCTTCCCACAGCTGACAGAAGTCCAAAATCAGGCAAAAAAAATCACTCCAAATCAGGCTGGGGAAGAAAAATATCAACATTGCTGGAACAAACCAGTGGTGAGCATGTGATGGGGATTGAAGGCTCTGAAGGGCTGCAGGAAAGACCTGAAAATCAAAAGATAAATAAATCCAAAATGTTTTATGGAATCACAGATTCATTAAGGTTGGAAAAGAGCTCCGAGGCCATCGAGGCCAAGCTGTGCCCCATGCCCACCTTGTGCCCAGCCCAGAGCCCTGAGTGCCACCTCCAGGCCTTCCTGGGAGCCCTCCAGGGATGGGCACTGCAAACCTCCCTGGGCAGCTCTTGCCAAGGCCTGAGCTCCCTTTCCATGCACAAATTGGTTAACAAAGGCAAAAAATTTCAGCAGGACTGGGATTTTTTTCAGCAGGAAAAAGGAAATTAAAAAGGAATGGAAAAAGGAAATGAAAAAGGAAATGGAAAAGGAAATAAAAAAGGAAAGGAAAAAGGAAATGGAGAAGGAAAGGCATGGAGAAGACTCTCCAGGCCATGTCCCTTGTTCCTTAGTGGAGGTTGAGGCACCAACTGAGGTGGTTGAAGGTGCTTCAAACCCTGTGGAAGTCAAGAAAGAGCCTCGTGGTTGGCCTAAGGGCTGGGAAACAGGGCATGGAGAAGTGGATGAATCCCACGCCTGGAAATAGCTTCATGTGTGTTGTGCAGAGAGATTGGGGCTGCCCCTGGATGCCTGGAAGTGTCCAAGGCCAGCTTGGATGAGGTTTGGAGCAGCCTGGGATAGTGGGAGATGTCCCTACCATGGCAGGTGATGGAATGGGATGAGCTTTAAGAGCCTCCCAACCCAAACCATTCCAAGAATCTCAGTTCTGGAGCAGATTGAGAACTGATATCTGAGCCCAGAAATGCTTTGCCATCAGGAGCAAGGCTTTTGTCCCTCAGCATCTTGGGAATTGCAGGAAAACTTCCAGTACCAAACTTTTCCTATGCTCTGGAAAATTCTCCCTGCATGATTCAGCAGAGGCTAAATCCCCATTTTCTAAAAAATTCCTCATGATTAAATACTTCCCACGATGTTCAATTTCAAGAAAAGGAGGATATCATCCAACAGGGTTGGGAAATAAAGGCAGAAAAAATGCAAATTCGTCCAAATTCCCTTAAGTTTTTGGTTGTTTTTTTTTCATTTTACTTCCTGAACAACCTTATTCCTTTGCAGAATGTGGTGTCTGGTATCCAACTGTATCCATTTCCTTCCTATTCCTAGAGACAGATTTATTCCCAAAGGGAAGAGGAGGAAGAAAGCAATGATTTTTCTAACACTTCCAAATTTCCTAGAAGCATTTAATGAAATTAAAGGAAAGGAAAAGGAAGCCTTTCCCGGGTTTATTTAACCCAAGCATTCAAGCAGAGCCCTTCCAGCGATCATAAATAACTGTTTGTGCTAGCAGGAAGCAAAATTCTGTTTTGATGAAAGCTCATTAAAGGAAAAAAAACCTCTTTTTTTATGCTTTACCACAAATGCAAGGCTTTGCTGGCAGAGCAGGTCTCAGGAAGAGGACAAACTGCAGGAGAGATCCATGGAAAAGGAAGGATTCCTTTCAAACTGCCTGCCAGGGTTGCATTAGAATATCTCAGGCAAATTTTTCTCTCTCCAAATTTTGTGGATTTGAAAGAACCATTGGATATTTCACATTCCAAGTGCTGGGCAATTCCTCAGCAGATCCTGGTTGGATCTGGGAGCACAACCCACCTGCCCCAGCACATTCCTCGTGTGAATTTTGTTCATTTACATCACTAAAAGTTTTTAAAAAATTCCTTCAATCCAGGAGGAAAAAATCCTGAAGAAGTCTGCACTATTCCCCTGTGCACACATAATTCTGAGAGCTGCAATATTTTCTCTCGGGGAAAAAAAAGGAAATGGTAAATTTGCCCTTTTTTTAAATTTTTTTTTAATTTAATTGCTATGAAAACTTCCTATCAATGCATTTTTCCCTCCCAGATGAACCAAAAAACTCCAAAAAATCTGTTGGTGGTACAGCCCTACCACATTTTTTGTCCCTGTGTTCTCTGCCTTGTCCTGGGAATCTTCTTTCCATGGGACACAGGAGCTTTGCAGGGAATTTTCTCTATTCTCTGGAAAGTTCAGGATGCTCAGGAATTTTCTCTATTCTCTGGAAAGTTCAGGATGTTCCCAGTGTGATGTTGAGCTCCTGGACTTATCATCCTCTCTGTTCCCCCTGAACATTCCAAGTGCCCTCAGCATTCCTTGTGTGGTTTCTCCTCCAGGACCTGGACAGAGCCAAGGCAGGGCCAGGTTTGGGTTTCCTGAATATTTTACCAAATCTCATTTCTAGCTGAGCATCACTAAACATAAACTCACTGCCTGGAAGTGATGGACTCGCCTTTTTTAGAGATTTTAGTGGGATCTGAGCCCGATGGGGAGCCTTAACTCCATCCTTAACTCACCTCGGTGCCTTCCTAGCAGGAATTATCTGCTCCCAGCTCTGCTCTGGAAAGGGAAGCATCTCCGAGGCTCTGAGCTCTCCTTGTTAATGACAGAATGACACCAAAAGGCCGACGGAAGAAATGCAGGCAGGGAATGGGAGCTGAAATCCTTTGGGAAGGGCAGAATGCAGCCAGGGAGCTGCTCCGGAGGCTCTGCTGCCTCGGTGAGCATCTCCCTCCCCACAGCTCCCAGTGCAGGGATGTGCATCTCCTGAAAATCTGAGTCCAGGCGCCCTGAGTTCCAGAGAATTCCTGATTTTAACATTTCCAGCTGGATAAGGCTGAAATAACAGGATCCAAGCAGAATTCAGCTTGGAAAATGGGGGTGAGAGCAGTGAGGAGGAGCAGAGATAAAAAATATTGTGAAAGGAATAAAGTCCTTCAGAAAACCAGAATCACCGAGGTTGGAGGAGACCTTCAGGATCCTCCAGTCCCAGCATCATCACCCCAAAGAACTCCTCAAATCCCTTTTTTTAATGTTCTGGTTTTTAAAAAAATCCACACATTTATAGGGAAAAGATATAAAAATTCACATGGTTGTGGAAAGTGAGCATCAGAAGAGCTTGCAGGCTCCACTAACTAAGGCAAATAGCCTGAAAAAAAACATTAAATAATCTGATTCCTCCAAACCTGTTCACTGAAGGAAACTGGCCTAGGTAAAAAAGTCATGGAAAAAGTAACAGGAAATGAAGGGGAAAGTAACAGGAAATGAAGGGGAAAGGAAAGGAAAGGAAAGGAAAGGAAAGGAAAGGAAAGGAAAGGAAAGGAAAGGAAAGGAAAGGAAAGGAAAGGAAAGGAAAGGAAAGGAAAGGAAAGTGCAACTGTGTTGTGCATCCTCAACCTCACACAAGGCACTCACTGCTCCAGGCAGGGAAGAATTTTTGCCCAGAACATTCCCAGAGCACTTTGGCAAAGCAAATCCTGTTTGGCTTTAGCTAAAAATTTGTTTTCCTTTTTGCGTTGTTGGTATTCAGACTATTCCCAGTCCATGAGCAGAGCTCAGGTGGTGCAGGTTGATTTTCCACAAAAAAGAGCAAACATGGAGCGAGGAAGGGGAAAAAAGGGAGGGGGATTAACACCAGTTTAAAACTGTCAAGCCCAGGCAGCTTTAAATGCAGAAAGGAGCTGAGGTTAAGGTCTTTGCTTGATTCACTGTCACTTGAGAGCTACAGGAAATTAAACCACAGAAGCTCGGCTCAAAAAGCATTAATAAAAGCGAGGGAATCCAGGTTGAGAAAAATATTACACTGATTAAATGTCATTTTTGGTGTTTTGGGGATGCTCAGGTGAGGTTATCCCATTGTGCACCTCTCTGGAAGTGGCAGGAGATGTGGATTTTGGTGCTGTCGCTGAGTTTTTCCAGCTTGGCTGATCCCAAATCCTAACAGAATATTACTCACACACAGCCTTAATCCCAACAATGCAGTGTAGGGACATTCCAGCATCTGTTAGGAATTGTGGCAGCTCCGGAGGGCACAGCTGATGGTGTTTGAAGTGGAGACCCTCTGGTTTGGGCAGGGAGCTGCGGTGGAAAAAAGAAACACAGAGTTTCTGCAAACAAAGGAGGGAATGTTTTTTTCCTTGTGGAGCCATTGGCCAAAGGGATGGTGGAACTCACAACAGAGCTTTGGGAATTAGATAACTGGCCTGAAATGGTCCAAAACTGGGTTTTTACTCTTAAAAATGCCAGGGTTGGAAATCTGGAATGGTTTCAGCCATGCTTTTTCCCCCAGAAAGATGGGCACCTTTTCCTTTGCAGTTCTACGAGAAGCCCTGGAATTTTTAGGTCTCTGGATCTGCTCTATCCCTGGGATTTGGATGTGGAAAAGTGCCTGGGGATCATCCTTCATTTCAGCCCTCTTGCCCCTTTCCCAGCACTTAAAAGAAAGCTGAAAGTCTCTCTCATCACGAAGGCACCCCCTTAATGGAAATCTTTGACATGGATGGAGCAGTGGAAACACTCAAACTGCTGGAAATGGCCAGAAGAAAGGGGGGAAAAAAGGGAAGAACTCAGCAAGAACAAGCCCAAAGTGAACTATTTGACAGAGAATCATAAGCTTGATTCAATTATAAAAAGCTTCTTGAGGCCCAGTGAGCGTTCCCCATGCACCACAATAAATCAAGATCACTTACTTGAGGTGCTTTGTTATAAAGCAGCCCTGCTTCTTTCTGGGATTAATGGCTGAAAATCCTGCTAAAGATTAACTGGCTGGCTTTAATTTCATTAAGGGGAAGTAAAAAAAAGGCAGCATCTCCCATATTTTTCAGCTCTGCACTTGGTTGTTGGGGCAAAGGCTGAGGAGGCAAAGCCTCCCCAAGTGGTTTTGTTTGAGGGAAAGTTATTCCCCAAAGTGTTGGAGTTGTCTTCCTCTTTCTGCAGTAATTCCCACATTAATACAGAGCCCACTGGCTTCCTGAGGGTTTGGGGAGTTGGCTGTGCAGAGCAGCATCAATGGGAACAGTCTGAATTAATGGGAATCATTTCCCCATTATCCACACAAAGACTGAAGGCCCAACAAATCCTTCATTGCTTTGGGTTTGGAATTTTGAGCTGATCCTCCAGAGCATCCACTCTATATGGGATTTTAATCATCTGCCATGGATTTGATGCCAGGATGACTTTTTGTCTTTTATACTCCTCTTATATGCCCTTTTATATAGTTCCATGCATTCTTAGTGCTTTTAGCCACCACACTTGTCATTTCCCATCCTCATAACTCAGCTCAGCCCCATTGTACTGTGAAACCAGGAGAGCAAACATCCTGGGAGCCCCAGACACCAAGGGCCTCTCCAGAACACATTTTGGTAAACTCAGACAGGCCCATCCAGCAGGAAGGTTCCTCACAACGAAAGCTTCACTCCAGCCTCTCACTGGAGAATCTTTGATAGATGTGCTCATTTGCAAGGCCTAGAATTGTGTGCATTTCGGTGGGTGAGAGACAGTGTGTGCATTTCCAGAGCATTCCACCTGGACAGAGTGCTGCACCCAAAGATCCTTAAATAAATCCCAAAGTAAAAACCCTTTTTCCCCATGTTTTGGTTTTAATTTTAAGACCAGGGAAAGGCAAGAGGTTGCTCACGCTTTTTCCAGGATTTGAAGGCTTCTGCTGCACAAACTTCCTAAGACAATCTTGAGACAGAGTGGGCATCCCTTCACATCCCCCCTGGAGCATGGCAAGAGCTGGATAACCCCATTCAAATTGAAAAACAAAAGGAATTTTCCATATTTAAATGCATAATTCCCTCACAAAGCATTCTCTGTTTTCTCCAGGTAGGTGAGAAAGGATTGTGCACTCAGCTCTCCTGAAATAATTAAAAGGTCATCAATTTGCTGTCACTGTAGTGATATGCTTTAATTACATTCTACAAATCTATTGAACGAGCCATCAAAGGCAGATTATATTGCTGAGATGTGTTATTATTTTAACAACAAACCGATGTCTGTTCAGAGGAATGCCTGGAAATATGATCTGGGCACAGCTGAGATGAATCCAAATCTTCTCTACTGCAGCATTATCTGGATTTGCCAAGCAGAGAACTGGGCTCAAAAAGGAAGAAGAAAAGAAATTTAGACAAGCAACAGATCTTGCACATCAACGCTCAGCATTATTTTGGGTTCAAATTTGGGTTCAGGCTGGAATAGCGGAAATTTAGGTTCAAATTTAGGAAGAAATTCTTCCCTGGGAGGGAGGGCAGGCCCTGGCACAGGGTGCCCAGAGCAGCTGTGGCTGCCCCTGGATCCCTGGCAGTGCCCAAGGCCAGGTTGGACATTGGGGCTTGGTGCAACATAATTCAGAAGTAAAACTCATATCCCTAAATTTTAAAGTTGCATATCCATACTCAATCCCAATGATCTCCAGCTGATTTATTTTCCAGCATACTCAGAGGACCTGCAGTTGGAATGTTAGCAGGAAACTGAAATATGAAATTAATTCTATTTTATCCTATTAAAAGTGAAAGAGTTCTCCCTCCTGTCAAACAAAATGGCATGGAAAGGTTCCTTCAAGTGGAATTAGGAAAGGTGAGTTAATCAAAAAGAAGAATGGAATACAAGAGATTTAAAAGATGGTGTCAAGGATTTTTTGGAAGTGCCTGTTGGAAGGGCAGCTTTTCCTTTGCTCCTCACCAGGACAATGGAGAAGATGGAAAGATGGAGAAACAACAGCAAAAGAGGAAATCTTCCAGACCTGGAACTCTGTCCCTCAGCTTGGCTGCAGCTCTGGGACTCAAGTCTGCCTCATAAATTCCACAGGATTAAAAGGCATAATAAAAGGCAGTTTCAGAAGAAAGGAATGAGTCGAGTCCATAAAAGCCTGGGGAACTTTGATGCCCTTCTCAGGAGGAGTTTCCAGCATCCTGCAGAAAACGTCCTACCAAAATCATCCATGGTAAGATGGAAGACATCTAAAATCTCCCAGCCTGACAACATAAGATTGGTGCCATCATGTCCAAGGCTGCTGAAAGTGGCACTGAGCTCTGTGTGATGCCTTAGGGTTTAACTTTTCTCTGTTCCCAGCCCTGCAGTGCCCAGTGGAACTCTGCAGGTCCCTGGAGCTCGTTCAGTGCTGTTCTCTCATGCTCACACTGACATAACAAAGCCTCTCCAGCTCGCTCTCCAAGGACACCCAGACCCTCCTGGGCCCAACAACTGCAAACCTTCATCTTGGGGACAGGGGGGCAAGCTTGGGCAAATTCCATCCTTGCCTGGCTTCTGCTTGGGCAATTGATGCTGCTATCAAAGTGGGAAGAACTCGGGAGCTGTCATTGTCCATTTTGGGATGCACTGAGGCAGGAGCCTCTGGAGGCCAGAGTGTGACCTCTGAAGGCCTTTCCAATCAATCCCTCCTTTATTCCTTTATTCCTTTATTCCTGTCTGCTCTCTGTTTCCAGGGAGCCATTTAAGACATCACAGGGAGCAGGAGGGAGGAGCAGCAGGAGTTCACCAAAATCCAGACAAAACGACACTGAAGGCACCATCTCCTGCCACTGATGGCACTGTGTCCTTTGGAACAGAGGCTCCAGGACACTTCCAATAGTTCCTGTTCCCATTATCCTTGGGGAGCTGCTAGGAGAGGAGCTCTCCTACATGACACGGAGGGGACACTCCATGGACCTGGCTCCAGAGCTCCTGAGGGACCTGAGAGTGGAAACTGTAGCCAAGGCACAGACCAGCATCTTACCACAGAATCTTGGAATATCCTGAGTGGGAATAAACCCCCAGGGATCACCCAGTGCCAGCCCTGGCCCTGCCCCCCCCCCCAGCAATGCCACCCTGGGCATCCCTGGCAGCAGTGCCCAAAGGCTCCTGGAGCTCTGGCAGCCTCGGGGCCGTGCCCATTCCCTGGGGAGCCTGGGCAGTGCCCAGCACCCTCTGGGGGAAGAACCTTTCCCTGCTCTCCAGCCTTGATTTCACTGCAATCCTGTTTTTCATCCTCCAATATTTTGAAAGGATCTCACTACCACCCCTTGATTAAAAGGCTTTATTAAAAACCCTTGATGGGAAAGCTGAGAGAGTTGGGATAGTGCAGTCTGGAGAAGGGAAGGCTCCAGGGAGAGCTCAGAGCCTACCTTGCAGAGCCTAAAGGGACTCCAGGAGAAATGGAGAGAGACAATTTGCAAGGGCTGCAGGGCCAGGAGGCAGGGAATGGCTTCCCAGTGGCAGAGGGCGGGGCTGGATGGGATCTTGGGAAGTGGGAATTGTTCCCTGGGAGGGAGGGCAGGCCCTGGCACAGGGTGCCCAGAGCAGCTGTGGCTGCCCCTGGATCCCTGGCAGTGCCCAAGGCCAGGTTGGACATTGGGGCTTGGAGCAGCCTGGGACAGTGGGAGGGGTCCCTGCCATGGCAGAGATTGGAATGGGATGATCCTTAATGTCCTCTTTAAGCTCTTTAAGTCCTCTCTGGGCAACCTGTGCCAGTGCATCAGAACATTTTGGAATGATTTGGGCAATATATTCTCCATGCAAGCCCAGAAAGCTGTTCCTAAATTGTTTCCTCTTCTTGTTCTGCCATTACTCTGCATTACCTGACTAACAGGAAGGGAACAACCTCATGGTACTTCATCTTCCTTCCCTTTAAATAAAAACCTTATAAATCCTGAGTATTGGAAACTTTCCCTTCTCTCCCCTGGTTTTTGCTCAGAGCTCCGTGTAGGTGTGTGGTGTCTTTTCTTCTGAGTTACACTCAGTAATTACCACAAACTTTTCCCAACAACGAGGCTGAATCTGATGCCCTAAATGGCTCCCTAGAAACAGAGAGCAGACAGGAATAAAGGAATAAAGGAGGGATTGATTGGAAAGGCCTTCAGAGGTCACACTCTGGCCTCCAGAGGCTCCTGCCTCAGTGCATCCCAAAATGGACAATGACAGCTCCCGAGTTCTTCCCACTTTGATAGCAGCATCAATTGCCCAAGCAGAAGCCAGGCAAGGATGGAATTTGCCCAAGCTTGCCCCCCTGTCCCCAAGATGAAGGTTTGCAGTTGTTGGGCCCAGGAGGGTCTGGGTGTCCTTGGAGAGCGAGCTGGAGAGGCTTTGTTATGTCAGTGTGAGCATGAGAGAACAGCACTGAACGAGCTCCAGGGAACTGCAGAGTTCCACTGGGCACTGCAGGGCTGGGAACAGAGAAAAGTTCAAACCTAAGGCATCAAATCCACATCAGAATTCACTTGGAGAAGTGCTCCAGCAAAACCGTGGACACTTTGGGAAAAGTTTTTACCTCAGACCAAGCGCAGGCAGCCACCTGTGGAACCAGACGAGCTGCACAGGAGAATGTCAGCCCCGAGCACACAAACCCTGGCTCCCACCAGGCTGGGAGGGTTGAATTGGGAGCCCTGGATTGGATTGGGAGCCCTGGATTGGGAGGACTGGATTGGAAGCCCTGGACTGGGAGCCCTTTCCCTCCATTCAATTTGCAATCAGCCCTATGGAAAACACTCCGGCCTGTGGTCAGCGGCCGCACGCAGACTTTGTCATTTTGCTTACTGACCACACGCTGCCATTGATCAATCCCAAATTGGATTATTGTTAGCTTTAAAAGCGCCTCAACAGCAGAAAGTGCCGGGGGAGGCTGGCAAAGCAGAGATGGATCGAGGAATAAACAGGCCCCGTGACAGGATTTCAGCCGGAATTGATCACTGTCAGCGAGTTAGTGGTCAGCTGTCTGACCTTTGGGGCCCAAGGCAAACATCAGAATAATGTTTAGACAAACACATTTGATTTTGGAGGTAATGGGTATGTCAACTAAATGATAAACCTTAGAAAGGTCAAAGGGAGAGCCATTTTTCAGGCTTTTTTCAGGCATTAATCGTTCGTTCGGGGAGCGGCGTCTTTTGGAGCTGGACGGAGGGAGAAGTTCACTTTGTGTGTGTTTGTGTGTCCTCACAGGCACCAAAAATCCAGCCACGGAGAGCATTCCCATCAAACCCAGGCTGTCTCTAACTCCTGTCAATCCCAGCTGCCTAAAACCCCACTAAAAGCAGTGGAGCCAGGTTTTGGGGAGACTCCGAGTTTAGGTTTAAACTCAAACAACAGCACAGTGCTACTAGTGGCTCCATATCCAGAGGGATTTTGGGATGCAAATGCTCAGGTTTGGTCCTGATGATGATAGATCTGGGAGGATGGAAAGGTCCAAATCTTCAATCCACAGCCACTTCCCAGCTCCACACTCGAGTATCCCCATGGATGGACACTCCACCATTTCCCTCTGCATCCCAGGCCAGTCCTCTGTGCCTCCCAGGAAAACTGTTCCCTGATGTTCCTGTGCCTCCCCCTGCACAATTTCCACATCCTGCTTACTTTAAACCAGTTAATATTTAATTTGTTTCATTTATTATTTTATTTCTTTAATTTATGAGCATATCTAGGCAGCCCAAGGACATCAACGACCAACACAGGCTGATGGGAAACCTGGGATAAGGATATTCCAACATCCCATGGATGGCAGGGAATCAGGACATTTTATGGCTTTTCCAGGTGTCCTGAGGAAACTCCAGGGCCTGGGATCCTGCAATCACTATCCCAGTTTGCTCCAAGCCCTGTCCAACCTGGCCCTGGACACTTCCAGGGATGGTGTTTCCTGGAGCCAGGTTTTAGCAGAGTTTGACCCCACCCCAGTTCCCTGCAGCTGCTCTGGGCACCTGGATGAATTCCAACTTCTCCACCAGCACTGGGAGATGCCTGTGGCACATCACAGCCTGGCACCACTCATCCCAGAATCCTGGAATCATGGAATCAAGGTGGGAAGAACCCTCCAGGATCATCCAGTCCCACCATCATCACCCCAGTGCCACATCCAAACACCTCCTGAACACTCCCAGTGACTCCACCACCTCCCTGGGCAGCTCATTCCAATTCCTGACCGCTCCTGAGGGATTCAAATTCTTTCCTAATAAATCTGAGCCTCGCCTGGTGCAATTTGAGGCCATAAATGCGGCATTTCCCTCACCTGTTGTGCAGCATCCTCCAGGCTGGGAGGCTCCTGCAGCACATCTGTACAGGCAGGGAGGCAAAGGAAAAATGCTTGGATATGTTCTGGAGAGGATAATAAATAAGAAATCCTAAAGGGACTGGC
This sequence comes from Vireo altiloquus, assembly GCA_013396875.1. Lineage (NCBI taxonomy): Eukaryota > Metazoa > Chordata > Aves > Passeriformes > Vireonidae > Vireo > Vireo altiloquus. The sequence continues at coordinate 16,048 of VZRF01001913.1, forward strand.
ATGTCCTTGTGATTTCACAAGCTGCAGTAGGGACAACATGGGGAAAACCCCAGGAATGCTGGTGAAAAACTAAGAAAAATGGACAAAAAATGGTAACACAAACAACAAAAAAGCTTTTGAGATTGGCCATCACTGGCTCTGCCTTTTGGGCTGCTGTTTAAACAGATCTTTTTCCAGATTATTTTCATGACAAGGTGTGAAAGCAGCACGAGATGTTCTTGCAGAAAGACATCAGCAGGGACTTTTCCTCCTGTATGCATCAAAATCACTTGGCACACAAACAATTTGTCCTTATTGTTAATTGATTTCTTCACACTCACCCCTTGTACCCAAAAAACATCCGAACAGCAAGGCCATGTTAAGGAAGGAAGACTCTGGAATTGGGAATAGGAAGCAGCTTCTGCTGGTGTGTAGAAAAAGCAAGGGAACACTTGGAAAATCCTAACTATATTCAAATTAACTGTTTATCCCCAGGTATATCATTTATGCCTGGAAATGAGGAATATTTTGCATTTCATATTCTCTAGGGCTTGACTTTTAGGTCTCTGTCCTCACTGCTGGAGCTGACAAAGCTTCATTGTAAAATTGATCAAAAGTCAGGAATTTTTTTGGCAAGAAGATTTTCATCCAGAACAGAAACGTCCAAGACAGGAATATTCTTTCTTCAGAACAATTTAAAATGCAATGTTTTTAAAATTCTCCCAGTCTTGTAATCATGCCAATCTCACCTGCTTGAAAGCAGCTTTCTCTGAGGAAAACCTATTTTAGCCAAACTTTGTTATCAACGGAATTAATTGGGAAGGAAAGCATGGAGAATGAAAAGTTTCCTCCTTATTGCTCCTACAGTGAAATCTCACAGCATTCCTGGGATTTCTCTGAGTTTCAGCACAGGAATATTTTAACATGGCCATGGATATGCTGGATTTAGGTCAGCCTAAGAGGGAAAGGAGATAAAACCACTCCAGAAAACGTGTGATGATAAAATGCAATTTTATTTAATCATGGATTTGGAGTCATGGAAAGGCTTGGGTTGGAATAAAGATAATTTAAACCCAGCCCCATAAACAAATACATTTTATTTTTACATCATTTATTTACAATCAGGTGTAGGTTTTGCCCCCATCACAGACCACATCACAAAGTGTTTCTTTCCACCAAGGAGAACAGGAAGGGGACACAATTTACAGGAGCTGAAGTTTTCCAGCTGTTTTACCAAAGCTCATTTTCCAAGAGAACCAGAGGGACTCAGGAGGTGGAATTGCAGGTGGCCACCAGATTTTGGGTGATTATTAGAGTTGCCCAGAGACACTGTGGAAACACCATCCCTGGAAGTGTCCAGAGCCAGGTTGGACAGGGCTTGGAGCAAACTGGGATAGTGATTGCAGGATCCCAGGCCCTGGAGTTTCCTCAGGACACCTGGAAAAGCCATAACATGTCCTGATTTCCTGACATCCCTGGGATGTTGGAATATCCTTATCCCAGGTTTCCCATCAGCCTGTGTTGGTCATTAATGTCCCTGGGCTGCCTACACGTGCTCGTAAATGAAAGAAATAAAATAATAAATGAAACAAATTAAATATTAACTGGTTAAAATAAGCAGGGTGTGTAAATTGTCCAGGGGGAGGCACAGGAACATCAGGGAACAGTTTTCCTGGGAGGCACAGAGGACTGGCCTGGGATGGAGAGGGAAATGGTGGAGTGTCCATCCATGGGGATACTCGAGTGTGGAGCTGGGAAGTGGCTGTGGATTGAAGATTTGGACCTTTCCATCCTCCCAGATCCATCATCATCAGGACCTGACCATTTGCATCCCAAAATCCTTCTGGATATGGAACCAGCAGCAGCACTGCACTGTTGTTCGAGCTTAAACATAAACTTGGACTTTCCAGGCCAGACTTAACTAATCTTCATCCCTTACACCACCCTTTGGAAAGGTCCTTGCAGCTCCACAGGCTCTTCATCGATTCTCAAGACCAGTACAGTGGCTGGGGTGTAGCAAAGTATGGTGTAAAATGAGAGAAAATATTGATTTCCAGAAAGTTAATATTATTAAAAGGCAGTTGTGTTCATCTCCTTCTGGAATTTTAGCTGGGGGTTTTCCTCTTGGAAAAAATCAATGGAAGTAATAGTCTTGTTACAGCAGGAGCACTTGTTAGGCAATTTTTTCACTCTGACGCTTTTAAGTTGTGCTAAGAGCAGAAGAGTTGAAAGGCTATAAAATTATTGACTGGGATTTACAGGACTTGAGCCACTGAAGGTTCTATATTCGTCATTTTTCAACACTTTGTCCAGCAGAGAAAAATTCTAATTCAACGGGATTTTAATGGTCTCTGGGTTCTTTTTGCAGCACCAGAAAAAAACCCAAAGTATTTGAGGCAAAATCTCCTCATCCCAGTTTGCTTCAATGATCAGATTTGTGAAAGGGCTCCAAAATGCCTCAGAAAGATTCAAATTTACACAAAAGAATTTCTGCAGATTCCTGGAACGTATGGATAACTGACAGGCAGGTGTTTAATGTTTCTCTTTAAAAATTCAGTTTTCTCTCTCAACAATTGCTCGGATTCTCTCCCCTAATTCATGGGAACAGCTCATTTCACCTTCTCACCAATGCAGCCCTGACAGGGCCGAAGCCAGGCCCAGTTTCAGGTGGAAATCAAATCTCTAAGTTCAGCACAAATCCCTAAAATTCCCACAGTTTTCTCAGGAGAAGCTCATTCCTTGACTCCAGCACAAAACCTTTCTTTTTAGCCAAAACCACCTTCACCTCACATTTGCATCTGGGTGTTCCTCTCCCTCTTTTTAGCCAAAATACTACAGAGATAATAGAAATAATTTGTGTTATAAATCACCTGAAATTTCGCCCGAAACATTTCCCCTGAAAAGTTTCTGGGGAAATGAGCCGAGGAACCCTTTGAGGCAGTGGGTNCGACTCGCACAAAACCTTTCTTTTTAGTCAAAACCACCTTCACCTCACGTTTGCATCTGGGTGTTCCTCTTTTTAGCCAAAATACTACAGAGATAATAGAAATAATTTGTGTTATAAATCACCTGAAATTTCGCCCGAAACATTTCCCCTGAAAAGTTTCTGGGGAAATGAGCCGAGGAACCCTTTGAGGCAGTGGGTTCAGACTGAAAGAGGGCAGGGCTGGATGGGATTTTGGGAAGGAATTGCTCCCTGGGAGGGTGAAGAAGTCTGGGATGGTGTCGGGGTGCTTGGAGTGCTCCTGGCCCAGCTGTGTTCCTTATTTCAATGTCCCATGTCCTGAAAAGATGAAACGAAGCTTCTTTTTGCTGTTTCAAGGCTTGTTTATTTT
>VZRF01001913.1:26255-55328 GCA_013396875.1 Vireo altiloquus
AATATTAAAAATATTAAAGATATTAACAATAATAACTTTCCTCGCATTCACTAAGAGTCATTTAATACCAAAAACTGGAAAGTGAAGGCTAGCCAGTGAAAATGAAAATAAATAACCACTGTTTGAGACAAAAACAGGTACAAAATTCCTCAGACCCCCAGCAGGAGACATTGCAAGGTCCATCCCAGAATTCCAAAGGAAAACGAGGCAGAATTCCAGACTTTTGGACATGGTTAGGAAGAGTTTTTTATATAAATCTGTCAAATCAGGGATTAGAGCAAATCCTCAGGGAATAACAAATGTATCACATAAGGAACTCCTCCCCTTCTAACTCAGCTATCTCTGTGCTCATTAGCCTCACTTAATCCTACGCTGAGTTTTTAAACACATTTTGAAGGAAAGAATAATTAAAGTCTTGAAAGAAAATTGCAAATGTTATTAAATCAACATGGAATTGGAAAAGGGAATCATTCCAGGCTGATCCAATACCTCTCCCATGATGTGCTGACTGATTTATTCCATCTTAAGTCAATTCATGTTTCACTAAAACATTTGCTTTAGGGGCTGTAGGAGAAGTTATTAGGTAATAAAAGCAGATAAAGATTATAAAAGAGCCATAAGAATCTAATTAAAGAGAGGTGATAATGAACTTGGATGAAAGAAGAATGCTTGGGTTGCTGAGAGGTTACAAGGGCGTTGCCAAGATGAATTGTAGTGAGCCAGATAAAAATGGAAATTCTATTATTTATGTTTATTATATTATAATATAATATTATATATATGATATATTATAGAATATACATGACATATTATATTATAATATATATAATTGATTTTTTTTTTAATTTCCAAAAAATTCTGGGAAAAATTAGGAATTTATCAATTTAAAAAGACGCAAGGGGAGAGATCTGGATATGCCTTGGTTTATCAGCAAATCCCTGTGGAAGGAGAGGTGTGGGACAGGGAACACCACCAGGAGAAATTGCCACCAGGGATATCAGGGGCAAAATCTTGGATTTTCCCTGAGTTCTGATCTCCTATTTCCTTCACGTTCTGGCTCTGCTCTTCCAAGCAGAATCCTTGTGTGGCTGATCCAAGGGGATTAAGGGAAGGGTTTGAAGGAAATCTGCCCTGGAAATGCTGATTGTTGGTGGGTTTTTTATGGCACCCTCACATCAGGTTTTGGTTGGGGTTTGTTTTTATAGCCACACTCTGGATTGACCTCATTGTTCCAAACAAAGCAATTCCAGGCAGGATTCAGTCCTTAGGATCCTTCCCTGACCCTCATCAGGAAATCCTGGAAGTTGCCACCACCAGGACTCTAAAATGTCCTGTCACTGTAATTTTTGGGCTGTTTTTGTTGATATGAGTCGCAAAAAATAGTCAGAGCTGTCCTTCTAAAGATCCTTTTGGACACTGGGTGGGGGCAGTGGTGGGAAGGATGTTTGGGAAGGATGTTTGGGAAGGTGTTTGGAATCACAAAAGCTGATGGAGAAGAGCTCCATCCTCGGCTTTCCTGGCAGGCAGAAGGATCCTCCTTCCCATCCTAACCCTGAGCTGGGGCTGGGAATCACCTGGAATAAAACTAAACAGAATCCCAGCAAGCAGAGTCACCATTTTTGGGTGTGGATAATCACATTCCAGAGGCCAGGAACTGCCACCATGCTTCACTTCAGCACTCTCTTCACTTCCCATGAGGAAATGAGGCTCAAACACCAAAGTCAATAAAATTCACAAGTCAGGCGAGGTGCAAGGCACAATTTCCTTGGCATAACCTTTACTTTATTTGCCTTAATCCCTTTATTTCACTTAATCCTGCATCTCTGCATCATTCCATGAACTGTGTTCTGTAAACTCTGCCTCTAAACTCGAGACTAAGTAAATCTAGAAGCAAACAAAGGCTGCTTTTCTCTTCCAACCCTTCTGCAAGCAGAAACATCACTGCAACCAGGCCAAAAATCATCAAGACCATCCTGGTTTTCTACAGGGATACAAATTGATCGTATTTTTAATGGACACATATTAAAAATGGCTTTTCCCAGCAGGAAAGATATGGATATTAATATTTTTAAGCTCTTTATTCTCTGGCAGAGCACAGTTGTGGCCCAGGCTAAACAGAAGAGTTGGAGTTGAGAAGGGAGCTGAGAGAATGGAATAGGAAATGAAACAAAGCAAGGAAAGAACCAACCTTGGACAATTCCAGGGATGAGACAGCCACAGCTTTTCTGGGCAACCTGTGCCAGGGCCTACCCACCCTCACAGGGAAGAAAAGTGGGTCAGTGCACCAAGTTTTGAACACTTTTAGCAAGTTTTGAACACCTATAACAAGATTTGAACAGCTAGAACAAGGCTTTTTTTCCCCCTGAACGAACTTTCCATACCTCAAATATCTCCCTGTGCTTCTTTGTGTTTTTGCAATGTCTCTTTCAGTCAAAAAAAACCAAAACCTACATTTTTCAATCGCTGTGTAATAGAGTTTTCACTCCTTTGCACAAACAGACAGAACTTCTGGAGCAGCTTTTAGCCCATCCCTGACTAAGTTTGCCTTCAGCCTCCTCTAGCAGAGCCTTACCAACCCCTGACAGCATTGATTTTCAGACATATGATTGCTGGTGAAATATGAAACCCCATTGATCTGAGATTGGGGGAATTGAATATGTGAGATCCTCTGCATATTTGGGGCAGGGACAATTTCATTTATCAGCCCCTCCAATGGCAGGATAATGAGAGCTCCATCATGTCCCTGTTTGGAAACAATGAAGAGTTTCCCGTCAGATTACAGCATCTGCAATCTGGAAAAGTGTCCTCTGCATTATGTTTGCTAATTGGGCAATTTATCCTCCCTGGGAAGCTTTTCCATCCATTTCTCGGGAAGTAGGCTGGGATGAAGGCATCTGTCTTTTCTCCCCCCTCCCCCTGAAATTTCACATCGTTCTCCTCTTCTTGTGGAAGAAGTGATAGGAGCATAATGAAGATTTCAAGGATTAAACCAAAGTAAAAAAATAAATTGGCATTGAAACTTTTCTGGGAATTTATGTTTGGAGATGGGGAGTGAAACTTGCCCTAGAATTGCTCCACGGAAAGGACCTGGTGATACAAAACACTCCAAAACCACTTCCTGTGGGACACTGAAGGGAATCCTGCCTCTGGGAAGTCAGAAATGAACACAAACATTGGAAAACGTCAACCTGGCTCGTGGCTTCCATGCTGAGAAAGGCACTAAAAGGCTGAATTTCATCAGCATCTTACAAGATCGAATTAATAAATGAGGCAATAATTTTAAATTTGGACTTTCTGGGCAAACTAAGGCTAAATCAGCCCCTCCATTTTTTCCCTCTCCACACTGAGTCTCCACCTGGTACCAAAATGTTTTTGCTTTGCTGATTTATGCTGCTTTAAAAAAAAAAAAAACCAGCTCATTTTACTAGGAAGGCAACCTGACTTAGTTCAGCTCATTTACAATCTTCTGATTTCCCCTCATAGCAAAATTTTTTCACAAAAAATTTGTGAAAAAATTTCCATTTCTTCTTTCTCTGTTTTTTGCCTGTGGTTTTACGGTCAAGGTGAGATTTTAGTGCCATGAAGTTCTTGTTGCCTCTCCAAACTAAGGTGCCAACACCAACAATTTTCTTCCACAGTCTCAAAGAGTCTCAGACTGACCAGCAAGAGCCTCAAATCCATCTGTATTTTCAGTCTTAAAAACAATCTTGGAATTATTTCCACAACACTGCCTGAAAATTGAGTAATTATGACCATAAATAAATATTTTATCACCAAAAAAACCAAAAAATCCCTCCTTACATTTTCTGTTACAAACACAATCAGGATGTTCCTAATTACTGTGTAGATTAACCCTTTAAGAGATCCCAGATTGGGAAGCAGAACATTTTCACCACAAAGTCTCAATCATCTGCTCTCAAATTCCGTGGTTTTCCAGCCATTGAGTTTTGTATGGAATTAATGCCATTCCAAATCTGGGAAACATTTGTCATAATGCCTACCCATCTCCAGCTCATTAAACAAGTACCTGGAGAAGTGTCAGGTTCCTGGTTCTGCCAGGAACGCCTCAGGAATTTAAAGCCAATATTTTCACCCTGTAAAAATGTTATCATAAAAATACGTCAAAAAATCTGTCAAATATTCAGAGTTTGGACTTACACAAAGTAATCTTCATATTACTATGACAAAAGAGTTGCTTGCTAGAAAATACCTAATAAATTCTTAATAAAGAAAATTAGGGAATTCTTCCCTCAAATTGTGGCCTCAGACACATCTATTTGATGTTAAATCTTTATCACTGATATTTTCCTTCCTAGAAAGATCCTGTGTTGAGCCCATGCGGAAAAACCCTTTGTTGGAATCTAGGAAAAGCCTGGGAACTTTTCCTGCTACTCTGGGTGTTTGTTTTACCCTCAGAGCTCTTCAAAAAAGGCTTGGCCTGCGAACCAAGCTCTTGGGAGCATTTACCCCCAATTCTGGGTGAGCTGAGAGCACCAAAGAAATGAGGAGATGTTGTTTAGTGCAGCACAGAGTGTGGAGTTGCAGTTTTTAGGTTTTGCTATATATATTATATGGAGCCAACATGGAGATTCTAGGGTGTTGCTTCTTCTTCTTCATCTTCTCTCTTCTCCTTCTCTTCCTTTCTTCTGTGACATGAGTTCCTGTGATTTGTTAATTGGTAGATAGAATTTAGTGTAGAGGAGACATATCAATAAGGTTGATATTCACTGGTTTTGAGAACAAAATAAGATAGGTAAAGTTTTCTAACTGGTTGATAATAGATATAAAAGCTACCTGCTTTGGGTAGCCATTGCCATTCTGCCCTCGTGTTCCTGGAGGTCACAGCACAGTCTGTGCCTCCCAAACTTTGATAAGAAAAATAAAGAAGCTTTGAAACAGCAGAAAGAAGCCTCATTTCATCTTTTCAGGACATGGGACACTGAAATAAGGAACACAGCCAGGCCAGGAGTCAGGGTCCAAAGAAGAACATCTCCCCCCTGACACCCTCCAATGTGAGCCTCGAGTTCTTCCACCTTCCCAGCCAGCTGGATTCTCCATGAACTAAGGATATAGAAGGATGTGGAGCCCCATTTTTGGGGGAATCCTGATTTTTGGGGTTAAGGAATCACTTTGTGGGATGGACAGAACAGTCTGGACCACAAGGGCTGAGCCTTGAGCTGGGTGATGTCTGCAGGCACAGCTGCTGTCAGTTGTTGCTGGGGGAGAATCTCCCATCCTTTGCATGGGATTTAATTCCAAATATCCCATTCCAAATATCCCAGCTTCTGCTCTCTAAAGGCAGGGCTGATGTTGGAGTCCAGGAAAGATGGGAAACTTCTCCTGGCCCTGTGGGGATTCATTTTATCCCTAGAGCCCCCCAGAATAGCTTAGCCTTTGACCTAGGTCTGTGGGAGCACCTACCCCCACTTCTGGATAAGCTGAGAGCACCAAAGAAATGAAAAGATTTTTGTTTAGTGCACCACAGAGTGTGCATTTTTAGTTTGAAATTTTGCTCTATGTATTATATAGAGACAACATGGAAAATTCAAGGGGTCAGCTTCTCCTTGTTCTTGTTCTTGTTCTTGTTCTTGTTCTTGTTCTTCTTCTTCTTCTTCTTCTTCTCCTTCTTCTTCTCCTTCTCCTTCCTCTCTTCTCTGGCCTAAGTTCCTTTGATTTAGTAATTGGTGGAAAGAACTCAGTGTAGAAAAGGTATGTTAATAAAATTGATACTTTTTGGTTTTAAAGACAAAATAAAACACGCAGAGATTGTTAATTGGGTGATAAAGGTATAAAAGCCACCTGCTCTGAGCAGCAGCAGCCATTGTGCTCCTGGGAGCAGCAGCAAAGGCTGTGCTTCTGAAACCTAGATAAGAAATAATAAACAATCCTTAAAACAACAGAAAAAAGTCTCTCTTCGTTTTTAGTGAAATGAGACACTGAAAAGAAAGATCCCCAAAGCAAAAACAGAGAACGAGGCCAACAGGCCCCAACAGGCTGATACCTTGGAGAGAGTTCAAAGCCTGGTCAGGGATACACTGGGGAAAAAAAATCCAGTGGAGGATCCATCCAGCAGTGTAGGAGAAAGAGCTGTGATCCCAGAAACCCTGCTGGGGTCTGAGGGAGCTTTCCTTTAACTGATCCCCAGCTCGAAACTCCTGATTGCTCTGCTTTAATGTAAAGGCAGCACAGACAATCCATCATCCCTTGTGTCATTTTGGTGTTTGGCTTTTTAAAATATTAATGAACAGTCTGGGCCTTCCTTTTGCTGACCACTGAAAACGGCCCCGAATTCCCCTGGGGGAACCAAGGCCGATTCTTTTAAGCCTGGGATTGAAATTCAGTCAAAGCTGGGGGTGAAGGGAAATCATTTGTTGTGTGACAGTGACACGAGGCAGCTCCTTTTTGTTTGCCAGAGAGCTCAGGGATTCTGTGTCCATTTATTGTCATCAGCTGAGGTATTGATGGTCACCCAAAACTCTGTTGGCTTCGGAGAGGGGAGGCAGCTGCAGGTTTGGCAGAGATGGTGCCAGGGAAGGAACGAGAAGGACTTTGTTGGTGTCTGTTCAACAAACTCTGCACAGAACAGGGGAACTCCAGCTGGTCTGTCTGGGATGGGGGAGGAAGGGCAGGGATGATCCCAGATGGACACAGCAGGGAAGGGCAGCCCTATCTATCCTCTCCCTCTGCTGTCATGGAATCCCAGGATGGTTTGGGCTGGAAGAATCAAAAATCCTTGCTCCAAAGATCACCTCGTGTCACCCTGCCACAGCAGGGACACCTCCCACTGTGCCAGGCTGCTCCAAGCCCCAATGTCCAACCTGGCCTTGGGCACTGCCAGGGATCCAGGGGCAGCCACAGCTGCTCTGGGCACCCTGTGCCAGGGCCTGCCCTCCCTCCCAGGGAACAATTCCCACTTCCCAAGATCCCATCCAGCCCTGCCCTCTGCCACTGGGAAGCCATTCCCTGCCTCCTGGCCCTGCAGCCCTTGCAAATTGTCTCTCTCCATGCTTCCTGGGGGCTCCTTCAGGCCCTGCAAGGCCACCCTGAGCTCAGCCCAGAGCTTCTCCTCTCCAGGCTCAACAATCCCAGCTCTGGCAGCCTTTCCTCCCAGCAGAGCTGCTCTATCCCTCTGCTCATCCTGCTGCCTCCTCTGGACTCTCTCCAGCAGCTCCACATCCTCCCTGTGCTGGGCCCCAGGGCTGGGGCAGCTCTGCAGGTGAGGTCTCACCTGAGCAGGGCACGGGGGCACAATCCCAATCCCAATCTCAATCTCAATCTCAATCTCAATCTCAATCTCAATCCCAATCCCAATCCCAATCCCAATCCTTTCCCTGCTGGTCTCTCCTCCTTGGATGCAGCCCAGGATGCTGATGGATTTCAGGGCTCCCAGCACTCACTGATGGTTCCTGTCCAGCTTTTCACCCACAAGGTCCTCAGCTCCTCCTCAGGGCTGCTCCCAATAAATTCTCCTCCCAGTCCTTGCTCATGGCTGGGATTGCTCTGACCCAAGAGGAGCTCCTGGCACTGGGAATTGTTGAATTCCATGAGGTTTTCCTTGGCCAGTTTTTCATGTTTTTGCACTTTGTAGTCTCCTGCCTCAGTCTGCAGATGACATTTTGTGTTCCTGACTCGTCCCTCCAAATCCCTGCAGCGTTTGATGCACTCAGTGACACAACCCAAAAAATCTCCACATCGGATTTATTCTTTCAGGTGCCCTGAGTGGAGAATTCATTTTCTTCCTGGAATTATTTTCTCCTGCCTCAACACTCACCTTTGGAGTTGCTCAGTCAGTTCCAGCAGCCTTAGCAAATCTTACCTGGGATAAACAGCAATTCCTGATTTAAGGAATCCAAAATGCTACCCTGCCATGGGGAAAAAAGTTAGGAAAAGTCAACAGGACAAAGAAAGAAAAAGGAAGTTATTGTTGAAGCTCTTAATAGAAAACGTTCACATAACGCAGTCTCCTAAAAATAATTGTTCCATTTCCTGTAAAGGTGATGTAAAAATCCAAGAAAAATGCTAAAATGAAGAGATTTCTTGGAAAAAGTTTAATTATGGTGCAACTTCTCCTCTTTTAATGGTGATTACTTTGCAGGAGAAAAAAAAGGTTTCCTGCTGGAGAACCTAACAAGACTTTCTGAAGTCTGGTAAGAAATCCCAAAAGACCAAAAATTGTCTTTTTTCTCTGGTAATAAAAAAATAAAATAAAATTTAAAAATAAATAAAATAAAATTTAAAATTAAATAGAATAAATTAAAATAAATAAAATAAAAAATAAATATGTTTTTCCAAGAGAAAAAAATATAAATAAATGAATACATAAAAATAAATAGATAGAAATAAATAAATACTGCAACCTCTCCATTTACAGCTGAGACTCTCTGCGACCTTGGCTCCCAGGGAGGTTTAACCTACTCTGATTAACTTTCCCATGTTATTCCATGAAATAAAACCAGTTTTGACACCCAGAGACTGAGGCATCCTAGGGATAACACAATAACCCCATGGAATCATTCCAAATTGGGTTGCAATAATTCATTTAGGTGACCATACAGATTTGTTATGTGCAATATGAAACATTGCAAAATGAAATCAATAGAAATGTTTCTTGTTAATGAAGATAGACTGAGCTCTTCTGGGTGGGGCTTGGACTGCATAGCACAGAAATCTGATTTGGATTTGGAATTCCAGCGTATCTGACTGCCTAAAAAATGAGGAAAACATTATTTTATAATGATACGGTTGGACAGCTGGGAAATTACATCCTCAATTTTGTTCCATGCTTTGCTCATTAAGAATGGAAGCACAGAGCAGCCAACAGCACAGAGAGCTTGGCTGTTTTCTTCCACAAGGGCTTCACCCTAAATTTTTTAGGGATTATTATTGGATTCCTAGTGAAATTCATCCTCCTGCCATGGGTTTTGAAGGATGTGAATTTTCAGTGGTGGATTTTTTTAAACCTCACAAATATTTGATGCTGATTTAATCTTAAGGAAGACAAACACTCGAGCGGAATGAGTGACAGGAGGAAACAGCCTCATGTCGTTCCAGGGGAGGGTTAGATTGGATATTATCCCAAAAACTTCACAGAAAGGGTTGTAAAGCATTGGAATGGGCTGCCCAGGGAAGTCATGGAGTCACCATGCCTGGAAGTGTTCACAAAATGTGTGGATGTGTCCCGTGGGGATGTGGTTTAATAACGAACATGGTGCTGATGGTTGGGCTTGATGGTCTTAAAGGTCTTTTCCAACTTTAAAAAATCTATAATTCTATTATTCCATAAATGCAGATGGATTTTTATTAGTGCCCAAGATACTTCATTTCAAATTCCCTGGAAAATCCCTTTGTTGCAGCTTGGACTGATCCAGGTTTTTTTGTCTTTTCTCTGCTTGTAGTCTTTGTTTCAGAGGCTTTGAGCCAAAAATCCAGGGATTGGCAGAGATGGGAAATGAGATCTCTGGGAAGAAGGAAAAACCCAAACAGCCATGGACACAGCAGAATATTTAACAGCAGGTCCTGAGGGATGTCATCCCTTTTCCTATTGGAAACATGGGATGCCTTCATAGTCAGTGGAAATATTTAAGTGGCATCAAATTTGTGATAAATCATCTGAATTGAATTTATTTAGGGAACCCCAAATTGGCTCCTTAAAGCCCTGAGCAGAAACTTGTGATGGGATCAGCCAAGACAACACCAAGGCAAAGACTGGGACTTCATGGGAGGAAAAGGAGCTCTTGGAATGTTTATGGAGAGCTCTGGACACAGAGTGATTAAAGGAGGCTGAACTCCTTGACCTGGCAAATCAAATTGGTGACAGCTCACTATGTTAAACTGCATTAAAATTTATGACATTGAAGAAGAGGATCAATGAGTGAATAAAGCCTAAATTAGGAGATCTCTGGAGCGGGGAAAACAATCACCTGCAGGATTTCCAAGCATCCCAAAAGCCAAAGATTCCATGTTCATTTGCTGGCCCCAAAATGATCCGAAAGTCTCTTTGACAGAGAGGGGAAAAGAGATAAAATGCCCTGAAAAAAAACAAAACAAAACAAAAAAAAAACCTGCAAATGGTCATTAGAGGGAAAAATCTGAAGAAGTTTCACAAAGTAGCTGTAAATGACTTTTTGTAAATGGCTTTTCTGGCTCAGGGAAGCGACCCTGTGACAGCAGCAACCTCTGGCCAGGGATCAGGGCACTGGAAATTCAAACACCTCTGCCACAGTTCAGGTGTCAAGCAGGGCTTTGTGCCCTGCAAACCAAACTTATGATAGAGCTGAAAACTGATGATGAAAAGCAGTGCTTACAGCTCCTTAAAGCACTTTGGAATTAAATTTCTGGAATTAAAGGGATGCTGTCGAGGTAAAGTTGTTTCGTAGAATAAAAAATAGAAACCATTTATTTTGCTAGAAATAGTCTTTTTGATTTTAGAACTTGACATGGAAAACCATTTATTTTTCAGTGGCTTCACCTTGAATTTGTATTTTTGTATCATTCAGCCTGAAATAAGTTTTCTTTCCATATTTACAGTTTTATTTCCATTTATAATCAACTCCATGTTATTTCTGATGAAAATAAATAAACTCTCCTAACCCTTCCCTATGTCACCTCTGTTTGCAAAAGAGGAAAAGGCAAAAATAAAGTATAGGAGGTGAAATCAAACATTATTAAATATAATCCATGAATGCTTTCTCCTGCTTTCTCGTGCCACTAGAAATGTCCTTTCCTCATTTTGGCCACCACTGTTACGCAGGAAATCAGCAGAATTTTCCACCTGCAGAATTTACCTGTATTTTATTCTTCCTCCAAAAGCAAAGAGCTTCAAGGACCTTTGTTCACTTCCAGCGTCTCTCTTTTCTCTCAGAAAGATAAAAATTATTGAAAGCTGCCATGTTCACTACACATTTAAGGGCAGATCTCCAAATAACCCTTTGGAATCCCATGAGATATTTTTCATGTATCCAAGTGGGTGACAAGAGTAATCCCACAGTGGCAAAACAAGCACTTGGAGGGAGGAGGGAATTCCTGGAGGTTGTTCTGACTGTTCCAAGGTGATGCTTGGATTGGAGATGGGATTCCTCCCACAATATCTAGGTTCTGGACAGTCATTCCTTGGAGCAGGAGCAGGGTTTGAAACCCACTGGTGTGGCTCAGTGATTTTTACACCCCATGGTAAGGAGGTGAGATCCGTGGGCTTTTCCATTTTCCCACTTTCCACTGGTCTTCTGGGAGAGCTCCTCAGAGCTCCCTGAGCCAGAGGGACACTGAGAGCAGAGCCTGTAAATTTAACAAGCAATAAATTAAAAATTTAAGCCACTTTCACTGAATCCACTCACGTCTAAACGGCACCTCTGTGATGCTGAAGGGATCCCTCAAAATGATGGATGAAAATCCAATAAAGATCTCAGAGGCAGGAGGGGACAGGGAGTTGTGTGACTGCAGTCCTGACACAGAGCCAGCCTCTGCTCCATGAGCATCCCAGGCCCACAGGGATTGAGATGAAGGCTGGGGTGGGTTGGGAAAGCTGCAATCCAGGCCTGGCAGAGTGCAGAGGGTGACTTTGTTGTGGGGATTCATTGGAAAGATGATCCCAGGTTTTAAATGGGTTTTAAACTGCCAGAGGGCAGGGCTGGAGGGGAGGTTGGGAAGTGGGAATTGTCCCCGGGCGGGGAGGGCAGGCCCTGGCACAGGGTGCCCAGAGCAGCTGTGGCTGCCCCTGGATCCCTGGCAGTGCCCAAGGCCAGGTTGGACATTGGGGCTTGGAGCAGCCTGGCACAGTGGGAGGAGTCCCTGCCATGGCAGGGGTGGCACTGGATAACCTTAAGATCCATTCCAACCCAAACCATTCCATGATTTTATGGTTCCTATTTCCTCTTAGCTGCTCAATCCTTTCCCTCTCCTATACATATGATCTTCCTAACTTGTGTCCCAGTGAATCCCAACCCTTGCCCACTCTTTCCTGTACTTCCCAATGATGCCTTAGGTTTTAACTTCTCTATGTTCCCAACCCTGCAGTGCCCAGTGGAACTCTGCAGCTCCCTGGAGCTCGTTCAGTGCTGTTCTCTCATGCTCACACTGACATAACAAAGCCTCTCCAGCTCGCTCTCCAAGGACACCCAGACCCTCCTGGGCCCAACAACTGCAAACCTTCATCTTGGGGACAGGGGGGCAAGCTTGGGCAAATTCCATCCTTGCCTGGCTTCTGCTTGGGCAATTGATGCTGCTATCAAAGTGGGAAGAACTCGGGAGCTGTCATTGTCCATTTTGGGATGCACTGAGGCAGGAGCCTCTGGAGCCCAGAGTGTGACCTCTGAAGGCCTTTCCAATCAATCCCTCCTTTATTCCTTTATTCCTTTATTCCTTTATTCCTGTCTGCTCTCTGTTTCCAGGGAGCCATTTAAGGCATCACCCCTCTCCAATTTTTCGACGCAACTCTCAATCCAACTCCAGGCTTGTGATCTCTCCTTTATTTCTCTCCCTAATTCCCCCCCACACACAAGAGCAGATCAGATCAAATTACACCCTGCACGCTCCTGTCACCTTTTTCCTGTGACCTTTGGCCAGACTGGGTCCAAGAGCAGAGCTGGTCCTTGGCCAGCAGCCGCTGGTGCTGTGTGTCCATCCCGGTGGGAACTGTCCAGGAGCTGGGTGCTGAAGGATCCTGGACACCAGGACACTCCCACACCGTGTTGGGGCACAGGGAGGAATTCCCTGAGGCTGCATCCCCTCCCTTCAGCTTTCCAAGTCCTGGGAGAGCTCTCCCAAAAATGGCGAGGTACGTGTGGGCTCTTCCTCCAGAAGGGAAAGGTCAGGAGTGATCCTTCACTTCAGTGTTTCTCCTCATGTTCAAAAATTTGTCTTCTCACCAAAAATGGAGGAAAATTTGCACCTGGAATTATTTCACCTGCTCTTAAGGGGTTTTCTTAATTCAAATATCTTCTCCAGCCCCTCATTATCCTTTCATATGTCCTTAATTTATTATTTCTTGAGGGTTTTTTAGGAACTCAGGCCTTGTTATCAGGTGGTGATTGCATGGCAACACCATGGAGTCTGTGCTAAGGAAATGGAGTTTTTTACATGGAGTTTGTGCTAAGGAAATGGAAATCAAAAGGTTGTTTCTTCTTGTGCGTGTGGCCAGCACAGCATCGTGTTGTGCCCAAACATTCTTCCCTTCCCTGTTCCTCCAAAATCTTTCCTCTGTGCTGAGTTCTTAATTTAAGGAAAAAGTAAAAATAGATTGGATTTTTCTGCCAGCAGCTGTTCCTGATCTTTGAGACATCCATGACAACGAACTGGGATGTTCTGATGACTGAAAAAAACCTATTTTTCATCTCTGGAATTTTAACTATTCCATTTATTTTAACTATTTTAATTTTTACAATATGGGCTAACATGTCTCCCTTTCCCTCCCATTATTTCCCTGTCATGGCCTGCACAAAGTTTGGTGTTCCTATTCCATGGCAGAGATCCAAAGCTCTGATGAAAAGAGCTTTTCTGCCCACTATTTTATTTCTTTTTAAAATTTCCCTCTTGCCAGCACTGAAGATAAACCATTTCATTTATTCTTTATTATGATTGTGAATTCCTGCCACGCTGTCCTTCAGCCATGGGACTCTCCCAAATGGAAAAGCCAGACAGAAATCCTGTTCTCCCCAGGATTTTTCAGTCATTGATCCACATCCAGCTACATCAGCTTCCAATACTTTTGCTTTCCAGTGTGTTTGTTTTTCCCACTGAATTTTTCAGGACACTCATTTCACCTGGGGATATTCTATTGAATGCTTTGGGGCCAGTGCTTAGATAAAGAGTTGAGTTGCAGGCACTTAATGAGGAACTTTGGAAGTTGTTTTATATTTGTAGGAGGGGAGGTTGTTCTTGATAATTTATCCTATTTATATATTGCAAAAATTGTATTGTTTTAAATTAATAACACGATGTTTCTATGGACCCTTTCAATGTAGGCAAAGTCCACAATTTCTTGAGTTACAATTTCTCAGTTTTTACCCCTATTTCACAAGACAAAAAGCTAAGATTCTCTCTGGAGAGCTGGAAAGACTTCGAGTCAGGATGAATGCTGTTCCTAAGAGAAGATTTCAAGAGAAACCTGGAAGGGAAGGAAATGTGATTCCTTCTTGGTCAATCCTCCTGAATTTTGAACTGCGCAGGATGGAAGTTCCCAAAAAAAAATTCCACCCCTTTTTTTTTTAGGCTCAGCAGTTCCAGGGATGAGCTCCCCAGGGAATGGGCACTGCCCCGAGGCTGCCAGAGCTCCAGGAGCCTTTGGGCACTGCTGCCAGGGATGCCCAGGCTGGGATTGTTGGGGAGTCTGGGCCAGGAGTTGGATTGGATGATCCTTATGGGTTTATTCCCACTCAGGATATTCCATAATTCTACGATTCTCTGGTTTCTTTCATCTGCCCAGCTCACAAGGAACTTGTCTCATAATTAATGAGCTCAAAATCCCTTCTCCATTCTCCCACCTCAGTCCTACAGCGTGGGAATGCTCTAAATTAAACATTTTACGGAAAACAAGGACTTGGACTTCTGCCTCCAGTGCCACCAGGGCAGCCACTTAATGTTGTTAAACCAAACCAAACAAAAAAGTTAATTGAATGACAATTTCTAAATTTAATAGATGTGGATCTTCACTTGGAGCAGGCTGGAATTACCTTGAGTCCTAGGGAAAGGTTACCCATTAACTCCTGAGTTCTGATTGGAAGATTCCAATATTGGGATTTCATTAACAAGATTTATAGGAGCATCCAGTGACCGCTGTAGTAATGATTGTTATCATTCCATAACCAGAGAAATATTTTCTATATTTTTTGATTAAAGTCAGATTTCTTCTGAAATTCCAATGTTATTGAAGCCGGAAGCCTGATTTAATGACGAGTCATGACTGCAGTATTATAACACCAACTCCTTTTTGTTTGTCCTGAACCCTCCTGACACAAATTTCATTAATCCTAATTTCAAAAGGCCAGATTCTGATGGTTTTAAAGAGTCCTCCAAGAGTCCAGCCAGTTTAGAGAGGAAAATGTTGTTTGATCCAAAAGAGGGACACTCAGAGAAGGTTTCCTGACTCCCTGCATGGGACACATCCCACAATCCATGGAACCCCTGGAATTCTGCCAGCATGGTGTCCATGGGGAGAGCTCTTCCCTGTGAGGTCCTACATGTGAGGAGCAGCTGAGGGAGCTGGGAAGGGGCTGGAGGAGCCCCAGGAGGGGCTGAGGGAGCTGGGAAAGGAGCTCAGGCTGGAGAAAAGGAGGCTCAGGGGGGACCTTGTGGCTCTGCACAACTCCCTGGCAGGAGGGGGCAGCCGGGGGGGGTCAGGCTCTGCTGGCAGGGAACAGGGACAGGAGGAGAGGGAACAGCCTCAGGCTGGGCCAGGGGAGGCTCAGCTTGGACACCAGGAGCAATTTGTGCATGGAAAGGGAGCTCAGGCCTTGGCAAGAGCTGCCCAGGGAGGTTTGGAGTGCCCATCCCTGGAGGGGTACCAGGAAGGCCTGGAGGTGGCACTCAGGGCTCTGGGCTGGGGACAAGGTGGGCATGGGGCACAGCTTGGCCTCGATGGCCTTGAAGCTCTTTTCCAACCTCAATAATTATGGAATTATGTGATTATAAATCACAGAACATGCCACAGACACCTTCAAGCCAACTCTCTATCCCACACAACTGGTGAGTAAAGCTAGGTAAACGTTTCTCATTAAAAAGATGTGACCATGTATAAAATCTTCTACATTTCCCACTACTTTTATCTCCTCAGTCACACAGAAATGGTTTCTAAGTTCTGATGCCTTGGGAAGAAGTTCTAAATTATTTACTGTTTTTCCCCTCCTCTCTCTTCCCTTAGGCTCTGTCACCACAGCGAAAGTACTGAGAGTAGTGACAAGTCCAATATCAATAAACATAATAATAATTGATTTTTGGGAGATGAAAAATCTGAAATTAGTGGCAATTTCCCCCCAGAGTGTTGTCTGATTAATTTAATGTTCATCTAAGTCTAAGTCATTCTAATACTTATCTGCTCAGCAAACCTTTGGGATGTGTCTGTGGGCCCAAGACCAGAAGAAAGTGAAGAATTATTGCACAGTCCAGGGGTTTTTAAATTTTTCATGCAAAACAAAGAAAGAAATGCTTGAGGAGGTTCTAAAAGTTGTGTTTGCTGTAATAACTTTAATTCTGACATTTATTTCTGAAGAAAAAGTTGACAATATGTGACAGGAGGAGGAGCAGAAAACGTTGTCCCATCTCGTGGCTGCCATGGAAAAGCTGGAATGTCTGAAGGAGCATGGGAGGAGTGATGGGGAAAGATGAACATGGGCTGGGATTTACCCAAAGAAATGTTGTCAACACGATCAGGGACTAAAAGCCTGGAAACAAGGGAAGGTTTGAGCCAACTTTAGGATATAATTCAGGAAAAAGGGGAAAAATTGTGTTAATGAATGAATTCGGCACGAAAAGGGGAAGTGTGAACCAGCAAAGGTTGTGCTGCAGGAAAGAACCTCTGGGAAGTGTCTCCATGCCCCAGGAGGAGCAGGAGGAGGAAGATGTGGCCACTGACATGAAACACAGCAGAATTACCCGAGACTGGGATGGACCAGCAGGGGAACAACTCAACAGTTTTCCAGGGAGTGATGTTCCCTGTTAAACCATCCTGGGTTTCACTGTTGCCTCCTGACCAAAACATGGACAGAGACCTCAGGCACCACCCCAAGCTCTGCAGATAAAGCCCAAACTCAGACTACAAAGGAAGGATCCAGCGAAATCCAGCACGATTCCGAGACATGGAAGTTTTCCTGCAGCCCATCGAAGCCATTAACGATTCAGACAGCCCCAGAAATTGTTCATTACTGGGAGAGACAGCATTCCTGTTGTTTAGGCAGTGGCATCCTTCATCAGTCCTTAATCATCCCTAAATTGAGCTCTCCTGAGTGGGCTGCCTCCTCTCAGAAAGGAGGAAGAAACCCTGCACGACAGGAACTGGAGTTAACTGCCTGATTCTTTGCACCCAGTGTGGTTTCAGAGAGGAAATAAAGAGCATTTAGAGTGACTGAATCCCATCAGATCTTCCAGACATCCTCATTAGGCTGTTCTAATTAGGGTTGTGTTGTTTGCTTCATTTTCTCTCGATAGTGTTAGCTGGCAAAGACTGATGCCTTTAGCCCTCTAATAAATTAATTATTAATGGAGGAGTTAATAATTCATGTTAATTGGTACTATGAGCTACTTTCCCCAACAAATGTGAGCAAAGGTCAAAACTTGTTAACAGCAGAGGTGAATTCTATTTTTAAGTTTTCTGTTCCATAATATACCTGGAAAATCAATGTATAGCTTGCAAAATGAACTGGTTTTCAAAAGATGGGCACAACTGAGGGCAAAGGTGTGCCCTCTTCACTTGGTTGCATTTAACTGGACACTTCCACAGCTTTTGGCATATCCAGAGACACAGGGAAATTGGGATTGGCCACCATGGATCATCAGGAAGTTTCTCTCAGGTGCGCCCAAAGCTGAGCAGGGTGCGATGAACAAAAAGGAGACTGAGAAAATGTCAATTACTGAGCACCAGGCTGTTATTTTAATGCCATCTGGGAAGTACCTGTTCCATCACCATTGGGAGGTTCACCGTAGGGGAACGTCAAATAATTCCCTGTAATCACTCCTTGCTGCTCAGATAAGACAAATTCACCACTCACTCCTTGGATGAGGTGCAGTGCTTTGATCTCTGTCTTCCCAAATACAGCACAATTCCATGTGAGTGCCTCTCCCAGCCCCTTCATCTGGAATATTGGAGCAGGGATCTGCTTTTGATTTGGTGGAATGTTTGAACAAGGCCATGTGCTGTCACATGTGTTCAGCAACCATTTTCCCACGTAAAGAATAAATCTCCAACCTCCCTTCCCTGACCAACAGGAAATCGTGTCCTTGTTTGGGTTTTGTTTGCAAAACAGACAACCCAAAGAGCAAAGGGAGGGAAGAGATGTGTGGAGTTTGGGAATGGCTTCAAAGGAAGCAGCTAAATATGCTTTTAATTTTTAAAAAATCAGCTTTTTTAAATGGTTGTAACAACCTATTGTAAGTAACTTATATAACACCAGGCTTTGCCAGTACTCACCAGAACCCAGCAACTCAATTTTCATCATTTAAACACGAGGATGAGGTGGGAATTCATCCAACATCCACTGTCATCAGTGGGAGCTCTTCCATTGCCTTCTGTGGGCGCTGGATCCGGCCCCTGCTCAGCAGGACGTTCTCATTCTGGGAAGAAGAAGCAATCTCCTTGGAAAAGCTTTCCTTTAGGACATGGCCAATATATATTTACTCTTTTCTCATTATTTTGGAAAATCCAGCTGATGTTTTATAAGGAGAAGAAAGAACAGCTCAAGATAAACAAGTAGAGTTTTATAACGCTTGGTTCTATTGGCAGGAAGTGTTAAAAATTCTGATGGGAAACATCTCATGCCCCATGTCCAGTTTTTCACTCTGAATGTATCCAGTTTCCATCACACAACTGACCTACAATTCCACAAAGTTTGGGAAAAATAGCAGGGACACCTCCCACTGTGCCAGGCTGCTCCAAGCCCCAATGTCCAACCTGGCCTTGGGCACTGCCAGGGATCCAGGGGCAGCCACAGCTGCTCTGGGCACCCTGTGCCAGGGCCTGCCCTCCCTCCCAGGGAACAATTCCCACTTCCCAACATCCCATCCAGCCCTGCCCTCTGCCACTGGGAAGCCATTCCCTGCCTCCTGGCCCTGCAGCCCTTGCAAATTGTCTCTCTCCATGGTTCCTGGGGGCTCCTTCAGGCCCTGCAAGGCCACCCTGAGCTCAGCCCAGAGCTTCTCCTCTCCAGGCTCAACAATCCCAGCTCTGGCAGCCTTTCCTCCCAGCAGAGCTGCTCCATCCCTCTGCTCATCCTGCTGCCTCCTCTGGACTCTCTCCAGCAGCTCCACGTCCTCCCTGTGCTGGGATCCAGGACTGGGGCAGCTCTGCAGGTGAGGTCTCACCTGAGCACAGTGGCAGGACAGAAATGTCACCTACTTGCAGGAAAATTTTCCCTGGCCCTCCTATCCTTCCCTTATCCCTGCACTGCTGGATCCACCTCCCTGGATCTGGTGTGTGCAGAGGGCTCTACATCCATTATTTTACCTCACACCTCCCTGACAGCACTGCAGAGGTGGAAACATTGGAATCTGGTTCCATGAGTGATCCTGAGCTCAAGTTAACAGGCAGTGGAAGTGGGCAAGGAAAAGGGCAAACAGGCTTGGGCTGGGGGCAATTCCTCATTTCCTTCTCTGCCTCAGGGTCAGTGTTCCCCTCTTGTGCCACTGGGTCACAAATCCACAACCAAGCCTGGCTTGGGTAAAGAAAAACCCAAACCAATCGAAATCCCAAGCAAAACAAAACTCCACATGATGAGGCTGAACCCTGACTCACACCAACAAAATAAACTCTGTTTTCTTCCTCCATGTTAAGCAAGGAAGAATTTCAAGTCGAAGGAAGGAAAACTCCAGAGGAAATAACCCCACAACAGACAACTTGTAAAAATCCTGCAAATCCTTCCTAGGTATTTTTAGAGGTTCCAAACACAGTTTGTGGGCTGGGATGTGAATCACTGGGGCTGTTCGTGGTGGGGGGACCACAGGAAGCATTGGCAGGATCCTCTGTGTCCTCCCTTCTCCATGAGCAGTTCTCCAGGCTGGGAATTGTCATGGAATTGCCAGGGAAAGTGTCCATCAGAAGGGGTTTGATGAGGGAATGAGCCTTTCCTGGTTATCACTCCCAGGGAAGGGAAGGGACAGAGTCAAAGGCAACAACAGCAGCTCTTGGCATGGGGTTGTTGTTAATTTTCCTTGGCTTGGAGTACCTGTCTGAAAAGCTGCTGCAGTGCAGGAAGGAAATTTTTCCAGAGATTAAACCGTTATTGTTTCCTGTGGGGCTGTCTTCACTGTATATAAGGGAAAAAAAAAAAAAAAAAAAAAAAACCAACAAAAAACCAGCTCTAAGGGTACTTGAAAAGGGATTTGTCTGAATAGCAAAGTTGTTGTGATTCATCCCCCGCCTCAAAGCGCCGGGATTTGGCCGATTTCCTCAGGAAAGTGGCTGATTAGGCCCACGGATCTCTCCACATATGAGATGTCATAAAGGTGATTAATGGTGAACCCTCCATCATAGGAAGCCCAGAGTTGAGCAGAGCTATTTTCAAGGGCAGGGGAGGAAAAGAAGTCATTTGTGTTTTTGCCAAAATGCTCCGATGTTTAAATGCCTCTTTGTGCTCCTGGCAATTAATGCTGCTGCCTATCAGAGGCTGGGGGATTTTCTGGGTTTTACAAGTTGGTTTGAAAAATGGGTTCAATGTGTTGCAGTGTTTACCTAAGAGGATCTTGTGGAATTAAAATGAAATGTTTCCACAAGACCAGCGTTTGTTGCTATCCCCAAAACCAAGGATGTCGGAAGCTTTTTATGCCCCTTCCCAAGAAAAGGTTCACCTGGATTTTCCCCAGGAGGCAGTGCCATTATCGTGCAGCTTGATGAGTGTTTGGGGAGATAATTACCTGCCCTGACAAAAAAACCTGCACTGAGCCTTTGAGAATTCACTGAAAGTTCCAAAACATGAGATTTTTTAGGCATCTCCTTCTTTAGTCCAATCCTTTTCCCCACTAATCTTGGTCCTCATGTATTCCTTTAATTTTCAAGAGTGGTTGAGCAAAACAAACACCACAGGGCATAAGGCAGACTTAGATCTCTCTTTTTAAAATTGTTTTTGCTTGGGTTTTTTGGTGCTGCACCCAATGTGTGTAAACAAGCAGGGATTTCCCCCTGAAGTCGAACCAGGGCTGAATTTAGGGAAAACACCAGAAGTTTTCCATCATTGTATGGGACTGAAAATGTCTCTGAAAGAGCAGGACACCTGCAAGCAATACTGTTCTGGGATGATCTACACCAGCAGGACCAGCTCTGTGTGGGGAAAAAAAAAACCACCAGATCAAAATTCTGTGGAAGGAATTCAAATAAATCTTGGTTGTGGTATTAGCAGAGATCCCAGACTGCTGCAGGTGAGGAGGCACAATCCCCAGCCCTCTCCTGGTTCTCTTTCCTGGCCTCTGCTGGCAGCACAGCAGCTTCTGCTCCCACCATGGAGTAAACACTTCATGCCAGGCACGGGAGGGAGGAAACCAAATCCATCTGGGCATTGTGCAACATGACAAAAGATCTGTTAATGGGAATTAACTCGGGAATAAAAAACTGAGGGATCCTGACAAACTGGTTTCCCAACTGTATTTTTCAGAGCTGTTATGATCCAGTTTCCTCTTCTTTAGGGTTTTTCCCCACCAATCTTTCCCAAGAGGATGGGTTTTTCCTTCCTCTAATCACACTCCATTTTCCACAGCTGCTCCCATTATCCCATCATTCCCATCATTCCAGTCCTTGCACCTATTTTCCCTGTTCCTCCTCCCACAACTCCTCAACCATCATCAAAGTCTTTGTCACTTTCTGTCTCTCAGGTCCATCTTGTCTCCTCATTTTATCCTCATTCCCAGATTTCCTGCTGTTTTCTGTTGAAGTCTAGGAAAAGCTTGGGAACTTTTCCTGCTCCTCTGGGTGTTTGTTTTACCCTCAGAGCTCCTCAAAAAAGGCTTGGCCTGCGAACCAAGCTCGTGGGAGCATTTACCCCCAATTCTGGGTGAGCTGAGAGCACCAAAGGAATGAGGAGATGTTGTTTAGTGCAGCACAGAGTGTGGAGTTGGAGTTTTTAGGTTTTGCTATATATATTATATAGAGCCAACATGGAGATTCTAGGGTGTTGCTTCTCCTTGTTCATCTTCTTCTTTCTTCTCCTTCTCTTCCTTTTTCCCTCTGACATGAGTTCCTGTGGTTTGTTAATTGGTAGATAGAATTTAGTGTAGAGGAGATGTCAATGAGGTTGATATTCACTGGTTTTGGGGACAAAATAAGATCAGTAAAGTTTTCTAACTGGTTGATAATAGATATAAAAGCTACCTGCTTTGGGTAGCCATTGCCATTCTGCCCTCGTGTTCCTGGAGGTCACAGCACAGTCTGTGCCTCCCAAACTTTGATAAGATAAAATAAAGAAGCTTTGAAACAGCAGAAAGAAGCTTTGTTTCATCTATTTGGGACATGGGACACTGAAATAAGGAACACATCTGGGCCAGAAGTCCAAAGAAGAATTCCCTGGCAGTTTTCCAGGTCCTTTTCTATTCTCAAAGCCACAGTGAGGAGCAAACTGTACCTTCAGCACCACCAGAGATGATGCACAACTCTGCATTTTCAACCTCTACTGTCTTTGTCAACATCACCTTCCTCTGTGCCATCATTGTGAGCATCAGAGTATTTTTAAAACATGCATTGCTCCCAGAAGTTATCCAGAAAAATTATCCCTGGAATGATCACAATTATCCATTCTCAGGTGTCATCCACAATTAATTGCACATAGAAATTCCTATTTGAGGCAACAGTTTTCAATTTAAACATTCTACACATATTCTAAATTATTTAATTATTCCAATTAAATGTATTCTATACATTTCTTGTGTTTTTCCCAATCTGTTGACAAATATTGAATTTTAAGAGAAAACTACCTAAAAAAAAACCCATGGAAAACACAGGATAGCTGAAATTATCACCTTCCCACTGTCAGAGGGCAGGGCTGGATGGGATCTTGGGAAGTGGGAATTGTTCCCTGGGAGGGAGGGCAGGCCCTGGCACAGGGTGCCCAGAGCAGCTGTGGCTGCCCCTGGATCCCTGGCAGTGCCCAAGGCCAGGTTGGACATTGGGGCTTGGAGCAGCCTGGCACAGTGGGAGGTGTCCCTGCCCAGGGCAGCGGGGTGGGAACAAGATGATTTTTTAGGTCCTTCCAACCCAAACCATTTCATAATTCCATGATTTCAATCTCTCCAATTATATCAGCATTTGAAATTCATGACCGAGGCTGGAAAGATCACAGAGGGGCTTTGGTTTGGTTTGGCATTTTAAGAATAAAATCAATGCTTTGCTTGGCCCTTCATCTTTTCTCCTGCAAGTACAAGGCTGGAAGGTTCCCTGCCCATGGCAGCAGGATTGGAACTCGATGATCCTTGGGGTCCTTTCCAACCCCAACCATTCCATGATCCCACAATTCACGATGACAGCAGCACTGGCCCTGCACTGATGAGCAGGGGTGGAGCTGATCAGGATTTGGGGGAGGCACAAAGGTCCTTCTCGGGAGATTTGCCACCAGGAAAAGCTGGACTTACTGGAGGGAGGTCTCAGCAGAGCTGCTCCGTCCCAAAAAAGTTGTGCCATGGAAATGGGAACACATGTTCCCAGGAATTTGGAATACCTGAACTTTTAGCAAGGTCTGTGGCCTTTCAACAGTTCCAACGCAGCTTGGATTTTCTGGCTTCGACTTCAGGACTGAACTCCAACGTGGAGTAATAAAAAAAAAGGGAAAAACAATTCAGCCTAGCACAGAGACTCTATTTAGAGCTTCCTGGCAGAAGGCAAGGAGGGGGGGAGCTGTTTATCCTGACCAAGGATTTCCTTAGGCGCTCATGGAAAACGTTCCTGCTGTCAGAAGGGCCTGTGGTCACACAAAGAGGGACACTCAGCTGTGGTCACACAAAGAGGGACACTCAGGGGTTTGGGGTGGCCAGGGTGTGCCAGCAGCCCAGACAGGAGGAGGATCTGCTGACTTCAAACCATCGACGTCCCACGTCAGGTGACAGCCTGGGAAGAGGGAAAAGGTTGTGGAGTTCATGTTTTCCTGTGGGGAAATGTCATCAGCAGCCACCCACGAGGCAAATGAAGCTCAACAGCACCAGAGGGACACACAAACAGCATCTCCAGCACTGAGGGTTCTGGCTGCAGCACAAATGGGAAGTTGTCCTTCCTACCCACTGGCGTTTTTTAGGAGGCACAAAGAGCCCAGATTTTCATGATGACCTAGTGGGAAGAGGATGCTCCATAAAATGTCCAGAATCCACTGGCAGACTCGGGATATGGGCAGTGGGAGTTAAGTTTCTTGCTCCTCATTTGGATGAATCGCAATTGATCCCCAAACAGAATCCCAAAATTATCAGGGTTGAGAGAGTCCCTCAGGATCACCCAGTGCCACCCCAGCAGCAGCAGCATCACCCCAAACCCTGTCCCCAAGGGCCACATCCAGACTCCTCCTGAACACTCCCACAGACAGCGACTCCACCACTCCCTGGGCACCTCATCCCAAGGCCTCACCACTCCATGAGGGGAAAATTGTTCCCAATCTCCACCCTGCCCCTCCCCTGGTGCAATTTGAGGCCATTTCCTCTCCTCCTTTCCCTTGGGACATGGCAGAAGAGCTCTACCCCACCTCACTCCACCTCCTTTCAGTGCTGCAGAGGGAATTTCTGCTCCTGCCCTAGGGAATAACGAGGTATTTGAATTAATCAGGCAGCTCCAACACATCCAGTTTAGGTCTGACCAGAGAGTCCAGCCTGGGACTTAGCAAATTTTCTAAATATCATCTTGCTTCATTCTCTCTAAAAAAAAAATCTGATTTTAAGCCTTGCATGTGTTTCCTTGAGGCCTTTTCTGCCCACTCACATTCTGGTGCTAGAAACTCTCCCAGGAGAGGATTTCCTTGCACAAGGACTCCAATAATCCTCGAGGCCCAATCCTGCAAACAAAAGGAATATTTCCATTGTCTGCTTTGCAGCCTGGTTTGGGATGAGGGACCAAAATAGCCAATATAGGTGAAAATATAGAAATAGCTATATTTAGCTTCTTCAGGGTAACCTCCTGACCAATTTCAGCACGTGGAAAAATCTCAACCAGTCAGCACTCACGTAATAAATCCCCTCTTTTTTAATATATTAGTAGGAATTCTCTAAATGCAGAACAGATGTTAGGACCCTACAGGAGATTGAGGTCTAAAGCAGCTACGAGAGAGAGCTGCCAGTGGTGACCTATTCCTGTGTAGTCCGAGCAAAAATTGTTATTATTTGGATATCCTGTGAGGAAATCCTCACTGGAGGAAAAGAGAGCAGGAGAAAACGTGTGGCATTCAGGAATAACACGAAGTGAAGGGGTTCTGAAATCCAGCTCTCAGGTTTTCTTGGATTTCATGTTCATAAACACGAATAGAACCAGTTCTAGCTGCCCTAAAACCAGTTCTAGGTGCCTCAAAACCATTTCTAGCTCCCCTAAAACCAGTTCTAGCTTCTCCCCAGTACTCTCACAGCATAATCACAAAGATTTTGGCTAAAGCTGTCTCAGCCTTGTTGAAGAGTCCTATGGAATTATCCAGGCCAAGGAGCAGATGAAAAGCACTTTTTTTTTTCCCCAAAGAGGCACCTGGAGATAATTAGAAGGAAAATACAAAGAGAGATCATGTCAAATGTAAAGTTTGCCATCTCTTCTTGATCATCTGATTAGATTTTATGGCCAACAGACACGGGGAGATGTTGCAGGAAAGAAGATTTCATTCAGATCCCATTTTTGAGACACCTGGCTGGTATTTGCCACCTGTTTCATCAACTGGAAAAAAATTAAATCTGCCAAACTTCCTCGTGGACAAGAGAAGAGGAGTAGAAAAATATATAATTTTCTGTTTCACCCCAGTTCAGGATGAGGGAGAAGCCTGGGGGTGTTTTGGCACTGAGCAGATGAAGTTTGGCACTGAACTGGATGTGGTTCATTTGCATAACCAAAATTGTTGTCCCAGAATCAAAAAGGTTGGAAAAGCCTTTCAGGATCATCCTGTCCCAGCATCACCCCTAAATTATATCCCAGGTGCCACATCTTGAACACTTCCAGAGTGACTCCACCACCTCCCTGGGCAATTTTTCCCAACACCCGACACCTCCTTTAGTGATTTTTATTTATAGATATCTGACCTGTTTTGTTGCAGAGAGCTCATTAATCCTTGCCCTAATTAACGGGGGAGTCGCAGCCCAGCGTTCACCTGTTGCTCTCCACGTTAAGAAATGCTGGACACATTTCAGGAACACCTCCCGAAATTGCAGCAGGAGCTCTGGATTTGGGGAGCAGATGGTGTCCAGCTCAGGCTTCATTTTGTGCTTGCTCTGGTCTCCATTCCCTCCTTGCCAATTCCACACACACCTCCTGTATTTCCAAATCCTCTGTTTATTCTGCTCGTTCCCTGTGTAACTGAGCACCAGGGACTTGTGGCAGATCCAGTGGCAATTCCCAGTTTTCCTACTCCCCCTGGGCCATCCCTTTTTCCTTCTTTTCTCGCTTCAAATCCCCCTCTGGGACCTGTGGGCTGGGCTCACCTGGGTTGGAATTGTGGGAGTTTGGAATTGCTGCCACCTCTGTCCTTGGCTCCTTCGTGGGGAGCGAGTAAAGACTTGGATCTTATGGAATTGTTGTAGATTGATCGATAAAAAGGGCACAAAATTTAATATTGTTCGTATTAATAGATATTATCAACATACTAATATATTATTAATTTATTAGTGGTAGTTAAATAACCCTTCCTCCATAAAAACCAGGGGATCAGTTGTGCAGATGGAGTCTTCCAAGGTAGGTAGCGTCCATTTCAAATCACCATTCCACTCCGATCACATTCAATTGATTTCATTCCATTCCAATCAATTCCATTTCATTCCGATCCATTCCAATTCATTTCATTCAACTCCAATCCATTTCAATTGATTTCAATCCATTTCATCCAATCCTGATCAGTTCCAATCCATTCTGTTCCATTTCAAAGCAGGAAATTCATTTCAAATCCCTGCCATACCTCACAGAAGGGAGGAGCTCACCAACTTCCCACCAAGGCCATCCTATTCCATGATTTTTTTTCCCCCACATTTTCAGTCCCTCAAAGGAAGAAGAGCAGAGCTCAGTTTTAAATCAACGCTGCCTTAAATTGCTGCTCCTTCGCTGAATCCATCGATCCCTCCCCAATTAGCTCTGCACTACATTTCATCCCTGACTTCGTTTCCTAAGAGTGATTGTCCCTCCCGAAACATCCAAAGCCAGATTCCAAAACCCAGCTGATTTTATTAAAGCCCTCGTGATTCAATTTTCCCCTGACATTTGCTGTTCATATCTGCTGGGAAGCATTTGGACCTCCATCTTTTTGGAGTTCATGCGGAGTTTAACAATATGAATTCCTTATCAGGGGGAGAGAATTGTGTTCATTGGGGAGAGCCAAGGAGAAGACGAATTAACAGCTATCAAATTCCAGAGGGAAAACGATTTCTGTTGGAGGCTGTTGCCAGCTGTCAGAATTCCACCTGAGCCAGGATTTTCCCTTTTCTCCAGGCTCCTGATCCTCGTTTCCTCAGCAAAATCAAGATCCCAGCTCCCACTTCTCTCCCTACAGATCTCCCTACAGGATCTTTTCCTTTATTCCCATGGAAATGGAGCTGGAATCTTTACCAGAGATATTCCAGCTCCCTTCTGAGCTCCAATATTTACAGAAACAAAGATGGAGAGGTCTCGTGTGAAATGTTATTTTCTTGTCTGCTCTGTAATTTCTTCTTCCAATAAAAAGCCAAGATTTTCCAGGAAAAAGGGGGAAGAAAATAAAAAGCAAACAGCTGATTTCCATTAAAGACTTTTCATTTAAAAAAAATGTTTCATCAGAACAAAAGTTTTCCATAAAAAATAAACAAAAGAGTTGAATGGAAAAAATCATTTGTCAGTCCAAATATTTTCCCATTTTAAATAAGTGGGGTTTGATTTATTCTTCTGGGAATACCCAGCACAGATTTAACTGTTTTGTTGCTTTATCAGAACATCCCAGATTTTTCCAAGATATCCAAATCCCGGTCCTGAACATCACAAGCCATTCCATGATTCTTTTTGGCCAAATGCTTTCCTTCTCTTCTTTCCCCTCCTTCCCTTTCCTAATTTGTGAATTACTTGGAATTTTCCATCTTCTTTTCCAAATTCATCTTTGTTTCCATAGTTAGGAAATAAAGTCTTATAAAAATTCAGTAAAGATTTTTAAAATCACAGATTTGACTGAGCAGCACTACTTATAAATAGATAAATGGATAAATAAATAGATAAAATATTTTAATCTGTAAATCCAATGAAAAATATCCATGGATCTTTTATTCCACTACAAGATAACTGCAAGGAAATTATGATTTTTAAGCAAAAACTGCTGGGAATTTCTGGACTTTGGTAATGATCTGTCAGACTCAAAATTAGAATTCTTTATCACTATTTTAAAATATAATATGAATATTTACATTATTCTATTTATTTCTATTAATAAAAGTACAATAAAAATATAATAAAAATTAAAATAGTGCCTTAAACATAATAATTGAGTTGGGAAAAAAAATGCTGAAATCTGTCTCTACTTTTTCTCATGCTATTTAATTTTAGGATTTTTCCTACCTCAACACACCAAATTTTCATCTTGTGCAGAGGCAAAACTCAACCACGCTGAAGAATGAAATAAAACTGCTTTATCCTGCAACTATTCCACATTTAAACCCCTATTTTTACAAAAAATCATTGTTTCAGCCTCATCCCGTAAATTTTACATTAAAGAAGTAATTAATTCAAAAATTCAAAGGAATTTTTTAGGTGTAGAAGTGATGGAGGTACCCAGGCAGAGCTTATTTGGATTATTCAAATAAATGAGGAGAATTCTCAAGGGAATAACACAGAAATAGTTGGACCTTTTTTGCATAAAAATCTACTCACATAAACACTGGTTTTTTTATGAAAATAAATGTTAGATGGACTAAATTGAGTGGTTGGGTAATTTATTCCATGTTCTAATAAATTTTAGTCCATGGATCTTCCCATTCTTGCTAAAAAAAAAGGTTTGATCTAAAAATAGGAGCTGAAAATTCCTATAAAAAGATAGAAGACCAATAATTCTGCCTGTGTTTTAAATCTTATCTGCTATCTCCTGAAAAAAAAAACCAAATCAGTTTTCACAAATCATTTTTTGAGATGGCAGCTTGATGTTCTCCACCAAATTAATTTCAAAATAAGACACCTTGGAGCCAATCAAAGATGTTTTCCCCAAGAAATGTCTTTTTCATGGCTTCGACTGTGCTGGCAGGAGAAGTTGGCTTTTCCAGATAAATATAAATATAAAT